>JAJHPC010000005.1:6102109-6445293 GCA_024447665.1 Juncus inflexus
GTTACTAAAACGCACAGTCCCACTAGCACAATTTCGGCGCCCAGGAGGCTAAGTCATTGAGATCGAGAGAGAGAGAGGGGACTGAGGGTTGAACTGGGTATTCTACTTCGAGATCGAGAGAGAGAGAGAGGGAGGCAGTGGCGCTCGAGATTCTTTACGAGAGAGAGATCTGCCGAGCTTCGAGGAGAGGAGATCGGGACTGAGAGATGGCGAGAGAGAGAGCTAAAGAGGAGATCGGAAGTGAGAAATGGCGAGAGACAGAGAGTAACGGAGAGTGGAGACGGAGAATTTTCAAAGTCACACGACCTTCATCAGATTTTAAATCAGCGCTTCAATCTCAGCCGCCCATCAAGTGGGGTAAGAATGGGGTAAGATTATTTGGGGTCAATATATCCTTCCCCTATATATATATATATATATATATATATATATATATATATATATATATATATATATATATATATATATATATATATATATATACATATATATATATATATACATATATATATATATATACATATATATATATATATATATATATATATATATATACATATACATATATATACATATACATATATATACATATACATATATATTTATATACATATATATATATATATAGATATATATATATATATATATATATATATATATATATATATATACATATATATATACATATATATATATATATATATATATATATATATATATATATATATATATATATATATATATATATATATATATATATATATATATATATATATATATATATATATATATATATATATATATATATATATATATATATATATATATATATATATATATATATATACATATATACATATATATGTATATATATAAAGCTGAGTGTGTTGGGTACTATTTTGCCGAAGATTAGACATGGTTTGACTTAACTGGGCTATCAAGTCGGACTTGGGATCGGGGCATACGATAGGATATATACGTCGGGCATATGATGCTTATCCTATGCTGTTCAAGAGTTGTATGAGATACAATTGGAATTATTCCTACCTAAATGAGTTAACTTCTGGGCGATGAGCCAAAGCTCACTTAGGACTTAATTGAAATATGGATCTTGTCTCACTATGAAACTTCATGGATTGAAAGTATCTGAATCAATGCGATTGAGGGTTATTGATTTGATTAAAAAATAGTGGGAGCCATTATATGAAATATTTAAAGAATAATAGTCTTTGCATATTATTCAAATCGAATAGTATATCTATTTATGCCTCACAATAGGTCCTTGAGAAGGACAGATAACATAAGATGCTAATAATCGTTAACATGAACATGGACAAGTGTTGTCAATAAGGTTATTGTGCTTAAAAGAAACATAAAAAGTACTCCCAAAGATAAGGGCAAGATGTTGCCGAGGCTTCGGCCTTAGATAAGAAATTAGTATCTTTTGCAGTGAATCGGTTCATTGAAAGAAGATATGTAAAAGGGAATGAAAGGATAGTGTAACTATCACTTCAAGTATTTTTGTTATAGAAATTAACTTGTCTATTTCACATCATGTGTATTAGATACACGATGTGAATCACACATTTGTGAAAATGTGCTGACAAAGTTGTATACTATTGAGTAAATATGATGTTAACATATGAGTGGCAAATGTAGCAAAAGTTGTTGCATTTTCTCAAGTAACTCATTTATTTACATTGTCTTTTTGGACTTATCGCGGACATAAATAATTGTAATTTAATATCGACAATAAATTTGTATTATCTATAGTTCGAGTTTATCTATGAATGGTTATTAATTTATTATTAAGAATAATAATTTCACCATTCACAAAGGTCATTTTTCTTTGGAAATGTTCGAATGGAAAAATTACCATATGTGTTATATCGAACAAGATAATTATAAGTCCATCTATAACATCAATATTAAGTATTTAAATCTAGCATTGTCACTTGGTCTACTTAAATAAGATGAACATTTATTAAATCCATTAAGATGGATTTTCAAATTCATTTAATTTTGAATCATTTGAGACATGTATAACTTATTTATTAGACAAGATGACATAAACGTCTTTCACAAAGTAAGGTGAAAGCAAGTTACTTATTGGCTCTCATACATAGTGATGTATGTTCATCAATGAGTGAAGGTGCTAGAGAAAACTACTTCATCACTTTATTGAACCAATAAATTTGAATATTTTGAAAAGTTCAAAACTTTCAAATAATGAAGTAGACAATAAACTTGGCTTTGAAAAATCGAATTTCTTCGATGAGATCGAGGAGTCGAGAACCAAGTGTTTGATGATCATGATAATGATATCGAACCTTATTAGATATAGTTCGATTATGATGAGTCAAATATATCTTCTATTTCTTTTGGGGTTACGCTCTTTTTGCGTTTATGCTGAATATAATTCCATCTAAAGCAGTTGTAAAAGACTCCATATGCGATATGGACTGGTAGGTGTACCAGATTATCTTTTATCAAGATTTGAGGATATGATACTTAATTGAAGCATCATGTATCTAATCGGATTAGTGCTTATTGTGGAATATCCTAAGAAGTAAAGGATATTACTTCTATAACTACTATGAGAACAAAGTGTTTGTTACTCGAAAATTATATCTCTTTGGAAGAAGTGTTTCCAAAAGAATTAGTGGGAGTAAATTTGAGAAGTTCATATTCCACATAATGACCATAATGCTCGGATGGAAATTAATTCAGATTTCAACTAGTGATTGAGTCTGTAATTAATAAACTAGATTGTCAAGATGTTGAAGAGTATGAGTATATAACATAAGTGTATTCATGTAGATCTATTAGAATTTATCGCAGGCCCGAAAAATATAGATTTTTCGTGTCTAATGATAAAAATTTCGTACTCATAGATGATGAGTCCACATTCTACTAATAGACTATGATGATTCAAGGCTCTAATGGTTAGAGACTTTGAAAGTTGAGATGTAATCTATGTCGGACAATCAAGTTTTGAATTTGATTGATCCATCAGATGAAAATACGGTTTTAAAAGAAAGACCGACATGGATAATGTGCAAACATATAATGCATGATTTGTGGTTAAGTTAAACTCATAGTATAGACTATGATAATATTTTTCCAAGTCATCATGCTTATGTATTTCAGAATTTTCTTGGGCATATGTTCATAGTATGACTATAAAAGATGCCAAGTGGATGTCAAGACATTGTTTCTTAATAGAAACATATGAAAGTATGTATATGATACAACTTGAGAGTTTTGTCTATCCTAAAATTTTTTTGAAAAGAGTTTGCAAGTTCCATAAATTCATTTATGAATTAAAGCAAATATCTCTAGGTGAATATTTATTATTTGATGAAATAACCAAACAGTTTGGTTTTATCAAAAATTAAAGATAAATCTTATGTTGACAAAAAATTCTGTGGGAGCATAATTACATATGATGTGAATTAAGTGTAATAAGCACACATAAGTTTAATCTTAGTGAAAGTCACTAAATAATAATCAAGAGTATGATTATATACTTGAGAACAATAAAGTATTCTTCTTAGATTATGGTGGACATAAAAATATGCAAAGTATTTGCATATGACAATGTTTGATAATCCATTTAAGAACCCAATCCCTTAAATGATGGTGATCATGTTAGGTCAACTGGTATGTGATACCACATAGATCAATGCGTATGAGATACTTGGTTGATTTGGCCTAGTGCAAGTGGGAGATTGATAGACTTATGCCCTAGGCCAAAGTGTTTCTGACCTAGATGATGGATTGTAATAACAAACATAATATTTATTCTAAGATATTTCATATAATATGTGCGTATAGGTTATTTTAATATAATTAAAATAGACCATGAATATGCAATTGAGCTTTATGTCATCCAAGTGCGTGACTTTGATAGTAAAACTATAAAGTGTTATGAATGCTATTCTAAATCGTCCCTGGTCATTTATAGAATATTTGTGGAGACAAATATACTTGCAGATACATATAAATATATATTTATATACAAGCTATTGTACACCAGTATATAAGTTGACTGGTGATTATGTTTTACTAATCATGGATAAATAGTTATCAAGTCATTAACATAGGTATATGTTAGAGACCATATATTGGACTGACCCGCCATAAGAATGCTACATGTTTTACGTCATTAGCGATTCTTGTAACATAAAGTATTTATAGTCCTTTGACCTGAGATTGTCTCGGTTCCCAACATAAGTAATTTTATACTTTAATATAATCAAACACTGCCTTTAACCGGGTGGTCATAACGGTTACGATTAGGTATACAATGAATAATGTAGAGGGATGAGTGCAATCAAGATGGGATTTGTTCCTCTCATAAATGAGAGAGATATCTTTAGGCCTCTTGATGAATTGAACTGAAGAAATATATGGTCATACTCAAATGAATTAATAAGAGTTATTATTGTCATTTGTTCTTGTTCAGTTTAATTCGGAATCAAGAAATATTAATTGATAAATATAAGGATGGCGTCTTACATGCCTTATGATCGATATAGATATCACGTGACAAAGGGACTAAATACGTGATTGTTGATTAGGTAAATCGGATCACCGATATTCACTTAAATTGGGTAGTCATTATGGCTTGCTAGAGTTCGCTCATGATTTATAGACTGTCAAGTCTATTGCCAACATTAAGTGAACCTACAGGGTCACACACAAAGAACAAACTGAAACGGGCGCAGAAAATCCTAGCGACTTATATGATGAGTTGCATAAGAATGTCACAAAATATATTGTCATCTTATGTGATAAGATGTGATATATATGTATATAAAGACTATAAGCACAAAAGATCATGTAATCTAGAAGAGTCTAGATGATGGCATATGGATAATGATGAGTGATGTTATACACATCTTTTAGTGTGAAGAGACATAACTCTTCACCTCTATATAAGGACATAGAGAGCTCCAAATTTATAATACAACACATCATTCTCTCTCTCATTATTTCTCATTCTCTTTTGTGAGACAAAAGAGAGAAAATATATTTTCTAATTTGTATGACAAAATTATGAAAGGGTGCTTTCCTTTTTGTATGACAAAAATAAAAGAGTGCGATTATATGAGAGGAATTATATACATCTTTTGTTAGATAAAATAAGAAGAGTTTTCTTATGCAAGAGGAGAACAAGCTACTAGCATATATATTGTTCTTCTTCCCGTTTTAAGAAGTTTGTTCGTGTGGACACCGGTAGAGGCGTTCGTACTTTCGGCGCTTGTGATCTATTCGGCCTAAGAAGATGAGAACGGTTTAATGAGAGGTTTGGTGGAGACCGATTGTGTGTACGGTAGATGAACTCCGCACGATCCAACCTAGACGGCCTAGACGGACGTAAAATCGGTTAGGACGGTAACCGGTTTAGAGACGCATGGACAACACACATGGTTTGAGCGTCACGGATTAAGCGTAATTCGAAAGGTATCTTTAAGATATATTTCTTTGATTTAACCGATACGCACGGATCCTCGGATTGGTTTTGGGCGAAATTTTTGTTTTCCGCTACGTTATGCACGTTTGAAACCCAATAGTATTTTCATCCTGTATGAATGGAGTTCATTGTGTGATCGTGTAGGTTCCATTTAACGCTAGCAACGATCTTCTAAAGATCGTAAGTCATGCGTAACCTCGAGACTGATGTCATGACTACCCATGTTAAATGAAATGATCAGTGATCATTAACCTATCTGAATAGACATTTGCTTATTCCTTTTGTTCTACGATATACGTCTTGATCACAAGGCACGGTAATATGTCATCCTTGAGTTTGATCAAAGTCTCTTTCCTGATCGAGAATTAGACTGAGTAAATACAAAATGATATTAACAACACACGTTAATCCATTTTGAGTATGGCCATGCATTTCCTTCTTTCTTAGTTCATCAAGGGGGCCCAGAGATATCTCCCTCTTGTCGAAAGGAACAAATCCCATCTTGGTCACTCAGTGCATACCTAATGATGACCTTAATAATCATCCCGTTACGGATGGCGTACGATCATATTAAAGTATGCAGTTCTACATGCAGGAATCCTTGGTGGCCTCAGGTCATAGGAATAAGCACACTATTCATATGAAAATCACTAATGACATATATTATGTATATTCTCATAGTGTGGTCAGTCCAGCACGTGTTCTCTAACACGAACTTATATTCCATACTTGACATCCCTATGTCCATGATCATCCGGTCTACGAATATACTAGTGTACATATGTAGCTTCTTACCTGAAGTGTGTCTATCTCTATAAATATCCTACATATCACTAGGGACGGTTTGGAATGTCATTTGTTGGTTCATAGTTCTACTATCAGAATCACGTATTTTGATGACGTGAACCTGAAGTGTCATTCTTGGTTGATATAAGATTTATATTCACATCCCATACACAGAGATATATAAGAAACAACCTTTATTGAATAAATAATGATGTCTTAATACATAATCCATTTCCTACCACAATTACATTTGACTTATGGCACTAATCATACGGTCTCCCACTTGCACTAGGCCATTTCTAAGAATCTTATGCCCATAGACCTAACATGACCCTCATGCTTCGCTTGCGGGAGTAGTTTAGTTAATGGATCGGTGACATTGTCGTCCGATGGTACTCTACACATTCTAACATCACCCCTTTGTATGATCTCTCTGATTAGATGGAAGCGTCGTAGTATGTGCTTGGACTTTTCAGGAGATTTCGGTTCCTTTGCTTGTGCGATCACTCCATTGTTGTCACAATATAGATCCACTGGTTGCGAGATGCTCGGAACTACTCCTAGCTACTCCAAAAAGTTATTTATCCAAACACCTTCTTTAGACGCTTCTGCAGCGGCTATATACTCTACTTCCGTTGAAGAATCTGTTACAGTACATTGCTTGGAACTCTTCCATGTCATTGCGCCTCCATTTAGGCAAAATAACTAACCTTATTGCGATCTAAAGTCGTCTGAGTCTGACTGGAAGCTTGCGTCGGTATAACCCTTTACAACAGCTCGTCTTTCATACCTCCATAGACTAGGAACAGGTCCTTAGTTCTTCGTATGTACTTAAGGATTCTTTTAACAGCTATCCAGTAACTTTCACCTCGATTAGACTGAAACTTGCTTGTTGCGCTCAATGAGTATGACACATCTGGTATAGTAATATATCATGGCATACATGATAGATCCTATAGCCGAAGCATATGGGATCTTATTCATGCGTCTTCATTCCTGCTCACTTGTAGGACATTGTGTCTTACTGAGAGAAACGCCATGTGACAAGGGCAAAAATCCTTTCTTGGATTCTTGCATTCTGAACTGTTTCATGACTTTGTCTATGTATGTACTTTGACTCAGACCTATAAGCCTTCTAGATCTATCTCTATAGATCCTTATTCCTAGCACGCACGAGACTTCTCCTAGGTCTTTCATCGAGAAATTATCTCCCAATCATTTCTTGACGTTCAATAATGTTGGGACGTCATTTCCCATGAGTAATATGTCATCTACATAAAGCACCAGGAATACTACGGTGCTCCCACTGAACTTCATGTAAACACAAGGCTCACCTTCACTTTTGGTAAAACCAAAACTTTTGATGACTTCATCAAAACGAAGATTCCAACTTCGAGATGCTTGCTTCAATCCATAGATGGATTTCTGAAACTTGCAAACCTTACCAGAATTCTTAGGATCAACAAAACCCTCGGGTTGCATCATATGCACGTCCTCGGTCAGATTTCCGTTTAGGAAAGCTGTTTTGACATCAATTTGCCATATTTCATAGTCATAATATGCTGCTATGACTAATAGAATTCTGACGGATTTAAGCATAGCTACAGGTGAGAAAGTTTCGTCATAGTCAATACCATAAACTTGTTTGAAACCTTTCACCAAAAGTCTTGCTTTGTAGGTTTGTACCTTTCCATCCACGTCAGTCTTCTTCTTGAAGACCCACTTACATCCGATGGTCTTCAAGCATTCGGATGGGTCAATCAAGTTTCAAACTTGATTGTCTTGAATAGATTGTATCTCGGCTCTCATGGCCTCTAACCATTTCTGAGAGTCGGGACTCTTCATAGCATCTTGGTAGGACGTGGGTTCATCATCTATAAATGTCACATCATCATCATTAGACATGAGAAATCCGTATCTGTCGGGCTCATGACGAATCCTACTAGATCTACGTTGAGTCTGTTGTGTTTCAAGCCCGCCAACTCTTTGAGAGCTTGTTTGGTCTTCCGTCACAGGTTCTGTAACTATATGTGAGTCTTGAATTTCTTCGAGTTGTACTTTATTCCCACTGCTTCTCATGGAGACAAATTCTCTTTCTAAGAAAGCACCATTGCGGGCAACAAACACTTTGTTTTCCGATGGGAGGTAAAAATAATATCCTTTTGTCTCTTTAGGATATCCCACGAACAGACACTTATCAGATTTGGGTCCGAGCTTATCGAAAGCTTGACATTTGACATAAGCCTCACATCCCCAAATCTTAAGAAAAGATAACTTGGGGCTATTCCCCGTCCATATCTCATATGGTGTCCTTTGAACCACCTTTGATGGAATTTGTTCAGTATGAATGCAGCTGTCTCAAGAGCATAACCCCAGAAAGACTTTGAAAGATTCGTTTGATTCATCATCGATCGAACCATATCCAATAAGGTTCGATTCCTCCTTTCAGACACTCCATTCCACTGAGGAGTTCCTGGAGGAGTCAGTTGTGAAACTATTCCACATTCTCTAAAATGATCCTCAAATTCCTGACTCAGATATTCACCTCCTCGAGATCGAAGTGCTTTAATCTTCTTGCCAAGTTCATTTTGTACTTCATTCTTAAATTCCTTGAACACTTCAAAGAATTCAGACTTGTGCTTCATTAGGTAGACATAACCATATCTACTGAAGTCGTCCGTGAAAGTTATGAAGTAACGATACCCACCTCTAGTCGACATACTCATTGGTCCACATACATCAGTATGCATGAGTTCTAACAACTCATTGACCCTTTCACCAACTTTTGTTAAGGGTCTCTTAGTCATATTGCCAAGTAAACAAGACTCGCACGTCTCAAATGATTCCAAATCAAATGAGTCCAAAGGTCCATGAGAGTGGAGTTTAGAAATGTGTTTCTCATTTATATGGCCTAAGTGACAGTGCCAGAGGTCTGTCATATTTGAGTCATTCGGTTTAAATCGTTTAGTGTTAATATTATATATGGACTTATAATTCTCTTTCTTAAGATCTAGCACGTAAAGACCTCTTTCTAATAAAACACTTCCATAGAAAAGATTATCCTTTAAGATAGAACAATTATTATTCTCAATAACAAATTTATAACCATCCAAAGCTAGACTAGAAATAGAAATAATATTTCTACTCATAAAAGGTACAAAACAACAATTATTAAGTACTAATACAAGTCCACTAGGCAAAGTCAATAAATAAGTTCCTACGGCTAATGCGGCAACTCTTGCTCCATTTCTCACACGCAGGTCTACTTCGTCGTTAGCTAATCTTCTACTCCTTTGTACTCCCTGCACATCATTACAAATGTGTGTACCACATCCGGTATCCAATACCCAAGATTTAGGAGTAAGTGAATAACAAAAATACCTTTAGCGGTAGTCATACTATCCTTCTTGATTTCATCCTGATAGAGTTTGTAGTTTCTCTTCCAATGGCCAACCTTGTTGCAATGGAAGCAAACTCCCTCCTTGTCTTTCTTGATCTTAGGTTTAGGCAACACCTTGCCTTTACCCTTGCTCTTGTTCCCGGTCTTCTTACCCTTCTTCTTGTGAACCATTAGGACATCTTTAACAACATTTGTCTTCATGTCCTCCTGTGCATTCTTAAGCATCCCATGCAAATCGGTGATGGATTTCTTCATCTGATGCATATTATAGTTCATGATGAATTGCTTAAAACTAGGAGGCAACGACTCGAGAATTATGTCAACAGCCAATTCTCTGGGCATAGCTGAGCCAAGCCTCTCCAATTGATCAAGATAGCTCTTCATCTTGAGTACATGAGCACTCACAGATGAACCTTCAACTATCTTCGTGTCATTCAGAGAGACGGTCGCTTTGTAGCGCTCAACTCTAGCCTGCTCATGGAACATTTCCTTGAGAGTTACGATCATATCGTAAGCACCCATGTCCTCCAGTTGCTTCTGAAGCTCGGAGGTCATGGTCGCTAGCATGAGACAAGCTATCTCCGTGTCGTCTTTGACGTATTAAGCATGCGTATCTCGGGCAGCCCTTGTGTCTCCCTGTTATGGTTCCTCTGGGTAAGCCTCTTCTATGACATAAAGTTTATTGTCTGCCTTGAGAATAATTCTCAGGTTTCTAAACCAGTCAAGGAAGTTAGACCCATTAAGCTTATCCTTCTCAAGGATAGATCGCAAATTCAACCTAGTTAAATTGTTATTATTTGCCATTATTCTACAAGTTAAAATATAAAGTGCCATTATTATTTATTCATTCAGGTCATTTTATTTTGGTGTTTCTTATATTATACTCCCACTATTTTCTTCAAATCAATCACCTTCAGTAGTATTGATTAGGAATCTTCAATTAAATGAAGTTTCATAGTGAGTCAAGATCCGTATTTCATTGAGCAGTAAGTGTGCTCCGGTGCAACCCTTAATGCTCAACTATTTAGGTAAGAACACTTGTCAATTGCATCATATGCAACTCTTTCCTTTTATGGAATGATTATCTTATACTCGGTGTATTATCCCATCTTGTACCCCGAGCCCAAGTCCGAATTGTTTGCTCAGTTAAGTTTAACCATGTATGAGTATCAGCAAAGCAGTTTCTAGCAGACTCAGCTCAGGCATGACCTATGCTAGTCACTACTTCCCGCGTGCCCCTTTCCACAGACAGTCCCCCACACGCCCAGCTCGGCATGACCCATGTGGAAAACTGTCTGAATACTGAGAGTTATAGTGACATGAGAGGCACTTCATTAGTTAATATTCTGAAGAATTTTGTTTTAGATTTATAAAAATAAACATCACAAAAACTAGGTTAAATATGGTATGAGCCTATTCCCCACGAGCAATCATGAGGTTCCTAATCCTAGATCTGTGTTATAGATTGCAAGAGTAATCTTCAAAGAACCCTTCATTGTGTGTGTGCGAAGATCCAATGCCATCTTCCGAAGATTGCGCCAAGATCCTTGCCTTGCAGTCTTGATATAATATCTACCCTAACAACTATCCTATTGCTAGAAAAAGTAATTTACAATTTTGGACAACTCACATGTTGTCATAATTACAACTTTGGACAACTCACTGGTTGCCATAAATAAAAAATGAAATTACAAGCATTCACACACAAGATTACATCACAGAACAATCACAAATCTAAAGCTCATACCATATCTGAATATTTAAATTCCATGTTCAACAAAAATTAGGGTTTCTCGCAAAATCAACATTATTTCGTTGGGAAAGGAACTATTCCGTTCTCAACGGAAAAACGCTAAAAAATCATGAATTTTCTTCTTTATTCCGTTCTCAACGGAACTATTCCGTTGGGAACAGAGACATGATAGAAATTCATTTTTCATTTTGTTTTAGTTCCGTTTCCAAAACAGATTTCGAAAAACTATTTTTCAAAACTCTAGGAAATCATAATACACAATATTATATTCCCATAAACTATTTCCATGATCTTTTGAAATAATATTTTCAAAACCATAAGATTTATTTTACTAGAATTTCATAAATTTTGAATATATAATCGACGATTATTTCCTTAACGAATGCTTTGCTGCCACTGTTGGAAAATCCACAACCATGTACGTTACATGCGCAGCGGAACCTATGGATTTAACCCGCCCTCAAATCTACGTTAAGGGAATAAAAGTGCGAGATTAGCTATTAAAATTTATACCTCGGATCATCATGATCCGCGAGACGAAAAACGGATATAGGTCTGAACTTTTTTGACTTGCAACCTTCTCCTTCCTGAAGCTCGACTCGCGACCTCCTTGCTTGTCCTAGGGATGAACATCGATCGCTCGCAAGTTCTCAAGATAGAGAACCTCTACTCGTATCCACGCGAACTCCAGACGCACAGAATAACTGGCTCGGCTAGACAAGTCCGGATATACCTTCCAAAAATCCCCCAAAACTTTCTGTCACTTTTCTGTGTAATAGACGGCCTCTAAGGCGTCTAAATTGTGTGTGTAATAGAGAGACTCTGCCCTTCTATTTATACTAGAGAGAGAGGTGAACGATTGCTCAGTTACCAAAACTAAAAACCCTAATCTACGCCTATTCCATTGCCAACATAATAGGTATTTCTATAACGGAATACTTAGCAGTTAAGATTATTACACTTACCATATCTATTCCGTTGGGAACGGAACTATTCTGTTGCCAATGGAATGGTACTGTTTTGTTCAATCAATTATTCAATAATTGATTATTTCGTTTACCAATTTATACATCATATGTATAACTATTTTGAGGTATTTTCATCCCGTACGAATAGAGTTCATTGTGTGACTGTGTAGGTTTCATTTAACGCTGGCAACGATCTTCTAAAGATCGTAAGTCATGAGTAACCTCTAGATTGATGTCATGACTACCCATGTTAAATGAAATGATCAGCGATCATAAACCTATCTGAATAGACATTTGATTATTCCTTTTGTTCTATGAAATATGTTTTGATCACAAGGCACGGTAATATGTCATCCTTGAGTTTGATCAAAGTCTCTTTCCTGATCGAGAATTAGACTGAGTAAATACAAAATGATATCAACAACATATGTTAATCCATTTTGAGCATGGCCATGTATTTCCTTCAGTCCTAGTTCATTAGGGGGCCTAGAGATATCTCCCTCATGACGAGAGGAACAAATCCCATCTTGGTCACTCACATTGCTCGTCATGATTCAGTGCATACCTAATGATGACCCTAATGATCATCCCATTACGGATGATGTAGGAGTCGTAGGAACAAGCACATTATTCATATGAGAATCACTAATGACATATACCATGCATATTTTCATAGTGTGGTCAGTCCAGCATGTGTTCTTTAACACGTACCTATACTCCAGACTTGCCATCTCTATGTCCATGATCATCAGAACATGATCATCCAGCCTGCGAATATACTAGTGTGGATATGTAGATTCTTACCTGAAGTATGTCTATCTCTATAAACATCATACATATCACTAGGGACAGTTTAGAATGTCATTCATTGGTTCACAGTTCTACTATCAGAATCATGTATTCTGATGACGTGAACCCCAAGTATCATTCTTGGTTGATATAAGATTTACATTCACAACCCATATACACAGATATATAAGAAACAACCTTTATTGAATAAATAATGATATCTTAATACATAATCAATTTCCTAGTACAAATATATTTGGCCTGTGGCACTAATCCTACGGCAATGACTCATCATCATGAAGAACCTCCATTTCTTTCTCTTGCAACATATATCTATGAGAGAATAAATATCCAAGCATGATCAAATGATGCTGCTATATATGAGTCATGACACATGCCATTAAAGGTGGCATCAAAACCGTTATATACACTTATATATATTTTGATTTGAAAATATGCATATATAACCTCAAATAAGAAATATTTACAAATTATCTAAAGTAATAAAATAATTATATATTTCCCATCACGGTTGCAAATAGAGTTTAGCGGTTTGTAGCGTTTAGGTTTTTTTCTAGCGCATAGCGTTCAGCGAATGCTATAACGGATGATATATCGCATGTAATAATTTGTAGTGGATGATATTATTAAGTATCATCAAAGTAAACATATATTTTTTTTTTGCAAAACGCGAGTGATTGTTTGGCTTATTTTGAATCAGAAAATATCTTAATTATATTAGTTCTTCATTAAATAAGTTCTTAAATTCAAACATCTTATTTTTTATAGCCCAAACTAGCCTATTTAGAGTTAAAAAGATATAGCAGAATAAAACTACAACGTGCGGCTTTTAGCCACTGACGCGTGCGTGTCATGCTATAGCGCACTATTTGCAACTATGTTTTTCATACTTAATTATGTATATTTCATCCAGTATGGGGTATTACATTAAGCATGTATGAATTCTTATGTTTTTTTTGTTCGATGTAGTTAAATTTGCATTATACAAACCCACAATGGTATCGTTATTTGCAGCCTATTGAAGCTCCGTAAGGTAGTCCTAGCTAGAATGGATCTATTCTCATGTTGGATTGGATCTCCCTCCTAAAGACGATAATCATGTTTTTTATTACGAATGAAATATAGCGCGCTTCACTAGATCTGTGATAGAAATGATGTTAGAAGATTACCATACAAACAGAAATCATTAAATAAATTCTAAAGGAGCATGCAGGACAATCGATGAATGACCAAATTACCTATATTGTAAATAGAACACACATTAGTATGAAGGAATCAGAGATTCTAGGAAGGTAGTACTTCTCTTCCTTTGACATGATCATTCTTTCCTGACCAAGAAATGAATAATTCATTCATGTATTTAAAGATGGTTTGTGGATAACGATGAGATGCCTCAGTGACTATGCAGTCGGTATGACATGGCCCGCTTATATTATAAAAGGATGTGTTATCACTTTATGTGTGGTTGGGTTTACGAAGCGGCACGCTAAATAAATAAATGTAAGATGACCAATGGTTTAAGGGTTGCACATTTTCTACAATTATTTCCTTGTCATTGTAGTGTCACGTCAAACACAAATGGCTGTAATATTGATTTGAGACCACAAATGATACATGATACCACAATGGGTTTGCTGCACATGATGGAAATAAATTTCATTTCTAATTTACCATAGCACAAATCATCGATACATAAAACATAGAATTAAATTATAATATAAAAATATTTCAAAATACATTATAAATAAAGTCAGACAACATATAAGAAAATAAGTGGACAACATCATGAGTCTAATATATCACTAAACCTTACAACATTACACCAACAAAATTTTAATACAGGCAGAAGCAGTCATTCAGTGTCGATAATTCTGTAAGCAAATAGTTATTGCGCAAACAGCCGGTCCACTGCTAGATTGTACGCATTGGTGTAACTAATAGGCATATCATAGAGATGTAGGGAATGGTACTAGAACAAGTCGAGAATCGTTTATAACACTACTGTGATCTATGATACACGTGAACATAAATCTTCATTAAATTATGTGGTACATGAGCCAGGTTGGACACTTGTACACGTATTTTGAATCCTTCGATGTTTGTGTGGATTGTTACCTCATTAACAATCCAGTGCAATGTTCCAAAACCAGCAACAAGTAGACTTGCCATGGTTACACAATAGTGTTCTCTTCGAACATTACACAGCGAAAACCACACCTGAAAAGAAACACACAGTAAGGCTTAATGAAGTAATTTTTTTGGATATTGTTAAAATA
Organism: Juncus inflexus; assembly: GCA_024447665.1. Taxonomy (NCBI): domain Eukaryota; kingdom Viridiplantae; phylum Streptophyta; class Magnoliopsida; order Poales; family Juncaceae; genus Juncus; species Juncus inflexus. The sequence goes on from JAJHPC010000005.1 coordinate 6,117,582, forward strand.
TCAGTACAAGAATTCATAAATCCCATAGTATCGCCATGGTTGCCGTGTAAAGCGTAAAGTAAACTAACTGGGCAGGGAAGGATGCTCATATTTGATTCGACCTCCCTCCTTTAGCCGATATCCTTGTGCTTTAGACTGAAGTGAAATCCGTCTACCTACACAAAATATTGAGGTGTTAAAGGATGTAAACTTATCAGATCAGGGACAGAAATAGTATAATGAAATCAAGATGAACTACCAACAAAGTCGATCATAGTAGAAGATGCAAGAACATGTTGTAAATATCGTACCTCTTCCTTGTAGTGGATACAGGTATTGGCATTTCTTCTTATGAATAGATTGGAACTGGTTACTTGTGCTCAATATATTTTGATATAGATATGAACATTCCATTCATTAATTTATATAAAGATCGTTTGAGGATAACGAGGTGACAACTCGGTGATGTAATATATTTTTATACACATTTTTAGGGGTATTATCATAATAAATCCATCCTTAATTCACATAAAATGTATGAAAAATGATTAAATTTCATACAACTCATTTTAAAATTACTTAATACATTTTTATGTGATTTTTTAGGCGAAAAGACCATAAAAAAAGAATTGGGGGACTTAATTGAAAAGTCAACTCTAAAAAAGAAGCACCATAATGCAAATAACGGGACAAAGATGGCCAAATTCTCCCTATATTTTCCATGTACATACTTCTCTAACCCTAAAGGATGAAAAACATCGATGGAAAAGAGAAAATGTTAGAATGAGGAAGAAACGTCCACAAAACGGTATGAAAATTTCCACCTGTCTCATGTCATTTTTGAACCCAATATAAACATCAAACGACCACGTTCAGTTCCAAAACGGAGAACAAACGCCCACGTTTTGCATGACGTTTGGAATAAAAATAGGACGTCCTAACCACCTTTGAATTATGCCTCAACGACCCATTTTCTGGCAAAACATCTCTAAACATACACGCACGACAGCCCAACGGAGCCCCGAGATTTTCGAAACCGATACGTGAACCGACCACGTTCGGTTCCAAGATAGAGATGAAACATCCACGTTTCGTATGACGTTTCCGATCGAAACATGACATTCATAATAAATGGATCCTAATCATCTTTTTACAACTCAAAATAAGCCTAAAAACCTTCTAGAACTCCTAGAAAAGCATGATCAAAGTCTAGTCAAACTGGTCAAAGTCAATAGTCAATCAACCCCCGCTCGAAAAATGAGGAAAAATTCGAAGTGTTCAGAATTGAGCAAAATCACCTCAATCCAAAAATGCCGGCGTTCGCCGGAAAGCGCAGAACCCCACTGTTCAGCCCAAAATTTACTAATAAAAAGATGTGTTTTTGCGAGCTCATCATTTGCTGCACAGACCTCGGTTTTTCATAATTCCAATACGATTCTCGTCTTCTTGTTCCCCTCTTTCCATGGATGTAATGAGCTCAAAAAATGGTGCACGAATGAGTGAGAAAACTGAGTTTGAAAAGAGGTCATTGAAATTCAGTTTTTAACGGTCAAATTTTTGGCTGATTTGAACGCGATCGAAATTGTCTCGAATTACTCAAATAAGTTAAGATTTTCTTGATTCAGAGAGTTTATATGAGTTTGTATGAGAATGTTTAATGTCTCAAGTGGATTCAAAAATAACTCAGAGTTAGAGTTTGGCTAATCAGTTGTCGGTGTTAACCAAATCAAATGCTGAATCAGAAACCAAACGAAATTGATGGATTGGGAGTCAAATTGGAGGCCAAAACGCAACAAGAACAATCTCATGGAACTATAGATGAGTGTTCAAGAGTTTATTCTTGATGGTGTAGGAGTGAAAACTGATTTTTAGATCTAAGAACTGATGTTGCTGGAGTTCAAAACTGAGCTGAAGCTCAGTTTTTTCAGCATAACTCTAGTTTTACTCGTTATTTTAAGTCCGTTGAAGTTGCTATAGTATCTTTAGGAAGTGGGGAAGAGTTTCCAATTGTCCTGTTTGAGAATCGTTGATCAAAAGTTGAGTTTGAGTTCAAAATGTCACTGCTGGTCGGTGCTGGAAGAAAAACTGAGTTGTAGGTGTTCAAAGTAGAATATCTCGAGCGTTACTCAATGAAATCACACCGTTCAAAGTCCTGTAGCTTTGTAAGAAGGAGTAGAAGAGATTTGAGGTGATGGTTTGAGTGAAAATGAAAAGGAAGAATAGGTTAGGACTCGAGTTTTTGAGAGAACGGAAAATAGAATCAAAACAGTAAAATGAGACTCGAGTTTAATTAACCTCCACGCCAAAAACTAAGCTATTCGTGAATTGAAATACTTCAGCGCCAAAACAACATGGCTACATGATATCAAACACCGTTCCAAACCACAAAATATCCAACAGGGAATAATTCCCTCCAACAAAAAGTAGAGGTTATAATTGGGGCCAATATCCTCTCAACAGACTTAAAGAAAGGGCTCTCCATTTTTCCGCACAGCACCTATCCAGTTCTCACCTTGAGCCACAAAATATCTCAATGTTTAGGCAGCCATGAATGCTGGACTCGCCAGTATATCAATGAACTGGAGACATAGGCTTAAAACCTCGATTTTCAATCTGAAGCTCCATCGATCACAAGAAACAGAGGAAAATCCAAGAATAAAAATCCCTCTCAATTATCAACGAAAATTTATCAAATTTTTACAGAAACTTCTCTTCATGCAAGAGATCAAATCTGGATAAAGAAAAATACCTGAAATACCCCTGAATTTTCGGATAAAGTAGAAACAAGAAATTAACTTTTTATCACTTATCTCTCTATAAATGACACCTCAAGGCTCAATCTCTCACATCACATTCTCACACCATCCCTAACTTATTCCAACACTCCATTAAAGGCTTGAAAGGTCAAAACGAGCGAATTTGAGAATTAGAGGCTGAATCGCGACGAAACGGGCTGAAGCCGTTCAAACTCGAAATTCTCGATCTAGAAGGCTCAATAATTAGAGCGAGGCTCCACATCCAATCAAGGGGCATCCAAGAAGGGATTCGTCGTCTTGAATCAGTTTGAATCGCCTTTAATCTTCTCTTTTTCGGTAAAATGATGAATTTTAGATCAAATTTCGAGTTATTTGAAATAAATCACTATAAAAATATGAAATTTGTTGATTTGATTGATTTGGCTGAATTAATTAGATCAATTGAAACTATAATTGCTTGTGTTTTATGATCAATTATTCAACTAAAGTCTTTGCTAACAGTTTTATTTTGATTAATTGAAGTTTTGGAGTGAATTTTGTGATTGAACATGAATTGGCTGAATTTTGTTTAGATCAGAATTTTGATCATTAATTGAGTTTTTCTAGCTTGAAATTACTTAAACTTGTTACACAAATCATAAATATTGAATATTCAGTGATTAACTATGTTGCGCGGACACTTCAAAAATCTGACCGTGTTCATGTCGGACACCATGTCAGACACGACGCTCCTCGGACACGCGTCCGACACACCACGTGGCATGTCCAATATTTTATTATTAAAAATTATCAAGATATTTCTCAAGACACTTCTCGGACATTTCTCATGACACTTCTCAGGCACGTACATTGGTCTTGTTGACACAACTATTGCATTATATCATCATCTTATTTTAGAGACTAGTTTATCTTTTCTATTCCAGTAATTATGGGACTACACATTCAAAGTGAATTTTGGTTATTTAGTACCAAGTTTACATACACAAACATGTAAAACGTCAAATATCTTGTATGCACGTATAAAATACAATTTCGGATATTATATATATTGTATCAATTATAAAATAATATGTATAACTTTCTAATTATAAGGTAAAAATATTATGTATAATCTTTAAAATAAAATAAAATTGACAAAAATAATATATGCAATAATTAAATTATATATTTCATTCATAATAATAATATAATAATATATACATAAAATATGTCGTGACCTAATGAATTTCAAGATTTGCCGTGTCGCCGTGTCCGTCTCATCATTATAGGTGATTAATGATGTATTCATGAACAAATTGTCTTAAAAGTCCCTACTTTTATCCATAAATACAAAAACAAAACATTTGCAACCTTTTTCCTGCAATTAAAGTTTTTGTCAGTCTTTTTTCCCTAATTTTGTGTCCAAAACAGATCTGAATTCAACCCAAAGTTTGCCCAATTCCTGTTCATATTTTGTGATACATTAATTTTTCAATTTTGTTATTTTTCTGTCAAGATATGCTGACATGTTTCTTCCTAATTTTTAAAAATATAAAATAAATATTAAAAATATTCAAATATCTCTATTTGAAGTAATTTGAAGTGTAGAATCCATTTTTAGAATTTAAAATAGTCATTGTTAAGACAGATTTGAAGATATTGTCAATTTTGTGAGTGTTGGTTTGTCTGACCCGATTTCTAGAACAGATCTATGTTTTCATCATAACTTTTGATTTGTTCAACAGTAGCTTCTAAACTAAATGATTGAATTTTTGAACATTTTTGGTGAATTTAGGATCTGTGATTATTTTTCTGGAACTTTTTGAAGTTTGCGGGTTCTGAAATTGTGAATCTGATAAAGTGTTAGACTAAATTATAAACTTCTCAAATTTTCTGAACAAATTCATAAAATAAGTAAAGCACCACTATAAAGATCTCTTTGCCTAGTTTCCATAGACATATCATTTGCCAAATTTTGAAATTGCTTGTTAAGCTTTTGAGTCAAAAAGGTGAACTTGTGTCAAAGTTTGGTGGAATTTATAGCTTGTGTCACTCAAAGAATTTTGCATATAAATCATTGAATTAAGACATAATATCGGAGAATAAAACATTATAAATTGTTAAAACGTGAGGCCTTACCACCCCTAAGACTCTTTACCATTTCTACTAATAATAGAAAATATAGGGACTTATAAATGCTTTGCTAAATTGTATTAAATATAAACAAGATCTTTCACGATTTACAGGTGACTACGCAGGATATATGACATCACACGACTATCTCCTAAAAAGATGTGTATCACGCAGTGACTTTTTTGGTTATGATGCGCCACACTACATTAATATATGTCCTCATACCTATCATTTAAGTGTTCCAGATTTTCCCCAATGTATTTACTTGTCATTGAAACGTCACGTGAAAGACAAAGGGTATAATGTGTATATATTGATTTGAGGGCCTAAATGTTAGATCAATTTTTGTTCCTTTTATCCGTGCCTCGACATGAAAGCACACAATGCACTCTTTTTTTATCTGATATGTTTTCTTATTTCTCAAATGCAACATGCCAAACAACACTAACAAAGATTACCATGTGTAGATCTGTATCTATTTATTATAATGCATCACACAGTGCAATGTTTTTCAAAAAAATGTACCACAAATATACATACAACATACCTTTTGTATTGTGTCTTGTGTGAATTAAGACTCGTGCTCTTAAACTCGAGCTACTGTGGCTTGTAATACAAAACATGTTATTGATTAACATATTGGAATTATGCAATGCTCTGGAATGCAACGCAGATAATGTACCAAACTATTACATAATTCCACATGTTCCTTACCTCAAAAATATTAGTTCGCATCATACTAAAAGTATAATACATTGAGCAAAAGCTTAATAATACACACGAAAAATATTAGTCCGCAGAATAAACAAAATGGTATCATGCGGTACAGAAATACTAGCCATGCAGTCAATTCTTACATGATAAATGAGACAAATAGACATTCAATCCAGCTAAACCTCCTCGCCTTCATCTTCACCCATGTATACCTGGTTTGCACACCAGTTTTTCACAGCCCTATGTGCATCATTGTAAGTCATGGCTGTGTAGTACAGCTTTACCTTACGGTAAACAGGTATGTCCAGCCTGCTTTCCAAAACCACTCTTAGCTCTGTACGGAATATTTCATTATAATTGTAATAATTTTTGTTGGTATAGCATTCGTTCCTTCACCTCTATGAGCATCTCGAATACACTGAGGTCCTCATCGACCCTTTCATTATTAAGACGATACAACTTCCCAAAATCGGCAACAATAGTAGTGCTCAGGCATGTTATGCATTGTTAGCCACACCTCCAGAACCCGAAAAAAAACATATCCTATTAAATCCATTTACATATAGTTGAGTTATTTGGTAAACATATACTTGACGCGCATACCATGTAATTGAATCAAATATAATGTACATCTTAAAAGTTGACCAAGTCTCGAACGTGACCGTCCTGCCTCCAATGATCGAAGAGGACGCTATTTCGAGGTAGAACTCATCACGCTTGAAGCTGTTTGGAAAAAATATAAATCATCTTTTCTCTATGTATGATGTGAAGTTCATTTCGTCGTGGTAGTTCATTTCGTCACAAATGATCTTCGTCAGGTCATGAGCAGTCATCTCTAGCCCATCTTCTGTACTAATAAACGCGTAAATTACACGTTCTAATGGCTAGTGCTGATCCTGCATAAGCCTTGATCATTTATGCGTTGGTATCATAAGGTGCAAACACCATCACGTACGAATATAATTTATAATCAAAAGTGGGATATGCGTACTGAATTAATGAAATCGTTGGTATATATGCAAAGAACTCACACTGTTTCTGATTCCAACGTCTTCATAGGTGCCTTCACTGCATCCATTACTGCCTGTGCACCCACAGGACCTCCATTAATTTGTGGTGATGAAAGCCCTGTACGATGTAACTAACTTCATTAATGGAGCTTTCATGGATGTACTGTGACACGAAACCTTGAAGCAGGACTATTATTGGACTTTCTCTCTCCTGGATGTGGGATCTCAGACCATTTTTATAAGCCAACTAGATTCAAAAAAATTCAAAACCCACCTGACAATAAGATGTGATTGTTCATCATCTATCTTAGAAACAGTGGAACGCCTCGTTGGCAGCGAAGGAATCAGTAATCTGCAGTCTGTCACATTCAGGCGTTCTATCCGTTCATCGCATCGCAAAACAAGTCCAGGCATCTCGAAGCCCGCCTGTTCGCTACTCACCCCAATCTCACTCTCGCTTGCGCAAGCCCATCTACGATTTTGCATGTAAGCGAAGCCCAAATGCGTTTCACCATTCATGTCGGATTGTCACGCGAGCGTCTTACGCATCATGTGGTCTGAGGCACTATTCAGGACGAATGATATATACTCTTAATTTTATTCAGCATATAGAGTAGAATAAAAAATCTCTATCTCCAATACTGACGAAAATATTATTAATAACTCCTTCTCCCATTATTTTATTATTTTATCTTATCGAGCAACATACAAAAGACCTACTAAAGAAATTGGTATGAAAATGACAATGAAGAATTGACTATCTGATCGAGATACTAGAAATTAAGTACTCAAATTTCATTGGTACAAGGGTTTAAACACTAAGTGGATTAAGAATATTATTATTTTCATTTTTTTATTACAAAAATTTCCGGGAAAAAAAAATTCTACAATTTGAGCTCCAAAGAATTGGATTTTTTTTATACCATTTGTTTCAAAAATAAATAAACAAATACCACTCCTTTCGAAATAATGGGGTATCTACCATTTCCGCCACTACTAGTGGAGGAACAGATGTTGTTCCGCCACTACTAGTGGCGGAACATATGAATTTTCAGTTTTTTCAAAAATTTCTTATTTGACTGACTAAACAGGATTAATTAGTGTAAAAAAATACTATTTCGCCACTGGTAATGGCGGAACAACAAAAAAATAATTTTTTTCGTGTTCCGCCACTACCTGTCGTGGAACACGTAAATTTTTTTCCTGTTCCGCGAGTGGCAGTAGCGGTACACATTTTTTCCAATAATTAATCCTATTTTTGAAAAATTATAAAATCCACATGTTCCGCCACGGAACAAAATTTGTTCCGCCACTAGTAGTGGCGGAAATAGTAGATACCCTATTATTTTGAAAATAGTAGTATTTGTTGATTTATTTTTGAAAAAAATGATATATTAAAAAAAAAATCAAAAAATTGGGGTAATGAGTTAGGGCCCATTAAAAATAGTAAGCTCTTCTTGCATCAAGTACGCCTCCTCAAGCAACAAATGTGATAAAATCTCTTTTATTCTCAAACTATTTTGGGAACATAAACAATAATCCAAGCCCAAAATTCAATTACATTCTTACAATAAGTAAAAACAGACCGGTATAATATATATTCTCACATTTCCTTACTAACATCTTGGAGAAATAAAGCCAACTATAATCTCATCAACCTTGTGAAGAAAAAAAAAAGAACTAATTGTACAAAATACACGTCAAAAACCATAGCTACACATCCCGTATTTGCAAAAACTGCCTTTCTGGCACTTCTTCCTGCACCCTCCACAATGACCGTGATCGTACATCACGCTCACACACTTTGAGTTACAACACATCCAACCAAACTTGCATTTCTTCCCGCATTCACCGCAGTTTAATTTGTCGGTTTTGACATTCACACATTTCTTTTTACAGCAGTCTGGCCCAGGGCTTCCCCTCGCATGACAAACTCGTGGAAACTTATTACATTTTAATGGACTTCTAGAATTATATTGTGTCAGAAATCGGCTCTTTAGGGTTGTAGATGATGAGTCTTCATCATCTACGGCAAAAGATGGAACCAAATGTAAGACAAAGAGTAATAGCAAGATAAGGGCTTTTGTTGGCATTTTGAATGCTAAAGGATGGTTTGCGCAAAAAATGCACATGCATGAAAATGGAGAAATGAGGTGGTCTATATATATGGAGGAGAATTTGTTCTGAAAGTTTGGTATGGAGTTGAATTTGTAGACAGAATTGGAACTATTAACTAATTAACAATGTGTGATTTGAGAGGAGTTGAACACAGTTTGGTATATAACTGTAAAGTTAGGCCTGCCAATTGAATTAGTGAAGCAAATGGAAATTTCTAAATCTTATAGCATGTGGATTGGAATGCTATGATGCAGTATCTGTAATATACGTATTTATATAATTATTCATCAATTAGTTCAACAATAAACAAAATGTACAAACCGACAAACTTATATTAGTAATAATATACACTCTATTTTTTATCCATGTATTTCTACTTTCTCAATTCTCAGGATAAATTTTTGCCTACTTTATACCATATGAATTCTAATCGGTATCTAAGTCCAAATTCTCCACTATATCAATTTGTACCACAATTTTGTAATTGGATTTTTGCTGAAATCAAGTTCAAGATATCATGATACAAATAATGTTAGGTTGGTGGACCATATATAAAGGGTGGACTTCATATATGTGCACAAAAACTCTAGTTTAGACACATATCCAAAACTTTCAAGCCATTTTTCTCGGAAATTCCCAACAATTGCAAAAGTTCACAATTTGCATTGTTTTTATTTTAAGTACTGCAAGGTCATCAATTAATTTTTTTTTTTTTTTTGAAACTACAATATTCGGATTATCTACTTATTTTGTAAGTCTGACAATTGCCTCTTAAAATACTTTATATTATTAAATTGCCAAAAATATAGACGATAGTTTTTGTTTATTTCATTTACTACTATGGACTAGAACGATTACACTTTTCCATTCTTTTATTCTGAAATATTTCATTCATGCTCTTCTGGAATAGACTTTCTAATTTATTATTTTAGTGAAGAACATGATCTGTCATAACTAAATTAGAATAAAAAAATTCAAAACTCTAAGGAAGAAGACTTTTTTTTTGAAGTGGCCAAAAAATAAAATAATTAAGAGAATGGCCTAGTTTTGAAAATATTTACAAATGTAGCCATTTCGCCCAGCCACACAAGTAGTTTCGTTCAGTAGCGGGGCGAAACACAGCGAAAATAAATTATGGTTCACAATGCACTAATCAAGCCTTGTTTCGCCCAGTGATCGGGCGAAACAAACTATTTTCATAATTTCCCTCCCGCTAACAGTGCTTAATCAGTTTCCGAAAAAAAAATAATAATAATTCTACAGTCTGTTTCGCCCCATGGTGGGGCGAAACATCTATTATCCATATTGTGGGCTTAGCCCACAAAATTTGAGCCCATATTATACGAAACAGTCTGTTTCGCCCGCTGGCTGGGCTAAACATCTGTTTCGTCAGCTGGCTAGGCGAAACAGCTGTACCTCCTCTAGTCAAAACAAAAAAATAAAAAAGCCTAAAAAGGGGGAAAATTAAAAACAGATTTTTTAGCCTTTTTACATGGAAAAAAAATAAAATAAATCTGAAGACAAAAAAATGATAATAAACAATTTATTTTTATTTAGAATTTCTTTTTCATATTGAAATGACAACTCTGTTTTTTTAGTAGATAACATTGATTTAACATGTTAGGGTATAGATGGAATTTCAGTTTTTTTAGGTATAAAGTTTATGGTTTAGATATAAGGTACTAGAGAATATTTACATTTTTAGATTGAAATGATAATTTAGCTTTTTTTAGTGGGTAACATTGATTTGACATGCTAGAATATAGGTGGATCTCATTTTTTTTAGATATAGAGTTTAGGGTTCAGATATAGGGTACTAGAGAATATTTACTTTTTCATATTGAAATGACAATTGACAATTTAGCTTCTTTTTAGTGTGTAACATTGATTTAACATGCTAGAATAGAGGTGGAATCTCAGATTTTTTAGGTATATGATTTAGATTTCTAGTCATCTTATTATACTTGATCATCAAAAAATCAGATCTCATAAGTCTCTCTTGCAAACTTCTTCTCTTTCTATCTTTCTCCCTATTAAGAAAATAGCACAAAATTCTGAAATTTTTCTATATTACAATGGTCAAATTGCTCAAGATTCGAGCGGATACAATTACTATCCACAGGAAGCTATTTTTCTCCTACGTAGAAGAAATAGAAATTATTATAGATTATGTTTAGAAATTTATACTACCACCGGTTGGCCTAATAGTGACGATCTTAAAATTAGTGGTAGGTTTCCTTACCGTATAAATGATTGTTTGTATTTTAAGATAGTAAAAATTTCGAATGATTCACAATTAGCTAGTTTTGCTCAGTACATCAAATATGGTGAACACGGTTGGCCTGAATTAGAAATATACGTTGAACGCATCCAAAGTAGAGAATCCTATGTAGGAACTAGTTGTAGATCAAATGTAGCTTTTAATGATGACGAGCTTGAGAGGTTAGAACCTGTAATAAATCATGATGAAGATGAAGTGCCAGAAATGGAAGAAGGCGACGAAGATGACTTTGAAAATGTTGAAGAGGACGAATAGGATGAAGATGAAGTGCCAGTGAAAATGTTAAAGAGGACGAATAGGAGGAAGATGAAGTGCCAGAAATGGAAGAAGGCGACGAACCAGAAATAGATGTTATGAACAATTATACGGAAGTGGGTGAGATGGTTAGTATAGGAACTTTCGGTAATCCTCAGGCGAAAGAGTTTGAAGATACTACTCTATGGGAAGAAGCAAAAATCGATATCTTATATGGTAAGAGCATGCATGTGAGTGGCGATGATAGTTTGTATGAGGGACAGACGTTCGACACGAAAGTAGAGCTACAATCGGCCGTAAAATTATACAGCGTCATACATCACCGAGAATTTGTAGTCTCCAAATCGAACAAAACGCTTTGCATCGTAGTCTGCAAGCTACAAGATGATCGCGCTGGCTGTGATTGGAGGCTGTATGCATGCAAAAATAACCGACATGTGTTTGAGATTAAAAAATTTACACAACCACACATATGTGTTAATCGACAACCTAACAACGACCACAAATAATTAACAAGTGCATTTATTGCAGGGCTAATTCTAGATGTCGTTAGAGCAGATTTAGCAATTAAACCAGTAACCCTAGTGGAAACCGTCAAATTAAAATTTGAATATACCGTATCATATTGGAAGACTCGGCACGCAAAGCAACACTTGCTTAGATTCTTGTTTGGCGATTGGAAGGGGGCATATAATTTGCTTCCTGAATTGATGGAAGCAATATATTCAGCAAATCCTACTACTGAATATTCATTTTGGAGAGGTCCCAAAAATCGTGCTGGTGAGGAGGAGTTCGAAGGTCTTTTTTGGGCATTTGGTCCATCACTTAAAGGATTTGACATTTTGCAAGCCTGTCATAACAGTAGATGGAACATTTCTAACCGGAAAATATCAAGAATTCTTACTGATGGCGGTCACTAGCGAGGCAAATGGTCAATTAAATCCCTTACCTTTTGCTTTAGTTGATAAGGAGAGGGTAGAAACGTGGGGTTGGTTTTTTGGGTGTTTGGGGACTTTTATCGGCCATCGCAAAGGTTTATGTGTGATTTCGGATAGGCATGCCGGAATAATTCGTGCAATGAAGGACGATAGATTGAAATGGAAGCAACCTAACAGCTATCATCGTTATTGCATGCGGCATTTAGAAGCAAATTTCAGTAGCGCTGTAACAGACAAAACATTGGTTAAATTGATTGTACCACTAGTTAAGGCGCCCACCAAATTTAAATTTAAGAAGTTGTATAAAGTATTAAAGGATAAAAATAATGAGGCGTGAGAATGGTTAAATAAAAAAGATAAATCAAAATGGGCGTTCGCGTATGACGCGGAAGGTCGCCGGTGGGGCACTCCTACTAGCAATCATGCAGAAGTGATGAATTATGTTTTCAAGGGTATGTGAAAGCTGCCTGTTATGGCTATTGTGATGGAGACATTCTACAAGCTGAATAGTTATTTTGTCAACAAGCGTGAGGTAGTTGCAAATATGGAAATGAATAATAGAATGTGGGGAAATGAACTGATAGAAAAAATGGAGAATAAAACCGTTAAGGCGCGTACGCATCAAGTCACTACCTTCAATGTCGAAAACGGTGTTTATGAGGTGATAAAAAGACCTAGTGGTTCCAAGGTACGGGGAAAGAGCTTCCATGTGAATTTCAATGAAGGCAAATGCAGTTGTCAGAAACCGATGCTATATCACTACCCTTGTTCGCATCTTGTAGCAGTTTGCATACGCAGAGGTGTTAGTTCCGAGTATTTTATACATCAACATTTTGTAGCTGGATCACCTTATGAAGGAAGTTTTTATCCGATAAAGGATAGAGAACAGTGGGTTGAACGTGAAAAAGTTTACAACGGTACGTTGGTTCCTCCTGAGAAACTTATAAGGAAAAATGCCCGTGGAACCAACAAGCGTGATAGAAGACAGGAGAAATGCTTTCATAATAGTATGGACACCATGGACAATGCAGATCGTAAAAAATACTGCAGCATTTCCGGAGTAGCGGGCACATGAAAAAAAAATGTCCGAGAAGGTTGAAGTGTTTTATGGCGTGGTAGTTTAAGTTTATTTATTGTAGTTTGTAATATTTTATGTATGGTAGTTTATGTTTATTTATTGTGGGTTGTAATGTTTTATGGATTGTTGTTTGTAATGTTTTATCTATTGTATTTTATGTTTATGTATTTTAATTTGTAATATTTTATGGATTGTATTCCAAATTAATAATATCCATCATATTCCAACTAAATATACATAGTCAGCTCTCTAAAATAGTCTAAATATCAGTCCAAATAATACAGTAAAAAATAAATATAGTCAGTAATGCCTGAGTCCTCCTCCTCCTCCTCCTCATGTTCCCCCGCGTCCTCCGTGTCTTCCTCCTCCTCCTCCCCCTCCTCCTCCGCGTGGTCCTCCTCCGTTTCTTCCTCCTCCTCCGCGTCCTCACTGAGTTTGAGGCTAAACCTGAGTAATCTGACTAACTCCTTCATCTCCTCCTCCCCCTCCTCCGTCTCCTCCTTCGTCTCCAACCTGTTCGATGATCGAACCCCAATCGAAATCGCCCTCATATTCATTACTAAAATAATATGAATTAATAATAATATAAATAATAGTCAATTATTTTCATTACCGTTTTCCTTTTCTGCAGAACCATCAGATGATACAATCCCGTAGCATGCGGGATATCTGACTGCACATAATGATCGATTGCCGTTCTATACCAATTCCAGTATGCATCATACTGGCTCCATGAAGGAATATTTATTTCACTTCCCAAGCGTTTCTCTTCCCACTCAGCTAGATAAGCTGAATGTATGGTAGGCCAATCACCTCCACGGTAATTTATGATAGTGTGTAATCGTTTGTCGTACTCGCAATTTGGGGGTGCTTCCATCGCATACCCGAACTGACGCAATACCCGCTCCGGACGATGCATCTCGACAATCCAGAAATAGATCAATGGCACTGTAAGAAGCCACATAGTTTTTTCGTGTTCAACTATCGGCGGGAGTATATGACGGAATCCATCATAAGGTGTCCAAACCACCTGAGTGTCAACCAAACTGTCGAACTGATCGCGATGTGTCGACAAATGCCGATGAGGTGTTATATCCGCATACTAAGTGCAATCTTGCCACAAAAAATCAACCGTATGTCTCTCATCTTCGTCACCATCATTCGCCATATCCTGCAGTTCCTTGTGTACGTCTTTAGGAACGGGTCGTCAGATAGTGATATGTTCCCATGCCCACAGTTGCAGCAACATGATACACCCTCCCATATTTTTCTGTTTCTTATGCGTACCTTTACACAATGCCCTATAAAGGTACGCCAGAACTCAACTACCCCATGCTCATCTATCTAACACCGACATGTCCTCTAATAAAAGAAGAGGCAGTGCCAAAATACAATCTCCCGAAGCTTCGTAAATAATACATCCCCACATAATGCAGGCATGTAGGCTCTACAATACTGCTCGACTTTCTTATCCGGGGCATCAATTTCCAAATCGGAAAAATTATTTTTCAACCATGTTCTTTTCAATAAAATTTTGCTTCTCCCCTTTCCCTTAAACTCCAATTCCGGGATTTCTTTCCCGAGTAGTTGCCTGACCTTTCCTTTCCAATCAGCATCTTTATTATTTAAACACATTGCCTCACCGTCCGTCCGCATTCCCAACAAACACAAAACATCATCTAGCGTTATAGTCATCTCACCAACAAGCGGATGAAACGTGTGTGTGTTTCCGGTCTCCAATGTTCCTGTAGAGCGCTTATCAGTCTGCTGTCGAAATTCAGCTAACCCATCCTGGCTGTTTGTAGTAACGTTGTTTTCTTCAAATAAGGGGCATACCGATCGTCCCATGGAACCTACAGAAACATAAATCAATAAAATATATAAGATATAGATAATTTTTTAAATAAATAAATTCATTAATTCATTAATTAAATAAAATAATATAATATAAAATAAATAAAACTAATAATAAATAAATAAAATATATATAAACATAAACATAAATAAATAAAATATATAAGATATATAAGATTTTTAAATAAATAAAATAAATAAATAAATAAAACTAATAGTAAATAAATAAAATATACATAAACATAAATAAATAAAATATATAAAATATATAAAATAAATAAATAATACATGATATATAAGATTTTTAAATAAATAAAATAAAATAAACAAATAAAACTAATAATAAATAAATAAATAAAATATACATAAACATAAACACAAACATAAACATAAATAAATAAAATAAATAAAATAAATAAATAAATAAAATATATAATATATATAAGATTTTTTAAATAAATAAATAATATAATATAAAATAAAATAAATAAATAAATAGAATACATATATAAGATTTTTTTAAACAAATACATACATACATACATACATACATAAATAAATAAAAACATTACATATGATTTTTTTTACTTTAAATAAATAAATACCGGAACTTCATGTTGTCGGTAGCGAGATGGGTTTGATAGTTACATCTTCGGTGTTGCTAAATTCGCTCGCCCGATGCATGTGTTGTTGTGATTGAAGAGCATACTTTGGCCGACTAGATCCCGCGCCAAATGACATCTTTTTAAAAAAAATAAAATAATATAAATAAATAAATAAATAAATAAATATACATAAATAAATAAATAAATAAAAACTAATAATAAATAAATATACATAAATAAATAAATAAAATAATATAAATAAATAAATATTTACAATAAAATAACCCTCAAAATAAATATACATAAAACATAATAGGGATTTTTTAAATAAATACATACATACATACATAAATAAATAAATACATACCTACATACATACATACATAAATAAATAAATACATAGCATACATATGATTTTTTAAACTTTCAAAACATAAAACTATAAATAATATACTTGAAAAAAAATATCTATAACAAAAAAAATATAAATAAATAATCCTAAACAAGAAAAATAATTAATAAAATAAATATATACATTACCTAAACTACAAAATATAATTTCAAAAATAAATATGTACCTAAACTAGAAAAAATATTAAAAATTTACTCGTATAATATGGGCTCAAATTTTGTGGGCTAAGCCCACAATATGGATAATAGATGTTTCGCCCCACCACGGGGCGAAACAGACTGTAGAATTTTTATTTATTTTTTGAAACTGATTAAGCATTGTTAGCGGGAGGGAAATTATGAAAATAATGTGTTTCGCCTGACCACTGGGCGAAACAAGGCTTGATTAGCACATTTTGAACCGTAATTTGTTTTCGCTGTGTTTCGTCCCAATACTGGGAGAAACTACTTGTGTGGCTGGCCGAAACGGCTACTTTAGCAAATATTTTCAAAACTAGACCATTCTCTTAATTATTATTTTTTTTGTCACTTCAAAAAAAAAAGTCAAGAAAGAAAGAGAAAAAAGAGTAATTAAATATAAAATTATTGTAAATTACATAGGCGAGTATAAAAATCGTACGAATTGCCAGAGATCTGGATGGTTGGAGGAGAGCTGATCATTGAAGGCTTCAACTCGTAGCAACTTTTGACAATCTTGGAGCCGTAATTTACAGTTAGAGATGCTAGGCACAAATTCGTCTATCACATCCATTATTACTTTCCCTATTACAAGTGGTCCCATTGAGCTCGCCATTTTTTTTTTTTTTTTTAGAGAGAGAGAAAGAGTCTTGTAGAAATTGCATGGTTCATACAAGCAAAATGTACAAGAGAAGTAACTGAGAGCAGCTTTTTTTTTCTGAAATTGGGGAAAATAAAAGAAAAAGTTCTAAACGGCTTTCACAATTAAAAGTCACAATATTGAACTTAAACATTAGATATTATATACCAGCGATAAATTTGCTACGATTAAGTACATACAACAAAACAACATAAAACAAGTTAATTTTAGCCACAACAGTTCAAACTTGTCAGCTAATATAAACATCCTAACTATTCATTACTTAATAAACTAGTCCCAAAAGATTAACATAATTAATACGCAGTAGCAGCACAAAGCACAAAAGCTTGCCCCTGCTTTTTTTTACACTAAAACCTGCAAAAGAGAAAGAAACAGCAATCAATCACCTCAATTAGAACATGATACACACATTAATAACAACTGAACACAAAAAAATAATAAATTTGCAAAACCCTATGTCGTTAAAAATTGCAAAAAA
The DNA here is from genome assembly GCA_024447665.1 of Juncus inflexus. NCBI lineage: Eukaryota > Viridiplantae > Streptophyta > Magnoliopsida > Poales > Juncaceae > Juncus > Juncus inflexus. Next base: position 6,135,009 of record JAJHPC010000005.1, read on the forward strand.
AATCCTCTGTTCCTAAGAAAATGAAAACAAGGTCTTTCACGTTAGTTTATACGTAACAGTGACTTTTTGCAATTTAGGCATAATGGAATGAGTTAACTTTTGCAATTTAAGCACAACAAAAATTTTATTTTATTTATTTGTTTAGAAAAAATTTCCCTAATAATTATAATAATTAGGTTCTGACCTGAAACTAATAATACAATTTATTCTACTCTAGATTTCTTTGCGAGTTGTTCATTGTTCTTCTTGCGGACAGTTCCTTTTCGCATTCTTACTCTTACTGGGCCCCACCGATTCAACCAACGGCGATCCAGCCACACAATTGGTCGCACAGTTATTCTCAATCAATGCAACACAGTTCGTTTTATCTGCCTTAAGAGCCGCACAGTTTTTATCTGCTTCGAGATCTGTGCTGGATTGAAATTAATCTGGATTGAATGGGCATTTGGATTTGATTACCTCTAGCATCAAATTTTTTGACCGAAAATCATCTGAAAAGAATAAAAAAATACGAAATGATAAATGATAAATAGAACAAACCATTTAGTTATTTCAATAAGGAGATTAAATACTTACCTAAGATTGAATGGATAGAAACCATTTTCAATAAAGAGATTAAATACTTATCTAAGATTGAATGGATCGAAACTATTTTCAATAATGAGATTATTAAATACTTACCTAGGATTGAATGGATGGCGGCAAAAGCTGCATTTTTCTCAGCCTCTTTTTTACTTTGAGAAATTTGACCAGTATATTTATTTCCATCAATTTCTATCGAAGATAAAAACACAGTTGTAGGCCCGCCAGCTGGATTTGAAGTATTATATTTTGGTTGATATAAATGCCCTTCTAGTTTTTTATCTCCATATTCCTTTAAGATACTCTTTGATAGATTAATATCCTGCATTTGCACATAAAGTACACTATCAAATATAAAAAAAGGACAAAATAAAGCTAGTTTTATTTATTTATTTTATTCTTTTTTTGAGAAAATTACATACAAATATGGGTTTGCTTGTATTAGCATCTTGACCGACTTGCTGATTTAATTGTTGTGTTTTGAGATCCGTGCTCACTTGATTAAGATGTGAAATGCTGGAATTAGGGTTAGGGTTAGGGTTTGCATTTAATGCAGGTCTTGGCCTATATTTCGATCGGATTATCTCTAGCATCAATCCACTCGATTCCGAATTTCCTTTCAACAGTAGAAAAAGTAAAAAAAATAAGAAATTAAATAAAACTAAAAATATAAATTACTAAAACCTAAAATTGAAGTTATAGCAACATGAGCAGCATTTTGCTCAGCCTTTTTCTTGCTTTTGGAAGCCGGACCGGTATAATTTTTTCCATCAATTTCTACTGAGGAAAAGTAAACCAATCCCAGCGCGCCATGTGGCACGTTCTTGTTGTATACAGGCTGGCAAAATCCTCCATTCAAATTATATTCGTACAATATACTCTTACACATCATATCCTGTTTTTACATAAATAAGAAAATAAATAAGTCACAATCAACATATCAAATATCTGAAATATCATGTATAAAATACAAGAAATAACATTGATATGCCCCTCATTTGATTTACAAATGATTTCACCATAAAAAGGGGTAATTTAAATTTAGAATATTAACATGTCAATGTAATATCTCATTCATTGTTTTTAGGGGTATTCAGGAAATTCGCCCATATTAATACTAATATTATTATTCATTCTTTCAGAAATAGTGAATAATACTTGGAGAAGCAAATTGGGGTCGACATCTGATTGACTCTGACTAGTCAAGGCCTCAAACGCCAGCCTGGCGACTGAGTAGGCAGCATTCTTGGCCCGCAAGAAAGTCTCTGAAGACTTGAAGACCTGACCCGCCACATGAACGGACGCACGGAATTGAGGCGAGTGATTGTAACCTTCGTTCTCCCATGTGTAAAATAGGCCGGCGTTAGAGGTGGCAAATGGGCGGGTTGGGCCAGGTTCGGGTCGGGTCATTTCGGGTTCCAAGTCGTTCGGGTCACGGGTCGTTCGAGTCTCGGGTCGTTTGGGTATCGGGTCGTTCGGGTCTCGGGTCGCTTGGGTATCGGGTCGTTCGGGTCTCGGGTCCTTTGGGTTACGGGTCAGGCGGGTTCGGGTTACAAGTCATTCGGGTTTGTATTTCGGGTAATTCGGGTCTATATTTTAAAAAAAGTTTGGTCTACATTTGAGCAAATTCAAGTTTGTATATAGACAGAAATATCGAAAATTCGACTTAATTTTCATAGTTCGTAAAATTGGAATCAGAATCGGAGTCGTTCACTGTATGTGTAGTGAGAATCGTCCGATTCGGATCGGAATCGGCCGAGTCGAATCAGAGAATCGGATTTTTTTAAAGTATTATTTTTTAATTAAAAAATGGAATAAAATGAAAAATATTTTAAAAGTTATAAAAATATGGAAAGATTCAAATAAAATATAATCATATACATTTGGATATATCTATTATAATATTTTTGACTATATTTTTTATTTAAGAGGGGCAATGAAAAACATATCGTAAAAGTGTGTTGTTTTTTTCTTTTCTTTTTATATTGTAACAATGCAGTACGCATATTATTGATATTCTCTTTTACATCATTTTACTACTTGTGTTCTTAAAAACTTTCAACCAATAATAAATGAACACATAAGTATGTATTAGAATTTGTAAGAGGATATAGTGTGACTATATAGATAATCTTTATTGGAATGGATTTTATGTGGTAGTGATTAATATATGGCATGAGTTTTTGTACGCAAATGCAATAGAAATACATAAAAGAAAAGGGGAGCAAAAGCTATAAAATATTTATCACCAAAAGATCCAAAGTCCATTTGTCTGCATACCCATCTCATCCACGCTCTTTCTTCTTCTTTCTTTTTCTTTTGTTGTTGACTTGTTTATACGCATGATATGACATAATATTAATTTTATATTTTTAGTGGAAATTGTTATTAGTTATGTGTTATTTATACAGAGTGAGTTCATTAGAACAAAACAAATTTTCTTTTAAAAAATGTTAATTAATTAATTAATAATATCATAAGATATAAGAATTAAAAATCATCATTGTGCACATAACATATGTAGATATGCAAGTTTTTCAATGTATAATTACAGAAAATTCAATAATTATGGCAAAATTAGCACACAAATATTCAACTTCATGTTATTTATCTTGCATCACATGTTATTCAGGTTTCAAATATTGGGCGGGTCATTCAGGTTTGGGTTCGGGTTATTCGGGTTTCGGGTCGTTCGGGTTTCGGGTCATTCGGGTTTCAGGTCGTTCGAGTTTCGGGTCGCTCGGGTTTCGGGTCGTTCGGGTTTCGGGTCGGGTTGGGTTTCGGGTTGTTGACTTGTCAACATTTTTTGGTCGGGTCAGGTTTGGGTTCGGGTCGATCGGGCGGGTTTTTCGGATCGGGTCAGATTTTGCCACCTCTAGCCGGCGTGTTTGTTCCTTTGTGCGTAGGCGTGAAGCTTGTTCTTGTACTGGAGCAAATCTGGAAGAATTAGTTTCCAGGATTTTCGTAAAGTCAGGATTAGATTTTCCGGTTTTGGTAGAGAAAAGGGATCCAACACTTGATCTATGATTTTGTTAGTGTTTGTTAATCTACTGCTCGATAAGCACTACAGGAATTATTTTAACTTTTTTTTAAATAACAGAAATGTACTTTAAATGTGCTATCTTCAGCTAAGGAATTGCAATTGACTGAAAAATGGAATATTTACGATGGAAAAAAAATACAATAAACAGGAGAAAGATCAGAAGACACAACCTTCCAGAAGTTTCTATATAGAGAGAGGGGGGGGGGTTTCTCACCGCGGTCTTGAACCTGCATTTTTCCTCGCACAGAGCTCGATTATTGATCAATTTCTTTAATTTGATTAGTTTTGAAGTGAAGAAGTGGAGACTGAGATTTAAGAGCAAAGGGTGTAACGGTTTAGTACAGTCAGAATGATGAACAGTACAAATGTTCTGAGTGTAGACAAAAGGACGAAAATATTTGGGCGGGGTGGCGAACAAAGCAGGGTCATTCATCACTTTTTTTTTATTTGATGGACGGTGTGATAAATGACCATGATTTGTTGGCTGCTAGCGGCCAGCGGCCAGCAGCAGAAAATCTGTACTCGCGAAAATGAGCGTTGGATGGATCAAGATAACTTTTTGGGAAATCAAATCACTTCAATTTTATTCTTTTGGTAACAGCTTTTAAATATCTTTAACCATCGTTAAAATAAAAACTCATTTAACAACACAACATAATTCACTTACCACCTATCTAATAAAAAGATTGAAATATAATATTATTGCTCAAAATACCAAAATTTGATTTCCTTTCCTACTTTTTGTTACTGAAAAAAATAAATAAAAACAAATTCAGAAAAGAAAAACAAAAAACAAAAAAATGGCGCAAAATTAATATAAATAAATAGAAATGAGTGATTTATTGCTACTCTTCATGAGCCAAGCAGATTTTTGGTTTTATCAATAGACTCCATAACTTTAGCTGCTGGTATTTCCAATTGATCCACCTAAAAATTAAATTAATAATTTTTTTAGGGAAATTTTTCAAAAACCCCCTAACTTTTCTGAATATTATCAAAAACCCCCCATCTTTTTAGATTCCTTCAAAAATCCCCTATCTTTTTAGCCTTCTTCAAAAACCCCATAACTTTTTTGAAAATTATCAATAACCCCCTCTCATTTAGTTATATTTTTTAAAATGACAATTTTACCCCTCTCATTTTAGTATAGTTTTATTTTTATTTTTTAAGTGATATTATTATTTTCAATATTCCAACTTATATTGAAAAATTTATATATTTTACAAAAATGTAAAAAAAAAATTAAAAAAATTAATTGGAATATTTTTTTTAAATATAATTTAGAGTAAAATGGCAATACACCCATAATCCTACAAAAAATATAGGAAATTTAAAAAAAAAAAACTGTATTATGTCTAAAATACAAAAATATTTTTAAATATAATTGGAAAAAAATAATATGAAAAATATTTTTTTCACAAAAACATTTGTGTTTCGATAAAACATTTCTTTAACAATTTGTTTATTGAAAAATATTTTTTTTATAAAAATATTCTTTTCTTCAAAAATAATAATTTTTTTTTAAAATTAAAGATTTTAATTTTTTAAAAAATAGTTTTAAATGTATATTTTAAGAAAAGAATATTTTTTATAAAAAAATAAAAATATTTTTAATAAAAAATTTGTTAAAATATTTTCCTAAAACATTTTTTTTTCAAAAATTTTTTTTCGGAACAATTTTTTTAATAATGTTTTTTTCCAATTATATTTAAAAATATTTTTTGTATTTTAGACATAATTCATGTTTTTTTTGCAAATTTCCTATATTTTTTTAGGATTATGGGTGTATTGCCATTTTGTAGAATATATAATTTTTTCAATATAAGTTGGAATATTGAAAATAATAATATCACTAAAAAATAAAAATAAAACTATACTAAAATGAGAGGGGTCAACTTGTTATTTTAAAAAATATAACTAAATGAGAGGGGGTTATTGATAATTTTCAAAAAAGTTAGGGGGTTTTTGAAGAAGGCTAAAAAGATATGGGGTTTTTGAAGGAATCTAAAAAGATGGGGGGTTTTTGATAATATTTAGAAAAGTTAGGGGGGTTTTGAAAAATTTTCCTTTTTTTTAATGTTCAACCCACTAGATTGAGAGACTTTTGTTAAATATGTGTTATTTGCGTTTGCCGGAAATTGAACCCACGGCCTCTTGCTACATATGTAAATGCTTTAACCAACTAGGCTACAAGCCATTTGCTAAATTAATAATTTATCAAAAAAAAAAATAAACAAATTAAATAAAATTTAAAATAAGAGAAAAGTCTTTTTAGCTCTTCAACTATTCAATTAGTTTATTATTGGCCTCTCAACTTTTTATGGGTCTCTTTTTGACCCCTCAACTATTGAATTAGCCCATTTTTTGCCCTTCCATCGTTAAATGATTACGTGTCTGTTAACTTGACACGTAAGCGATGATTTGGTATGTATTTATGACGTGACAATTGTGATATGACAATTATTTGAAAAAAATTAAAAAAAATTAATCCCTCCTTTTTTTCACTCGTATTTTTTCTATATTATATTTTTCTAAAAAAAATTAATTAATAAAGAAACTTCATATCGAATCAAACTTAAAGGGCAATTTTAGAAAAATATAAGATAGAAAAAATGCGAGGGAAAGAAATGAGGGGATTAAAAAAAATTTTAAAATAATTACCATGTCACAATTATCACATCATAATTACATACCTAATCATCGCTTACGTGTCAAGTTAATGGACACGTAAGCATTTAACGGATGAAATGGTCAAAATGAGACTAATTCAATAGTTGAGGGATCAAAAAGGGACCAATAAAAAGCTGAGGGGCCAAAAAGGAACTAATTCAATAGTTAAATGGTCAAAAATGGACTTTTCTCTAAAAATAAAAGGAAAATAATATTTCTTTACCATATAATCAATGGAGGTCAAAAGATCAGTAAGTTCAGCTACTGAATAAACTGAGTTTTTTCTTGATATTATTGTATCCAAATATCTGCTCATATTTTAAATAAAGCTAAGTACAAAAGTATGATAAAAATTAAAAAATATTAATTAGAAAAAAATAATTATTACAAATCCCGTTCAAATTCTATGATTTTATTTATTTCATTTAATATGTTTATTTTTTACCAAAAACATAGATGAAGGCCAAACTTTTCATTGAAGATGTACCATTATAGATTAATGTAGTGAATATGTCTTAATTTAAGTTGTGAATCAACTAACAAGCAACAATATAAGAAAAACTAGGATAATGCTTGTGCTTCGCGGCGAGTATTTCAATTTTAACAGTTATTTCAATCTAATAATGTATAATTTGCAATTATGAAAATTCAAAATTAATGTTTGTGAATCCATAGTACATAATAATATATGAGAATTTAAAATTATTGTCTTCAATTTTCTTATGTCATTATGTTTCGACATATTATATTAGAAAAATAACTTAAGTATTAATCATGCTTAGTTGAATGAAATAAAAAAAATGCAAGATAATTTATTTTGAAGATTGTAGTTGAAACTGCATAAGATTAAATTATAGATTATTAACTTTAAAAAAAATAAAAAATAATAATTATATTTAATATTATATATATGGAAAAAATATGTATACTACATAGGAAAATGTAATATTACTCATTTTCTTCAAAAAAAATTGTCACGATTATTTTCTTATTATTTTTAGATGTTAAAATTATATGGATTACACATATGTTATTATGAAACCCTTAATACATTAAGTAATATATTATAGTTTTCAATATCCCGAAATTTTATTTGAGATGATAGTTCTCACATAACGGAGATATAACACTGAATATTAATCTAATTAATCATGTTATATTATGATAATAATTTAAATTAAAAGCTAATATTTGATCAATTTTTTTATTTGACGACGGAGAGAAAATTGTTAATAGCTCTCTTGAGAATTTTCACGAGAGGGGTAAAAAAATATGATAAGAGTAAATGAGCTTAATATTTTATTATATGTTCTTTTAGATAGTCTATATTCATATAATTTATCAAGAAAAAATGAAATTGGAATCATAATAATATGTCATTATGTGATATTGTGATAATAATTTAAATGAAAAGCTAAGATTTCAAATAAGTCTCTTCAGAATGCTCAAAGAGAGATGAAAAATAGAATATAAGGTGTAAGTTAATGAGCATATCATTTTTGTACATCTTTATTTATATAGTCTATCTTCACATATTTTAGCGAATTTTTTTTTGGAACCATAACAATATATAACTCAAAATAAAAAGAAAATTCCAACAAATTTATATTTGATGATTTTAACATGAGAAATAAAATATTTCATTAAGAATTATAATTTTTTAAAGAAGAAAAAAAATTATTTATATTTTAATGAGTAAATTCTTCATTAACTATTGGTACATGTGATATGGTGGTAATAATTTAAATGAAAATCTAAGATTTGAAAAAAACTTTGATCCAACGGCCGAGATAAAATTGACAATAGGTCTCTTAAGAATGCACAAAGAGAAATGAAAAATAGAATATAAGGTATAAGTTAATGAGCATATCATTTTTGTACATCTTCATTTATATAGTCTATATTCACATATTTAGCGTAAAAAAAATTGTAATCATAACAATATGAAACTCAAAATAAAGAGAAAATTCCAACAAATTTATATGATAGTTCTCACGTAATTGGAGATATAATACGAAACATTAATCTAACTGACTATGTGATATTATGGTAATAATTTAAATGAAAAACTAAGATTTGAAAAAAAAATTAATCCAACGCCGAGATAAAATTGATGAAAGATTTCTTGAGAATACTTAAAATTAGATGAAAAATAAGGTATAAGGTATAACTTAACGATCATATCATTTTTACTTGTTCTTTTATATAGTCTTTATTCACATATTTTAGCAAGAAAATAATTAAATTAGAACTATAACAATATGGAACTCAAAATAAAGAGAAAAGTCTAACAAATTTATATTTGATGATTTTAAAATGAGAAATAAAATTTTTCATTAAGAATTATAATTTTTTAAAGAAGAAAAGAAAAATTATTTATATTTTAATGAGTGAACTCTTCATTAATTATTGATATTAATAATTCAACGTAACTTTGAATCATGATTCATTGAAGCCATCTGATTAAAATCTGATGGTCAAAAATAAATTTACAACAGTTCTCACTAAATCGGGGATAGAACACAAAACATCAATTCAACCAATCATATGATTATGTTTTAATAACCACAAACATGTTTCCATAAAATATCAATAAATTTGAGAGAATGAATGACTGAAATTTGACCAAAAAAATTGATTGAACAGTAGAGATAAAAGTGATGATGTAGTCTCTTGAGGAGCCTCAAAAGTAGGTGAAAAATAAGGGGTTGGGGTTAATTAGCATAGATTGAACAATAGTACATAAATTTTCTTCACAAGCTAATTTTCAAATTTAATTACGAAGAATGAAAAATAAAATTTTCATGTATTGCTTTGAATTTATTTGCATGATTTTTTATATTAAAATTTTCGCAGCATTGGATAAAATAAATAATAATTATGCTTTTGATCGAGTGCAGAGAAGTGGATCTATTGACTGTATTCTTGTATTTTTTTTTTCTTTTTGAACAATAGGCGATATAGCCTACTGGATTTTCATTAATCTTAAAATGAGTTTTTACAACACAAATTGGCGCTTCTCACATCCAAACCATTACATCGCACATTCTCCTTTTTGCTAATTATACCGGCCCTTAATGCCCCACTCAGCTCCTAACTAAAACATCCCCGGTAATTAAAAGCTAAGCTAGCCACCATGACACCTCCTGCTCCGCCTGCAACAGGATCTCAAAGATGCCCCTCGTCCCTCCGTTGAAATGTCGGTCATTTCTTTTCTTCCAGACCGTCCACAGTGTAGCTAACCACGTGGTTTCTCATCTGCATTTGTCGTTTTTGTCTTGGTTGGTCACTGTAGGTATTAGAGCTGGAGCTATATTGGTTCAGACAATCTTGAAATAGGTGTTTATGCGATTCTGTTGTCTCGTCCGTACAGACGAGACAATTTGTTTCAACATTCGGCATCCATCGCATGATTCTATCGTGGGTTAATAGTCTATGCTTTAGCATGAACCAGCTGAAGACTTTGACCCTAAGTTGTGCTCTTATTTTCCATATTTTGTGGATATTTATGGCAGGGATGCCAATTTTAGCAAAGAACTGGTATCCTTTCTTTGCACTATAAGGGCCCGGATTGTCTCCGACATCCCAAACGTACGAGTCCAGTGGGTTTGTCAAGGCAACATTTTGGAGTGATTCGGAATTTGATCTCCATTGTGCTTCTAGCTTGGAGTTCAGTTGCATGTCCCATAAATCAATTGGTTGAACTAACGTGTTGTGTACAGTTGCATTTTTGTTTTTAGCTCTCCCGTACAGCTGGGGGTGTTGGTCACATAGTGGTTTATTGTATAACCATCTGTCGTGCCAAAAGAATGTTTTTTGTCCATCGCCTATGGTAACTTGTATTCGATTGCTAAACCACGGCAGCAAGCCGTGCAGCTGCTTGACAAAGAACGAATGTTGTCCTAAATTAGGAGTTATGGTCGGTATGTTGTATGAGTTCCGGAAGGTCTCTGCCCATAAGGAGTCTCTTTTATCTAGGAGGCGCCATGTCCATTTGAGGAGAAGCGCCTTGTTTTGTAGTGCTAAATCCTTAACCTTCATCCCTCTGTTTTGTTTTGGCGTGCATACAGTGGCCCAGTTGGTGAGGTTTTTTACTGGCTTATATTTATTATGTCCATGCCATATGAAGTTTCTACGTATCTTGTCAATGTCATGTATCATGCCTTCTGGTAATTCAAAACATTGCATAAAATATGTTGGTATTGCAGAGAGTGTTGAGTTTAGTAGTGTTAGCCGCCTGCCTAGTGATAAAACATTGGTTGCCCATCCATCTATTCTTTTTTGAATTTTGGAGATGATTGTCCCCTTTCTTAATCCATCTACATCTTGACCTCTGTTTCCATTTAATTTCTTGTATATTGGTTAATTCATATATACGTTCTTTGATTGTAGTACGCAGTTGAAGTTCTACCCCTGATAGTGCCCGATGATTGGTAATCTCGTCTAGTGTTTGGATAATTGTCTTACTCAATTGTAGTTCTTCATTGACATTTTTGAATTTGTTAGCAGCCCATGAGCTTAGCGCTTTAGTGATGGTGCTGATTTCGTGATTGAAATTATTTGCGAGGTTGGGATTAAATTTCGTTGTTCCCCATTTGTTGATAATTATTTCTTTTGCCTCGTCGTATTTTAGCCAATATAACTCCATTATGAATGGAGGTTTTCTCCTAGGGAGAGACTTGAAGTAGAATTTAATTGGAGTGTGGTCCGAAGTGGTTGTGGGTAATGGTTGGAGCATGTGTAACCTATTGAAGACATTCCATGCCGGAGAGAGGAAACATCTGTCTTGTTTGCTGAAAACTGGTTGTAGTATGTTACCTTCCCATGTAAATTTCCTGCCAATTAACTTTGCTTCTGATAGCCCTAAGTCATTGATTGCGATATTAAATTTTGTTATACATTCCATTGTGTGGTTGTGGCCTGTTGACTCATTTGGATGTCGGATCATGTTGAAGTCTCCAACTAGAATCCATGTCAAGTCATTGAACTCTCTGATGGTGGAAAGCTCATTTATGAAGTCTTGTTTATCAATATTGGTTGAGGTCCATAAATGTTAGTGAGCATAAAAGGTTGAGTGCTAGGTTGTTGAAGTATTACATTCGAAGAATACTGCATATTGATGGTCGATGTGCAGATGGAGTCTGAGGACCAAGCTGTGAGCATGCCGCCGGCCGTGTTGTTGGCCGGGTTTAAGAAGGAGTTGTTAATGTATGGTGGGCATACTAGAGTGTGTTGGAAGGTGGAATTGTTGTTCCACTTAGTTTCTTGAAGGCAAATTAATTTACACTTAAATGATCTTAAGGTGTCTTTAACAACATTGCAATTATGGGATTGCACAATCCTCTTACATTTGAAAACAATATGTTGATATCATTAAGGTTTAAGTTGGTCATTTAAAACTTTAGTAACAAAATAGACTAAGTTATTGGAAAGATAGCTGGACTGATGGATCTAGCACACGAAGTGGAACTAAAACAAAAAACAAACAACTTGGACTTAAACGGGTGTCCAAAAGAAAGAAAGAAAAGCTAACCACTCGCACACACAAACAGAACACAACAGATAACATAAAAACAAAAAATAAAAAAGAACAAATAACTAAAACGGTAAGATATGTGTTGGTTGTTGTCATGTCCTAAACCTCTGGCTTGTGAGCTTCGTGGACATTGTTCATCAAGTTGATGACTGCCTGGCCGGTTCCCTCCGGCTCCGCCTCCTCATCTCCCACAAATTCCCCCTCGTTCTCATCATACTCATCCCCATATTTCTCACCTTCACCGTCATATTCGTCCTCAACCCCAAAGTCATAATCCACGTCATAGTCTCCCTCTAGACCATCTTCAAATTCTTCATTACCCTGCTCGTCTTCTCCCTCCAGCACCGCTCCATCTGTCTGAGCCAATGCCGTGTCAAATACCCCCACCAAAGCTGTATTTGGTGTGCTGTCATACCCTGATCTTCTTTAATGAACTCTCCTTCTTCAATTACATTGTCTGTCATTGTTGGTGGTTTGGGAGATGGTGGTTTACTCGAACTCGCCGGCCATTTTGCACCGCAGGCCATCTCTAACATTGCCGCCTTTGTCTTATTGATTGGTGTTTCCATGACATTCTCCACTCAAAGGTTGTTTGGAAGCAAGTTTTTTGTCATCTTATTGATCGGCTGAGCTTTACCTCCTTTGGTTATTTCAACCAATGGGTTAGAGGTCTTCTCATCTCCATTGCTGGAGATTCTAGAACTACGTCTTGGATTAGTTTCTTTGGCCGGTACTATTGCTGTGATGGGCTCTTGGACTTCATCTAATTTTCTCTTTTTTGGCTGGTTGGGTTCACTTTGAACTTTTTTTCCCTTATCTAGTCCGGCCTATTAAGTCACAGTTGGCTTTGACTGGATTTTAATTTGTACCATCAGGTTGGCTTTTACCTCCTTTGCACGTGTTGCAAAAATAGCAGCTCCACCTGTCTTCTTCTCGAGCTCACCTCCATGATTTAACGTGGGCGCATGAAGTACAAAGCTCGATGCATTGTTCTGTTTCACCTCGCTTGTTGGATTTTTATCTTCGAGCAGTGCTTTGACACTCTCCCTAGCTCTAGCCTGACCTTGATCGAACAGAAGCTTGCGAAGTAGATTTGCATCGATTGCTATCTCTCCCGACTTGGTAGTGGAGAGAGCTTGTTTGTAACTTGATTTCCCTTGAATCTTGAGCTTCAACTGCTCGAAAACTTCATCTGGAGGGGAGTCTTCCTGCTGGTGATATATAGAGTATGGTTCTTCATTCCAGCCTACAATGGTTACTTCAACCGGGATTTTTGTTCCCTCATAGTTGAGATCCACCTCATGAGGTTGAAGGAATTATGCCCTAGGCCAAATTGTTGGATTAGAGATTAGATTATGAGAAACACATTTATTCAGTTCATATATGAATGAGTGTATGGGTGACTAATATATTTATATATATTAGATTGACCATGAATGACACTTCGAGTTTACGTCATCAGAATACGTGATTCTGATAGTAGAACTGTGAACCAATGAATGACATTCTAAACCATCCCTAGTGATATGTAGAATGTTTATAGAAATAAACACACTTCAACTAAGAAGCTACATATCCACACTAGTATATTCGCACATTGGATGATCATGTTCTGCTGATCATGGGTACAAGGATGTCAAGTCTGGAATATAGGTGCGTGTTAGAGAACACGTACTGGACTGACCACACTATGAGAATATGCATGGTATATGTCATTAGTGATTCTCATATGAATAGTGTGCTTGTTCCTATGACCTGAGGTCACCATGGATTTCTGTATGAGGAACTTCATACTTTAAAATGATCTTACATCATCCCCAACAGGAAGATCATTAGGCTCATCATTAGGTATGCACTGAATCATGATGAGGACTGTGAGTGACCAAGATGGAATTTGTTCCTCTCGTTAAGAGAAAAATATCTCTCGGGCCCCTGATGAACTAGGACTGAAGGAAATGCAATGGCCATGCTGAAAATGGATTAACATGTGTTGCTAATATTATTTTGTATTTGTTCAGTCTAATTCTCGATCAGGAAAGAAACTTTGGTCAAACTCAAGGATGAAGAAAGAATGGTCACGTGGAACCCTGTTTTCAGTTCACTTGTGTGGCAATTTTAACATGATTATGTGTGGCGAGATATTTATTCAACATGATAACAATAACCCATTACATGGATACAAAATAAAATTTATAAATGATCCATCCCTAACGAGTCGACCCGTTGAATGAGGCCATTCTCGACTTTTTTTTTGAAATGGCCAAAAAAAAAAAAATTAATTAAGGGAATGGTCAAGTTTTAAAAATATTTGCAAAAGTAGCCATTTCGCCCAGCCGTCGGGCGAAACACAAGTAGTTTCGCCCAATAACGGGGCGAAACAGAGCGCAATCACATTACGGGCGAATTTGCTTAATTAACCCTGTTTCGCCCAGCAGTCGGGCGAAACAAACTATTATGCATATTTTGGGCTTAGCCCAGCCCATATTATACGAAACCTCTGTTTCGCCCAGGGCGAAACAGACTGTGTTTCGCCAGCTCGCTGGGCGAAACAGCTGCCAATAATTCCAGCCTCTGACTGAACAGGTTGGAGTGTTTTTTCGAAAATTTTCGAAACAGCAAAAAAAAGGCGAATCAGAGGCCAAAAAAAACAGAAAAAATGAGAGGGAAGGTATGTTGATTTCTTTGACTTTAGGTTTAGTTAATTTTGGTTATTTGCTCAAAATTAGTTTCAAATTAGGTTTATTTGCTCAAAATTCAAATTAGGTTTATTTGCTCAAAATTAGGTTCAAATTAGGTTTATTTGGTCAAAATTAGTTTCAAATTAGGTTTATTTGCTCAAAATTAGTTTTCCATTTGTGTGGTTGATTTGAAATTAGATTTATTATTTGGTTGATTTTGTTGATTTTGTTGACATTGTTAGAAAAAGAAGAAGAAGAAGAAGAAGAAGAAGAAGAAAATATAATAATTACAAGTAAATTTGTAATATTTTTTCTAGTTTAGGTACATATTTATTTTTGAAATTATTTATTTCTGAAATTATTTTTTTTAGTTTAGGTAATGTATATATTTATTTTATAAATTATTTTTCTTGTTTAGGATTATTTATTTATATTTTTTTTGTTATAGATATATTTTTTAGTATATTATTTATAGTTTTATTTTTTAAAAGTTTAAAAAATCAAATGTATGCTATGCATTTATTTATTTATTTATTTATGTATGTATGTTTATTTATTTATTTATGTATGTTTATGTTTACGTATATATTTATTCATTTATTATTAGTTTTTATTTATTTATGTTTTAAAAAATCAAATGTTTAAAAAATCAAATGTATGTTTATGTATGTATGTTTATTATTAGTTTTTATTAGTAGTTTTTATTTATTTATTAATATTATTTTATTTATTTATTTATATTATTTGATTTTTTAAATAAAGATGTCATCGACGCGGGACCTAGTCGGCCAAATTATGCGTTTCGGTCCACAACAACACATGCATCGGGCGAACGAATTTGGCAACACCGAAGATGTAACTATCAAACCCATGCGCCACCGACAACATGAAGTTCCTTATAAATTTTTTTTTTTCGTATATTACTTATAAATTTTTTTAGAAAGTAAAAAAAATCATATGTATGTTATTTATTTATTTATTTTATTTATTTAAAAAATCTTATATATCTTATATATTTTATTTATTTATTTATTATTAGTTTAATTTGCTGTATTTATTTTATTTATTTATTTTATTTATTTAAAAAATCTTATATATCTTATATATTTTATTTATTTACTTATTTATGTATATTTTATTTATTTATGTTTATGTATATTTTATTTATTTATGTATATTTTATTTATTTTATTTTATTTTATTTATTTAAAAATCTTATATATCTTATATATTTTATTTATTTATTTTATTTTATTTTATTTATTTAAAAATCTTATATATTTTATTTATTTATGTTTCTGCAGGTTCCATGGGACGATCGGTATGCCCCTTTTTTGAAGAAAGCAACCTTACTACAAACTACCAGGATGGATTGGCTGGATTATGACAAGGACGATAAGCACTCGCGGAACATTGGAGACCGGAAACACACACGTTTCATCCGCCCGTTGGTGAGATGACCATAACGCTAGATGACGTTTCGTGTTTGTTGGGAATGCGGACGGACGGTGAGGCAATGTGTTTAAATAATAAAGATGTTGATTGGAAGGGAAAGGTCACGCAACTACTCGGGAAAGAAATCCCAGAATTGGAGTTTAAGGGAAAGGGGAGAAGCAAAATTTTATTGAAAAGAACATGGTTGAAAAATAATTTTTTCGATTTGGAAATTGATGCCCCGGAACAGAAAGTCGAGCAGTATTGTAGAGCCTACATGCTTGCATTATGTGGGGATGTATTATTTACGGAAGCTTCGGGAGATTATGTTTCAGCACTGCCTCTGCTTTTATTAGAGGACATGTCGGTTTTAGATAGATGGGCATGGGGTAGTGGAGTTCTTGCGTACCTTTACAGGGCATTGTGTAAAGGTACGCATAAGAAACGGAAAAATATGGGAGGGTGTATCATGTTGCTGCAACTGTGGGCATGGGAACATATCACTGTCGGATGACCCGTTCCTAAAGATGTACGCAACGAACTGCAGGATATGGCGAATGATGGTGATGAAGATGAGAGACCTACGGTTGGTTTTTTATGGAAAGATTGTACTCAATACGCGGATATAACACCTCATCGGCATTTGCCGACACATCGCGATCAGTTCGACAGTTTGGTCGACACTCAGGTGGTTTGGACACCTTATGACGCATTCCGTCATATACTCCCGCCGATAGTTGAGCACGAAAAAACTATGGGGCTTCTTACAGTGCCATTGATCTATTTTTGGATTGTCGAGATGCATCGTCCGGAGCGGGTGTTGCGTCAGTTCGGGTATGCGATGGAAGCACCCCCCAAATTGCGAGTACGACAAACGATTGCAGGATATCGCAAATTACCGTGGAAATGATTGGCCTACCGTACATTCAGCTTATCTGGCTGAGTGGGAAGAGAAACGCTTGGGACGTGAAATAAATATTCCTTCATGGCGGCCGTACGAACCTAGCCAGTATGATGCATACTGGAATTGGTATACAACAGCAACCGATCCTTATGTGCAGTCCGATATCCCGCATGCTACGGGATCGTATCATCCGATGGTTCCGCAAAAAAAGGAAAGCGGTAATGAAAATAATTGACTATTATTTATATTATTATTTATTCATATTATGTTAGTTTTTTAACATTACTCAAATATTATTTTTTAGCATGCATTTCTTTTGGAGGCCTGCAAACATGGGTTCGAAGCGCTAAAAGCCGAGTGCCAGGATGTACCAGGGAAATTGAAAAAGTTGTTAGGGTGCATCCGGAGCAGCATAAAGGAAAGTAATGAATATGAGGGCGACTTCGATTGGGGTTCGATCATCGAACAGGTCGGAGATGAAGGAGGAGACGGAGGAGGGGAAGGAGGAGGCCAAGGAGGAGACAGAGATGAAGGAGTTAGTCAGATTACTCAGGTTCAGCCTCAGGCGCAGCGAGGACGCGGAGGAGTACCACGCGGAGGAGGAGGGGGAGGGGGGAGAGGAAGACACGGAGGACGCGGGGGAACACGAGGAGGAGGAGGAGACCGCTGGCATTACTGACTATGTTTACTTTTTGGACTATGTTTTGTTAATTTAGATTGATATTTAAACTATTTTAGAGAACTCACCATGTGTCTTTAATTTGGAATACAATCCATAAAATATTACAAATTAAAATACATAAACATAAAATACAATACATAAAATATTACAAACAACAATCCATAAAACATTACAACCCACAATAAATAAACATAAACTACCATACATAAAACACTACAACCTTCTCGGACATTTTGTTTTCATGTGCCCCTGCTACTCCGCAAATACTGCAATGTTTTCTACGATCTGCGTTGTCCATGACGTCCATACTATTATGAAAGCGTTTCTCCTGTCTTCTTCCACGCTTGTTGGATCCACGGACATTTTTCCTCATAAGTTTCTCTGGAGGAACCAACGTACCATTATAAACTTTTTTACGTTCAAGCCACTGTTCTCTATCCTTTATCGGATAAAAACTTCCTTCATATGTATGTTTAAGGTGATCCAGTGAAAAATGTTGATGTATAAAATACTTGGGACTAACACCTCTGTGTATGGAAACTGCTACAAGATGCGAACAAGGATAGTGATATAGCATCGGTTTCTGACAACTGCATTTGCCTTCATTGAAATTCACATGGAAGCTCTTTCCCCCTACCTTGGAACCACTAGATCCTGTTATCACCTCATAAACACCGTTTTCGACATTGAAGATAGTGACTCGATGCGCACGCGCCTTAACTGTTTTATTCTCCATTTTTTCCATCACTTCATTTCCCCACATTCTATTATTCATTTTCATATTTGCAGCTATCTCGCGCTTGTTGACAAAATAACTATTCAGCTTGTAGAATATCTCCATCACAATAGCCGTAACAGGAAGCTTCCTCATACCCTTGAAAACATAATTCATCACTTCTGCATGATTACTAGTAGGAATACCCCACCGGCGACCTTCTGTATCATACGCGAACGCCCATTTTGATTTATCTTTTTTATTTAACCATTCCCACGCCTCATTATTTTTATCCTTTAATATTTTATATAGCTTCTTAAATTTAAATTTGGTGGGCGCCGTAACTAGTGGTACAATCAATTTAACCAATGTTTTGTCTGATACAGCGCTACTGAAATTTGGTTCTAAATGCCGCATGCAATAACGATGATAGCTGTTAGGTTCCTTCCATTTCAATCTGTCATCCTTCATTGCACAAATTATTCCGGCATGTCTATCCGAAATCACACATAAACCTTTGCGATGGCCGATCAAAGTACCCAAACACCCAAAAAACCAACCCCACGATTCTACCCTCTCCTTATCAACTAAAGCAACAACTAAGGGAAATAATTGACCATTTGCATCACTAGCGACTGCCATCAATAAGCATCCTTGATATTTTCCGGTTAGAAATGTTCCATCTACTGTTATGACAGGCTTGCAAAACTCAAATCCATTAAGTGATGGACCAAATGCCCAAAAAAAGACCTTCTAACTCCTCCTCACCAGCACGGTTTTTGGGACCTCTCCAAAATGAATATTCAGTAGTAGGATTTGCTGAATATATTGCTGCCATCAATTCAGGAAGCAAATTATATGCCCCCTTCCAATCGCCAAACAAGAATCTAATCGCGTGTTGCTTTGCGTGCCAAGCCTTTCAATATGATATGGTATATTCAAATTTTAATTTGACGGTTTCCACTAGGGTTACTGGTTTAATTGCTAAATCTGCTCTAACGACATACGTGTGGTTGTGTAAATTTTTAATCTCAAACACATGTCGTTTATTTTTGCATGCATACAGCCTCCAATCACAGCCAGCGCGGTCATCTTGTAGCTTGCAGACTACAGTGTAGAGCGTTTTGTTCGATTTGAAGACTACAAATTCTCGGTGATGCATGACGTTGTATAATTTTACGGCCGATTGTAGCTCTACTTTCGTGTCGAACGTCTGTCCCTCATACAAACTATCATCGCTACTCACATGCATGCTCTTACCATACAAGATATCGATTTTCGCTTCTTTCCGCATAGTAGTATCTTCAAACTCTTTCGCCGGAGGATCACCGAAAGTTCCTACACTACCTATCTCACCCACTTCCGTATAATTGTTCATAACATCTATTTCTGGTTCGTCGCCTTCTTCCATTTCTGGCACTTCATCTTCATCATATTCGTCGTCTTCAACATTTTCAAACTCATCTTCGTCGCCTTCTTCCATTTCTGGCACTTCATCTTCATCACGATTTATTACAGGTTCTAACCTCTCAAGCTCGTTATCATTAAAAGGTACATTTGATCTACTACTAGTTCCTACATAGGATTCTCTACTTTGGATGCTTTCAACGTATATTTCTAATTCAGGCCAACCGTGTTCACCATATTTGATGTACTGAGCAAAACTAGTTAGCTGTGAATCATTCGAAATTTTGACTATCTTAAAATACAAACAATCATTCATACGGTAAGGAAACCTACCACTAATTTTAAGATCGTCACTATTAGGCCAACCGGTGGTAGTATAAATTTCTAAACACAATCTATAATAATTTCTATTTCTGCTACGCGGGAGAAAAACACCTTCTTGTGGAGCGTAATTGT
The DNA here is from genome assembly GCA_024447665.1 of Juncus inflexus. Lineage (NCBI taxonomy): Eukaryota > Viridiplantae > Streptophyta > Magnoliopsida > Poales > Juncaceae > Juncus > Juncus inflexus. The sequence continues at coordinate 6,155,116 of JAJHPC010000005.1, forward strand.
ATCCGCTCGAATCTTGAACAATTTGACCATTGTAATATAGAAAAATTTCAGAATTTTGTGGCATTTTCTTCATAAGGAGAAAGATATAAAGAGAAGAAGTTTGCAAGAGAGACTTATGAGATTTAATTTTTTGATGATCAAGTATAATAAGAAGACTCTTTAAATAAAAATCTAAATCATATACCGAAAAATCCTGAGATTCCTCCTATATTCTAGCATGTTAAATCAATGTTACCAACTAAATAAAAAGCTAAATTGTCATTTCAATCTGAAAAAGTAAATATTCTCTAGTACCCTATATCTGAACCCTAAACTGTATACCTAAAAAAACTTAGATTCCTCCTATAACCTAACATGTTAAATCAATGTTTATGTACTAAAAAAACAGAGTTGTCATTTCAATATGAAAAAGAAATTCTAAATAAAAATAAGTTATTTATTATTATTTTTTTGCCTTCAGATCTATTTTACTTATTTTTTCCATGTAAAAAGGCTAAAAAATCTGTTTTTAATTTTTTCCCTTTTTAGGCTTTTTTATTTATTATTTTTGGCTGGAGAGACAATTTGTTTCGCCAAATGAGCTGGGTGAAATACGGTCTGTTTCGCCCAGCCAGAGGGTGAAACAGAGGTTTCGTATAATATGGGCTGGGCTAAGCCCAAAATATGCATAATAGTTTGTTTCGCCAGGCTACCGGGCGAAACAGTCTTTGTTTCGCCCGACTGCTGGGCGAAACAGGGTTAATTAAGCAAATTCGCCCGTAATGTGATTGCGCTCTGTTTCGCCCCGTTACTGGACGAAACTACTTGTGTTTCGTCCGACGGCTGGGCGAAATGGCTACTTTTGCAAATATTTTTAAAACTTGGCCATTCCCTTAATTAATTTTTATTTTTTGACCGTTTCAAAAAAAAAGTCGCCATTCCCTGAGACTGACACGAGCAACTTTTGTTAAAGCACTATAACAATTATCTCCATTTTACGAAAAAAGAGAACATGGTTTGAAGTAATTGTTGTTGATGTCTATCTTTTTGGGACAAGAAATGGAGGCCATTGGTTGCTAATTATTTCTCCTTCTATAAAAATAAAATTAATTCTCAGTTACTTTTTTTTCAAATGACATGTTTAGATTTATATATATAGTATAACAAAGTAAATATTAACTATAATAATATTAAGTAACTATAATTATTGATGGGTAATAAAATGATAAAATTATTATTATGATGGGCCATCATTAAATTTTTAGTTTACAGCAAGATATCAACAGTAGTGAAAGTCACTGTTTCAATCTACGTTTTTGTCCTTTCCAATTTTTTATCTCAGTAAATATTCGAAGAAAAAATATTTCATGAAATCTCAAAATGTCACCTATGCCTTACAAAAAAATAATGGGAAAAATCTATCATTTCACTATTTTATGTTACTCAAGAATTTCTTAATGCATGATTCATCTATATACCTAGAAAATATTAGAGTTTTTATCTGAAAATCCTATATAAAAACTATCAAAATAACATTTAAATTCTATAAAGGCAGTACTAAAAAATCTCAATAAAATGAGAAAAGAATATAATTTTCCGAAGCGGAGTGAGGTACGCTTCATTCCAGCGGTCCCGTGTTCGAATCACGGTTCCTGTAGTTTTTTATTTTTATTTTAGATATCTTCTTAAGAGTATGATTTATATAATTGTTTAAAATAAATATCACAAACTAGACTTTGGTCCAGTGGTATTGAGGGCCTGTTTGCTAGCGTAGCTTTGAGCAGGATTAGGGCAAGGTTGCAGGAAGCTAATGTGTGAACATCAGGAAGCCATGAGTGCAGGAAGCTACGTAAAACTGTATGAAAATATCAAAAAAGAGGTGTTTGATCAAATCACAGGAAGTTATGAATATAATATTGATATTTAAAACACTAGTCATTGTTGCTTAAAAAAAATAGTTATTGGAGAAACAATTTTAAGTAAAATTAATTATGTAATACTTTTTAATAATGCACATATCAAATTGAAAAAAATTTAATTGCTTTAATTATGTTCCTGTTCAATTATACAAAATTAGTTTTTTTAATTATGCTCATGTATCGTTCCAACAACAGTTATAGCAATTCTATTTATAGCCAAAATGACACATGTCAAAAAAATGATTTAGATATTATGAGTTTATGTTTTTCTTTCGTGAGAGTAAAACTTATTTTAAAATATTTTTTAACAGTCATTATCATTAGTATCTCGTTTCCATTATTAATTTGGTTGCGATGCTACATCTCCGAATATTATATTAATTGTACTTGGACAAATACAAATAAAACTAAGGCTGCAATATTATCAAGTCCAATATCATAAGGTGAATCATCAAATCTTTATTTTATTTGACAGGATTTGATCCAAACATATCATCTCTTTCTTTATTCTATTTGAGAGTACACGTTTGTTCTTAAGCCTACAATTAAAATATGAAACTTGTTAAACATTCCTAAAACAAAGATATATTTTTTATTTCTTTCGGTTTATTTCTCCATTTTTTGTTCACCATTGATTTCTGAAAACATGCGTGTTCTATCTTTGCTCGAAAGAACTTTGGATAAGAAAGAATAAAAATTATAAAATATTTTATTTATGGTGAGAGTAGGCACGTGAGTGGGGAATTTTTTTGAATAGTAGCACTATTTTGAAGAATAATTAATCAGATAGCATGATTTACAAAATATTTGGTTAGGTAGTACTTCCGCCAGACCTTCTGGCGGAACTGAAGTAGTTCCGCCAGAGGGTCTGGCGGAACTAGGGAATTTTTTTTTTTTTTTTTAATCTCGGCCATTTGGCACTCTTAAACAGCCTTAATTAATGAAAAAGCTAGTTCCGCCACTAGGTAAAATTTATTTTTGGCCCAATTTAGACGGTGAAATTGGCCCAAAAATGATGAAAATATAGGTTCCGTCAGACCCTCTGGCGGAACTAGCTAGCGGAACTAGACCATTTTCCCAACTTACAATCTGACCCAAAAAGTCCAAAAAAATGGTCTAGTTCCGCCAGACCCTTTGGCGGAACTAGCTATTTTCTAGCTAGTTCCGCCAGACCCTCTGGCGGAACTAGCTAATTCCGCCAGTAGGTCTGGCGAAACTAGAACATTTTCCCAACTTAGAATCTGACCCAAAAAGTCCAAAAAAATGGTCTAGTTCCGCCAGTGGGTCTGGCGGAACTAGACCATTTTCCCAACTTAAAATCTGACCCAAAAAAATTTCAAAATTTAGGGTTTAGTAACGGTTTTTAATAAAAAACCGATACTAATATTAGTTCGGGAAATTTTTTTTTCATTTAGTAACGGTTTTTATAAAATAACCGTTACTAAATCTACACTTAGTAACGGTTCTTCCCTAAAAACCGTTACTAAATACAGTTAGTAACGGTTCTTCCATAAAACCGTTACTAAATTTTCACTTAGTAACGATTTTTATGGAAGAACCGTTACTAACTGCTTATTTAGTAACGGTTTTTAGGAAAGAACCGTTACTAAGTGTCAGATTTAGTAACGGTTATTTTATAAAAACCGTTACGAAATGAAAAAAAATTTCCCGATTTAGTATCGGTTCTTTGATAAAAACTGATACAGTACTAATATTTAGTATCGGTTTTTTATTAAAAACCGTTACTAAACCCTAAATTTTGAAATTTTTTTGGGTCAGATTGTAAGTTGGGAAAATGGTCTAGTGGCGGAACTAGACCATTTTTTTGGACTTTTTGGGTCAGATTATAAGTTGGGAAAATGTGTAGTTCCGCCAGAGGGTCTGGCGGAACCTATATTTTCATCATTTTTTGGGTCAATTTCACCGTCTAAATTGTGCCAAAAATAAATTTTACCTAGTTCCGCCAGACCCGGTGGCGGAACTAGCCTTTTTCATTAATTAAGGCTGTTTAAGGGTGCCAAATGGCCGAGATTAGCAAAAAAAAAAAATTTCCTAGTTCCGCCAGACCCTCTGGCGGAACAACTTCAGTTCTGCCAGCCGAAGGTTTGGCGGAAGTGCTACCTACCCAAATATTTTGAAAATCATGCTATCTGATTAATTATTCTTCAAAATAGTGCTACTATTCAAAAAAATTCGTGAGTGGGACCCATGTCATATTTTACACATTTCTCTTACATATGCTACCCAAAAATCAATTCTGAGCTAAGTTTTCAAAACCGAAGAAAAATGGCCCATTTTGCATGGTTTCGCTCGGAATGGCCGTTTTGGGTAGGATTCAAAAAGGGTGAGTGAACACTAGTTGTCGTGTCCCAAGCAAACCTTGATTTCCGAAAAGTGTCCAATCGTGTCCAAACCGTGTCCAGCCGTGTCCGAACCGTGTCCTAGCCGTGTCCCGTCATGTCCAAAAATTAATTAATATTAAAATATTCGGACACGCCACGTGGTGTGTCCGACATGTGTCCAAGACGTGTCCGTGTCCGACACGCGTACTGCCGGTTTTTTAATGTGTCCCTGTAATGTGTATTTTTGTACACATTTTTAGGGATTTTATCATATAAAATTCACCATTAAATCACATAAAATATATGAAATATGTTTAAAATTAATAAAAACTATTGTTGAAACTCTTAATACAGTTGTGTGATTTTTCAGGTAAAAAGACCGAGAAAACAATATTTGGGTGACTTGGTGAAATGTCAACTTAAAATGAAGAGCGATTTGCAAATCCTTGGCCAAAGATGGCTGAATTCTTCACAAATTTCCGCGAAAACACTACACACGCCTCTCCAATTCTCTTACAACCCTTCAACACCAACTGGCCAAGCGAAAACCTAAAAAAACTCACAAAAGGACGAAAGTCAACCGCGGAAAATCTCCCGGTTGACCAAAAGTTAACCGTCCTAAAAAGGGGTAAAACTGAGTATCAAATAAAAAAGAACGACGATACGAATCTAACGGTACGAACCTCGCGAAAAACAACCTTCTAGAACTCCCAGAAAATGCGATACAAGATTTAGGTCACCTTAGTCAAAGTCAAACTTTGACCTGATCAAATCCCTTTTCAACCAATCATAGCAAGACACGTGGCCCATAATTCTCCTCAAAGTTCGTTCAGCACAAAAAGAAGTTTATATTTCAAACTATAAGAAGCTAACATGTGGCAGATTCCATTAGAAATCAGCAAATCAGAAAGTGACACGTGGCTGGAGTAGATCTCCTGATTCAACGTGACACGGGGCAACCGTTGATTGGGGGACATCCTGACGCGTCAGTACGCGGTCATACAAGCGTCAGTACGAGATTCGAGTTTTCACAAATCATTTTTCGTCACGTGTCAAAACGCGTAAGAGGAAACACATTTTCTTCAGACCCAGAGACTTCACCTCCATTTAACTCTGGACTAGACACCTCCGGTTGAGTTAAAATGCATGTTTGAGAGAGTAATGGACCGTCCGGTGTTTTGAAATGGAGAGCATTTGTCACGCATTTTCTTCAAAGCAGTACAAGCGTCAGTACGAGATTTTTCTTTGGCCAATGAAAGAATGACACGTAGCATTTCTGTTTCAAAATTTGCAGCGCGTCAGTACGAGGATTCTATTCTCCGCCTATCACGCGTTGCCACGTGTCAAAACGCATTTTTACAGATGGTTGACTCGACACGTGGCAAACTCTAGTTCGTTGGGGTAGATTCAAGAATTTAGTGCGGGTCAATCAGGATACGCCACGTGTACAGTCTGTTGAATTTGGATAGAGTTGAGAAAAATTCATAAATGCACCCAGAAAATTGCACCCAAACAGAATTTGAATAGAAATGAAGGTAAAAGAGTGCTAAATACCCCCAAATTACTATCCAAAACAGAATCCGGATCAAGCTCAATTTTTAGTCCCACAACCCTATTTCCAAATATTTTCTAAGCCAAATCTATCTATAAAAATGCACCTCTTTTCTCTCTCTAAGAACAATTCATGCATCCATTCTCTTAATCCTAATCTATTGTAAATACCACTCTTCTTCTTTATTTTTCTTTTTCTCCATGGATGACCTTCTTTAAGGTTGTCCCAAAACCCTAAATTTTCTTTTTGGTGAGTTGAGACAAAGAGGAGCCAAGTTACAAGAAGGAAGTTTCGTTCTAGAAGGAGCGAGAATTAAAGGAAGATTCAAATCGACCAAGCAGGCTCTAGCTTGAATCTCCATTTGTGGTTTGATTTATTTTTTCTTCTTTTTCCTTAATTTTTCTCTCTCTTTGTTGAATGAATAATTTTTCAAGTATACTTGTGACTATTGTTTGTGTGTGCATGCTTGAGTAGTTTTGTGTAGGGAAAGACTTTTTGTGTGATATTTGTGATGAAATCTTGAGTTAATTTGGGCATTTTTGAGGTTTAAGAAGATTAGCTTAAGAACACTTAAATTGTTTGAGTTGAATTATTTGGAAAAATAAATTTGATTCAAAACTTGAATATTAAATTAATTCTAATTAGAAGATTAATTTTGATTTAAATTGTGATGTGTTTAGGAGCTATTTAATCATTTGAACACTTGGAAGAGGTTTTTGTGATTAAGTTAGGGTTCGAGTCGAGTTTATGTAAAACTTGAAAGTGGAAGTTTTTGAGTTGAACTTAATATTTGGTTTATTAATTGATCAATTTTTGGAAGAAAATTTATCAAGCCTTGCTTTTTGAACCATTTAAATAAATTGTCACTTGTTATGATTAATGATTTACATGTTATATAAATTGTCATAATCTCCCTACAACTTTATTAACTTTTAAAATAAAAAACAACATAAAAAATATTTACTATCTTTTATTATTTTGTTGCACTTGTTCTATTATCTGAAACAACTTCATCATACATATCTTTCTTGTTCTTAAATCATAATCCTTGGAATTTGCTTAAACACTTATCATTTGAGAATTGATTTGTGAACTTGTTTTATTTAAGTCCAGTCTCCTTATGTTCGACCCCTTAACTCAATACCACATATAGACTATTTGGTTGAATTAGAGAACTTATAAATATTTTTGTTGAGAGTATGAATCAAATAACGACATGATTTACGCATTCTTACAAATGACGCCGTTGCCGGGGAGACGACTTTAATTAAGTTGAAACTAACCCACTAATCTTTTCTCTAGTGTTGTGTCTTTCTTCTTTTGAAGGTTTTTAGGTCAAAAGATGAATCAGAAAGGCAAGACGTGAGATGGCGGGAAGACAAACATGGAGTGGATGGCCCAGTGAGGGCTATCCATGGCAAAACACTGAACGCTACATCCAGCAACCACAACCTTCCTATAGGCACTCTTACGAGCAAGGAGGTTTCTTCAACCACTTCTCCATCATGGAGCCGAGGGATGAAATGTTAAACCAAACCTGAGGTTTCGAACCTCAGGTGAACCTCCAAAACTCGTACACGCCCGTCACACCAACCCATTCATCTCAACCTTACCTCCACCCAGACGAGTACTATCCTCCAAACCAAGACTATCAACAACCTCAAATTTCTTTTGAAGACAAATGGCTTGACAAGATGGACCTCTTCGAGAAACGGTTCTTAGAAATGTCGAACTCGGTCATGGAGATATTCAACAGAAGAGAAGCCACCATCCAACCTCATCATGATGAAGCTAGCCATTGTGATGAGGGTCTTAGGGTCTTTGAAGAAGAGGAAATTGGGAAATCTCTTTGTGATGAGGGTTCTTGGGTTTTTGAAGAATTAGCGGTTGTTATTTCTCAAGGTGATGAGGAGCAGGAAATGTTCAAAAGGGGGGAACTTGAGGAAAAAGAGGACGCCAACTTTAAGTTGGAGGAATATTTGTGTGATGGGGAATGTGGGTCAAATGGGGATTTAGGGAGTGACTTTTGTGAAAACTCGAGTGATGTGGAATGTGAATGAATCAAAAGGGGACTTAATAGTTGACTTTTATAAGTTCTCGAGCGATGGAAAATGTGAGTCATGTGATGACTCACTGGTCGAACCTTTCGACGAGTCGAGTGCCACCAAAACCCAAGAATTGGTTAAAGAAATTATAAATATTTTTCAGAAACTATGGGTCGAGGACGAGGAAGAGTCAAACCATGACTCAAAGGTTGAAAATTGGGACGCACCGACCACCCCAAAACTCGAGAAAATTCCACAAAATTTCCCAAAATCTATCTCTTGCCAAACTATACATTACATTGAGCTTGTGATAAGCGGTGTGATGTATGTCGACCTTCCAACCAACCAAGTAGTGCAATGGGGTATTGACTTGCCTCTCTCAACGAAATCCAACCCCAAACTCCTTCTAAAATTAGGAAGACCACTCACTTCTTTCTGCAAAAACAAGGACAAACGACCACTCAATTCTCTCTTACCAACATGTGAGCTTCTCCAAGGATTTGCTCACATCTACGATCCGTTCGAGCGGGGCTGACACGAAAGTGTCGGGCTCGAGACGTAAAACGGGAGCGCTTGGCAAGAGGCAACTCGTCATGTCAGGTCATATTTTTCTTTTTATTTATTATTTTTAATTTTTCTTTTCACAAAACTTCTTCATTTACACTTAAACTTTTCGCAAAAGTTTAAGTGTGGTGATGGTGGTTTTGCACAAAATCCTTGAATAATTTCAATTTACAGAAATTCTTGAACTTTTCTCATGTATATATAAAAGTTTAAGTGTGGTGAAGTTGATTTTGTGCAAAACAATGTTTTGTAATTTTTTTATTTTTTTTGTGTCCAAAAAGTAAAAATAATTAAAATAAATAAATATATATGAAAAATACAAAAAAAAAAAATAAATAAAAACTCATAAAAGTTAAATTTTTTGTTTTTATTTTATTTTCCTTATTTTTGTAAATAAGTTATTTTTTTTGTACATAAAATATGTTGCTTGGATTTGTAAATAAATAAAAGACTTTTAAAAGAAAATTTTTGGAAAAGAAGAGGTTTGAAACCAAGTCTTTCAAACAACGAGTTTTTGAAAAGTATAGGGTTTTGGAAAATGATGAATATTTTTTGAAAACATTTAAAGGATATTAAATTATTTTCCATAATATTTTCCATTCCATCTCATTCCATCTATACTATCCACATAAAGGTTTGAAAATTTCAGAATGTGTTCATCTCCTCAATATTTTACGACAAAAATATAATGTTTCCATCCTTTAGTGCCATATTTAAATTTCTCGAAATTATCCATACTTTTCAAACTGTGGCCTCGTGAAATGTCTAATTTTTATCATCCCTTTGAAACTTGTTGAAGACCTACCACCCATTTACTAGTGCAAAAACGTATTATTTTTATAGATGATTTTTAAATAATCCGCTACACCTAGTCTTATAGTGACCCTCAAGGGTATACGGCGCGAGAGATAATTCTTAACGCTTGGTTACAGGCAATCCAACTTGCATGATACCAAATAGCTGGGTATCGGTGATGATGAATCATTGGTATTCACGCGGAGGGGCCTGCTGCATGGCCTCGAATCCGAGTATGCTAGAAGTGACCAGAGGGAAATGATCCGCCGAAGAGAAGCAAAGATTGGGGTAGCAGATTATTAAATATAAAAATAAATATAAAATAAAAAATAAAATAAAAAATAAAAAAAAAAGAATAAAAATAGAAAAAAAAGAATAAATAAAGAAAAAAATATATATAGAAAATAAGAAAATTATATATATGTATATACTTTTTAATAAGGAATTTTCAGTGTCATTAGACACAAATTTTGTGCTTGGGAATTGGGTGTGTGAACTTTCAATATGTTTCAAAGGGTGAAGTGAAATTTAGCTGAAACTTTTGTGCGAAACATAGGGGCCTAAAGTAGAAATATTTTCTTAGGGTACTATTTCATGAAAAATGGGTAGTTGGGATAAAAGATTGGCGAGTTGAAACGACTTTGAAGTTTTAAAATTATTAATGGACAATCACCGACAATCATGTATTATCGTAATAATCGACTAATAATGTGGCAATAATCTAATGTCTTTTCAAATGAATGTAAATTGATTCTAAAAATCCTAAGAACTTGATTTAAATTTACGCTTGAGGGCAAGCTTTGTTTAAGTGTGGTGAGATTTGTAATGTGTAATTTTGTACACATTTTTAGGGATTTTATCATACAAAATTCACCATTAAATCACATAAAATGTATGAAAAATGTTTAAAATTAATAAAAACTATTGTTGAAAGTCTTAATACACTTTTGTGTGATTTTTCAGGTAAAAAGACCGAGAAAACGATATTTGGATGACTTGGTGAAATGTCAACTCTAAATGAAGGGCCGATTTGCAAATTCTGGGCCAAAGATGGCCGAATTCATCACAAATTTCTGCAAAAACCCTACACACGCCTCTCCAATTCTCTTACAACCCTTAAACACCAACTAACCAAGCGAAAACCTAAAAAAATTCACAAAAGGACAAAAGTCAATCCCGGAAAATCGCCGAGTTGACAAAAAATCAACTGTCCCAACAAGGGGTAAAACTGTGTATCAAATCGAAAAACACGACGATACGAATCCAACGGTACGAACCTCGCGAAAAAAAGACATCCTAGAACTCCCAGAAAATGCGATACAAGATTTGGTCCACCTTAGTCAAAGTCAAATTTTGACCTGGTCAAATCCCTTTTCAACCAATCAGAACAAGACACGTGGCCCATAATTCTCCTCAAAGTTCGTTCAGCACAAAAAGAAGTTTATATTTCAACCTATAAGAAGCTAACACGTGGCAGATTCCATTAAAAATCAGCAAACCAGAAAGTGACACGTGTCTGGAGTAGTGATCTCCTGATTCAGCGTGACACATGGCAATCGTTGATTGGGGGACATCCTGACGCGTCAGTATGCGGTCGTACAAGCATTAGTACGAGATTCGAGTTTTTACCAATCGCTTTTCGTCATGTGTCAAAACGCATAAGAGGAAATGCGTTTTCTTCAGACCCAGAGACTTTCACCTCCATTTAACTCTGGACTGGACAACTCCGGTTGAGTTAGAATGCACGTCGGCTCTTAGTAATCACCTCCCTTCATCATGCAACACACCTGTCACGCCCATAACCGTATATATCATTACTCAAACATTACTATAATCTAATAAAAACATATGAATCTCTCAATTTTGCCACCTCTAGAAATTCACTAAAAATCAAATACGACCCAAACCCGCTTCGCCCCGAATATCAAAACTCGGCCGACCCAAAACTTGATCCGACCTGACTGCTCGGGTTATTTCGGATTTGGGTTGATTTGATATTCGGGTCAAGCTTGACCCAAAGCTCGACTGACATATTCTTGGTCCGAAAAAGATCCGACCGGGACAAGATTAGAAACCGACCCGACCCGATCCTAACCAAACCCGACCACATAAAAGTGACCCGAACCCGAATTAGTTTAACCTGAATATGACTCGACCCGCCCATTTGTCACCTCTACATATCAAGTCCTCAAAAGCATCAACCAAATGCCCCATTAAAATTAGTTTGTTGATGAACTTTTAATGAAACAAATGAAATTATTTTAGGATGCATTTTATTTTTTTATTACATAAATAACTACATGATTAAAACAATAATTTTACAAAAAAAAAAGGTTCTGCAATGAACATGAAGCTTTGAAAATTTACAGAAATTTATCGAACCAATCACTAGCTTCCTTAACCATGTTTGCGCTCATTTGGTGCCCAATTCCCGGTTCAGCTTTCAACTGAATAAGAAAATGAAAAAAGAAATGAGGTAAACATACAAGAATAAATTAAAAATAAATAAAAAATAATGGGGAAAAAATTATACATCAAAATAATTTAATACCTTAAATTTCTCCGGAGATCCTAAATTTTCATAAGCCTCCATTGCTCTTTCCTTTGGAGTCTCCAATCCTAAAAGGGGGCATCTTGGATCATCCGCACCTATATTATTCAAAATTCGGTTATTATTTTGATTAAATTATTAAATTAGATTAGATAATTTATAGACAAGTATAAAAGTTCACCATTAAGAATAAGAAGCGGGCGAGGTGCAATAATAGGAACAGAGAAAGCAGCATCAAATTGTGAATCTAAACCAGGCGCAATCCTATCCCAAGCCTAGCATATAGAAAAGAAAAATATCCAACAAAACAAGTTTATTAAAAATTAATTGCATTCAAGCAAAAAGAAATTAATTTTGAAAAACTTTCATATTAAGAAGTCCACCTTCTCGACGACTTCGTTATCGACAGAATTCTTTCCAAGATCAATCCTTGCAGCTTCACCAAAAATATTAAATATTACGCAATTATTGTATAATATAAATGTATATATGAATATTTATATATGTACTAGAATTAGATACAAATTACCTTCAAAGAGAGGCTTAATACTGTCTGCTCTAGCTTGCCATTTATTGTTCTCAATAGCCCACCTAAATCCCTGTATTAATTGATCAGTAAAAATATACATATCCTAATATTATTGTTCATAAAGTATAATTTAAAAAAAAAATCATTTTAGATTCTGAAACCTGAATACCAATTATTGGAACAACCACGGAGTAGCGGGTATCGGCTGCAGCAGCAAACCATGCGTGCATTCCTCAAAATAGAAGTTAAAAATTAATAAAAGAATGTAATAAAGGTTCAATAATTTTGAATATTTTACAAATCTTTATTCCTTTATAATTATAAAGTACCTCCAAGCGATTCACCGGTAATACCAATCCGACAAGGATCAATATCAACTCTTGTAACAAGATAGTCAGCCAACTTTATTAAATCCCACACCTATTAATAAATAATCTTATTTATTATATTTTACGCATTATATTTCATGATTTCTTTTTAGAAAGTACAATAAATGAATGTACCGTGTCAAAAATGAAAGGCATGACGAGCCCATTTCTCCAAGCCGAAACAAGTGCCTGTTAATATATACAGAATAAAAGAAATTAAATTCTCAAGTGATAAGTATTCATGTTACAGACATAATCAATATACAAAATTATTTAATGATGATGATGATGATGATGATGATGAGTTTTACTACATACATCAAGGTAAGTAGTATAAGTTTTTGCTCTCTCTCCATGATAGCGAGAATCAATCGCAATTGATACGTAACCCCTAGAAGCATATGCCTAAAAAATAAAAAGAAGTCGTATTTAAAAGTATAATAAAAAAATAAATTTAATGAAAAAAGAAACACAAACCAGTCGAGAGCTCTACTAAGTCGAAAGAAAATAATAATATGAACAAATAATACAAACAAACAGAAATTTAATTATATAAATATATAAAATTTAATATATTAATAATTATTATTACCTCAAGCAGGGGGCGTAACCATTCTTTGCATACATAAGAGCTATGTAGAAATACTATAGCTGGCCTTTTCTTATTTTCATCATTCTTTAAACTTAGTATTAATATAGGTAGACGCCCTTGCTCCCCCACCTTTTCATACACAAAAAATAAAGAAATTAAAAACATTCTATTTTCCTGCCTGGTTAGAATAAAAGATATTATAAATATTAACGAAAAGTTATAAAACTAATTCACCTCAGTATTTAAGTACAAGTTTTCTTCTACTAATTTCTCTTTGAAATCCTCAATTTCCTTCCTTGGACAAGACTCCATGGCCTAAAACAAATTAAATAAATACATCTTCGTTAATGTAAAAAACATTAATTTTTTAGTATAATATGGTAAAATCTTGGTTGTAATTCACTAATTTGCAAAAGAGCCCTCACCTCTTTTGATGATTGAGGTGGATTCTTTTGGTACATCGGATTCTCAACTGGCTTTCCATGCTCCACAGATAAAAGAACTGAAATAATATAAACACATTTTTTAAGTATCTTAATACTTCAAAAATCTTAGGTATAAGAAGGAAAATGATTTAATGAAAATTTTAGTAGGACATTGTCTACTAACTCAAGGAAATGACTAAAAAAAAAAACTCCGAAGCCAATATAAGAGTACCCAATATTAAGAGAGAGAGAGAGAACCCAATATAAGAGTACCCAATATTAAGAGAGAGAGAGAACTAGCGAAGAATAATTGCAAAATTGAGGATCAATTGAGGCAAAATAGGCTTAAATGGTGGCTAAATTGGGCTTAATTGCAAATTTGGGATAATGGTACTAGTATTTAATCCTAAACTGAAAATGTTAATCATATGCATAAAAATTTCTTCCTAAGATAATCTATCCTTTCAGTAAAAACATACGCAATTGGAATCGGAATAGCATGTAGATTAATGTACACACACGGTTCTCAAAATTGGAATCGGAATCAGTTACTTAGGCTGGATTAGAAATCGGAATTGGATCAAAAAGTCGGATTTTTCATAAATTGTTGTTTTGATAAAAAAATGGAAAAATTAGAAAATGATAAACAACATAAGAATATAAGAAAATAGCTTTGACTAATATAATGTTATCTTGTGTAATATTTGTATTAATTTCTATCATGGCAGATTGCAAATTACACGACCCATTCGACAGCAACATTAAAAAACATTTAATAAAAGATACAAATTAAAAAATAGTATTTTCATTTTTATAAATAAAAAAAATTATTTTTAAATGAGTTCACATTTATTTGAAATATATAGTCTTGAAAACTGGTTTCTAGCCGCAGGCTTTTTCTTTCTTACATGAGCATGTGTATATAGGGCTTGTTTGATTTCTGGAATAATGTAGAAAATGATATTCATATCGCAGACAAGTATTATTGTCCTATGCTTGGTATGACTTTTCATGAATTATGAATACTTTTGACTTCTCTTACATGATGTCTATATATAATTTAGAGCTCAACCCATAGAAAAATTAAATAAATTAGAGCTTGATCCATAGAGAAATTAAATAAATGAACCCTACCATCTGCACTAGCCCACGCAAACGCTCAGCAGTGGCGGGGCTTGAAATTTATTTTCTAAAAATGTTGGGGAGGGCCAATACATATTGTATTCGAAAAAAATTCAGTAAAATACGCTAGAATTCCACTAATACATATTAGTCCCTTGAATCTATAGGTAATTTTGTTTCGTTTCCTTTTAAGAGAGATTGGTTTTGACTTTCGTGCCCATATATTCTTTGATATTTCTTTTTCTTTCATTTTATCTGATTAGATGAATTTGGATTCTGAAATTTGGTTGGAAATTATTCTTTTATTTTCTTTAGTTAATAATTTGATTTAGTTAAAACATCTGCTCTTAAGTTGATTGCATACAAATGGATTGTTCAATAAAACCTATGCATTCGAGTTTAGCTGAAGGATATTTTATATATTGGTATAGAGTTGAATTTTGTTTATAAATTTTAAAATAAAATTTAACATAAAAGAATTTCGTTTTATATTTCCTCTATTTATAGCATTGTATTTTGAATCGAAATTGCTTCAATAAATATTTTTAAGTCTAGAACACTCTTTGCATGTAAACTTCTAAACATTTGCCACAGATGCTCTTTCCCATTTTCTGTCACAAAAAAACGTTTGATCCATAATATCTTTTTCTTTTTTTTAATATATAGTACAACTCTCTTATTAGAGTACGCATTTAATACGAACCAAGTTCACTAAAATTTTCAAAATAAGAATAGTCTCTTCCCAAACAGCCCTCATCACTAGAGGCGGCAAAATCTGACCAGACCCGAAAAACCCGCCCGACCGACCCGAACCCGAACCTGACCCGATCCGAAGATGTTCACAAGTCAACGGCCCGAAACCCGACCTGACCCGAAACCCGAATGGCCCGAAACCCGAACGACCCGAAACCCGAATTACCCGAACCCGAATGAACCGCCCAATTTTCGAAACCTGAATAACATGTAATGCAAGATGAATAACATGAATCTGAATATTTGTGTGCTGATTTTGCCATAATTATTGGACTTTCTATAATTTTACATTGAAAAAATTGTATATCTACATGTGTTATGTGTATAATGATGATATTTTAATTCTCACATCTTATGATATTAAATTATTAATACATTAATGAATTAATATTTTTTAATAGAAAACTTGGTTTGTTATAGTGAACTCATTTTGTACAAATAACACATAACTAATAACAACATACAAAATTAATATTATATAATATCGTGCAATAAACAAGTCAACAACAAAATTAAACCTAGTTCGATTTTTTTTATTTTTTCTGATTTTTTATTTTTTTCGATTTTTTTCATTGCCCCTCTTAAATAAAAAATATAGTCAAAAATATCATATATAATAGATATATCTAAATGTATATGAATATATTTTATTTGAATCTTTCCATATTTTTATAACTTTAAAATTTTTTTTCATTTTATTCCATTTTTTTAATTTAAAGATAATACTTTAAAAAAATCATATTCTCCGATTCGACTCAGCCGATTCCAATCAGAGTCGGATGATTCTCACTACACAGACAGTGAACGAGTTAGATCCTGATTCCAATTTTAGGAACTATGAAAATTAAGTCGAATTTTCGATATTTCGTCTATCTATATACAAACTTGAATTGCTCAAAACACAGACCAAACTTTTTCGAAACACAGACCCGAATTACCCGAAATACAAATCCGAATGACCCATAACCCGATTGACCTGTAACCCGAACCCGCCTGACCCATAACCTGAACGACCTGAGACCCGATCGACCCGAGACCTGAACAACCCGGTACCCGAGCGACCCGAGACCCGAACGACCCGAGACCCGAACGACCCGTGACCCGAACGACCCGTGACCCGAAATGACCTGACCCGAACCCGGCCCAACCCGCCCATTTGCCACCTCTACTCATCACTCTCGACTCACAAAAGAAGCAAAAATGGAGTTTTAAGTTTGTAAAACTAATTTTAATTAAAGAATCGATCAAAATCGCTGAGAATTTATGATAATCAATGATCGAAAATCGGACAGAAATAAACTAATTTCGGCATGAAGCCAACGACTCCACTGATACAACCCCAAAAAACTGAAAAAAGCACGGAACCACAAATCAGGCAAGTTGGAATCTGAATCGCCCGAACCAAAAGTATAAAGAAGGTAGAAGCGTTACCATGAGAACAATTTCTGCGGCTTTTGAGGACCTCGATGAAATTCGTGCGGAACTCAGAGGGCGATTCCGTCATTTTTACACGTAATCTGCTGCCTCTTGAGGAGATCGAAGAAGAAGAAGAGCAGTTAAGAAGGTAGCAGGAATGAACTGGGGGTCCGTGCCATAATGAAGTGGCCCACATGACATGTGGTCTTTGGTTTGGGATCCATGCCAGCATAACTGCTGCCCGGGGGAAGGCAATCCCCATGAGCGTTTTAATTTTTTTTTTTATTTCACTTCGGTTGTTTTTCTATTGTTTTAGATTAGGAGATGTGATATTTTGGTCCTTTCTTCTGAATATTAAAATAAGAAATAATTTTTTTTTCTCCGACAATGGATTTATCTGAATATTAAAATAAGAGATAATTTTTTTTTCTCCCACCAAGGATTTATTCGCGATAATGTTATATTATCATGAGAATAATATTATCGGGAATATAATAGATAAGAATATGATTACTCTATTATGAAAATATTATTGTTTGAATGAAAGATTTATATGCTTGGGAAATTAAATTTTTTTTCATTTATAAAATGACCCATATATCCTTAAAATATGAGCATTATAAAATACTATAAATATATTTTTTAATTAGAGCTCTTATCTCCTATCCAAAGCAAGATTTAAATTTCTAATTAAGATTTAATCTTAACCATCCAATTCGTAGGGGCAATTTGGTTATTTGTCTCATTTATTAGAAAGATACATTTTCAATATTTTTCTCACAATTCATGCCTTTCTATCCTCTCCATTTGCTATCTGTTGGACATCCCCATTTCATTTTCTCCTTGGACCCCAAACGAACTACATCTCCATTTTGAAACATATCTCAATTCATCCTAAACACTTTTAATATTCTTTTCACAATTGAATAAACTCATTATCTCCATAAACTTTTTCTGGATTTTATTTTAATATAAGCTTGAGGTGACTTTTTTTGGATTACATTTAACATAATAACATCGTGAAAAATCTCTGCGAACACACATGATGTAGATATATTGAAACACCTCAGTGATATACATAAAGAAACATGACCAAACTGCGCAATTTCTATTTCTACAAAAACACATGAACACACAGCCAAAAAATGTATCGAAATTTAAAACCTATAAAAAATATACCCATGCCCATCACAACTTACAAACATGACCAAACCAAAAAATATCTCGAAACATATAAGTATATAATTTATAAAATTAAGAAATCTTTTATATATTTCCATGATTCTATCCACAGCTTCATCAACTTGATTATCATTCCTACAAAACAAAGAGATACTAATAAGATTAACTGTGTAAAGCATATAGGATAATACCATGAAAAAATATTGTTATACGTTCATATTTTTTGATATAATTTACTGATCCAAAAAAATGTAAACATATCTTTCATAATCCAATAAAATAATAAGAAAATAGTTTAGCCCAAATGAATTCATTAACCCCTAATAGCAGAGAAAGAAACTCAATACTCTAATTGCCCAAATAGATTCAACCCTAATTAACACATATTAAGCCAATTATCGGCACAACCTGGATCATATTTCATACAAAAAAACTAACACATAAATTTATCCATATGAGACAAAAAGAATAGTATCAATTATAAAAAAATAGTGATTTTAAAGGCAGTTATGTAAAACTAGAAAAAATATTACACATAAACTACTCCAGATTGACATTATCACTGCACAGGCAGTGTTAATTACCTCATACCAATCCCTTTCATACTTTAATTTTTTATTCATTCCAGTACAGATCTTTTCATGACAATTTCAGGATTCATATCTCCAAGATTTTTTCCAAGCATTCCTATTAAATAAAAAAGGAATACAATGTATCTTTTTTTTGTGATTTAATTGATTAATTGAAGCCTGATTTGGGATATTTGAGAGAATAATTGATGATTAAACAACATTTACTTTTCAAAAATTCAAAACTCAAGTTAGAATTAGAATTCAAAGCTCAAGTTTATCAGGGTAAAATTAATGTATGCGCTTGAAATTAAGCCAATTCATTATAAAGTACAAACCAAAATCAAGTTGTTTTTTATTGATTTGAAAGAATAGGCGATTGTGCGTCTCTTTTTGCCGGTCAGCGGCTCAATCGCGAGCTGAGAGAGATGAGGAGATCTAGGATTGCGAGAGATGGGATGAGACTAGAGTTCACGAGCTGATAGAGAGATTTCACGAGCTAAGATTCAGCAGCTCCGACCAGAGAGAGATGAGAGAAACAGAGTCGAACTGGAGGGGAAAAGAATGAAAGAACGAAAGATTTGCGTGACTGGCTGTAACGAGGGTAAATTACTAATGTGCCCTTTTAATGTGAATTTGGGACAGCGAGGTAACCGACTGGCTGATACTAGTAATTAACCGGCTGTGTGCTTTTTTCAATCAATTAGAGCCATCCGATTAGGCAGTATAGACAAACTACAGCCCTTCATTTTTTGTTTTGGGTAGGATATAATTTCTTTTTTAATTAATACAATTATCATTTTCGTTAAATTAAATATAATTATCATTCTAATATTATTCATTTCTAAGCTATATTTTCTTAATTAAATATATGTTGCTCATTAAATTTATTTATATATATAATTATCACTTTCATATGTAGATTCTTATTCTTATCTTAATTAAAAAAATAATTAATGATATAATAATAATAATTTTTAAATTATTTTTCTTACAAAATAAATATTATCTTAGTTTCTAAATTATATATAGATATGAAGTATTAATTAATTAAGGGTAAATTTGTCTTAAATATTGGAAAGTTACATTCTCATGAATTTTCATGGGAATCATATTCCATGGTCAATGGGAATATATCATACCCATGAGAATGTTACATTACCGCCACGTATGATTATGTGGTTGAACCAAACGTGAGAATATAAAAGTTTGATACAGCATTCCCATGAACTTGCCAACCATCCAAACACACTCGAAAGCTAAGCATAAGCTTACATTGTATTAATAATAAAAGAGTTGTTACATGAGTATTTACAAAGATGTGCGAAATGAAAGAAAAAATGATTATAAAAATGTCCTATATTTATCTATTAGAGACCTGATGCTATTCCAGTTTTGTTTGAGTTCCTTATTTCACCCTAGTGCTTGTTTAGGGCTGTTGACCATTCTTTTGCCGTCCATATGGCTTGGTCAAATTTTTGTGCCGCCGTTTGCCCGGAGTTTCGAAAAATTCGTCTGTTTCTTGCTTTTCAGATTTATCAACAAGTAGCGGCCCATATCGTGCCCTATTTTTGTTGTTTATCTTTGTCGGTCTGTTTCTTACTTTTCAGATTTATCAACAAGTAGCGGCCCATATCGTGCCCTATTTTTGTTGTTTATCTTTGTCGAGCTGTTTGGAGATCAGTCTATTTTTGGCTTTCAACTATTGAACGAGTATATTTTTAAGGAGGAAATTTCATATTTACACTTCCAAAAGTTCAAAATATCATATTTATCTTTCAAAAACGTGAAATATTTATTCTCCCAAAATTCTAAAACATCATATTTATCTATTTAAAACTTTCAAAATATCAAATATACCAAACTGTTAACTTTGTATTTTTCTTCTAAATAATAGTTAAGCTAATACATTAGTTATTAGTTTTTAAAGGACTAAAACACTCTTGTTGAGCAATTAATATGTTCTTTCTTCTTCCTCTTATTTTAGATTAGGAGATGTGAAACTTTTGTCGTTTCTTATGAAAATTAAAATAATAATATTTGTTTCTTTTCAATTTCCAGAAGTCTGGCATAGTTGTGCTTGTGCCACATGATCTCATCAACATGAATTTAAAAGAACCTTTTTGTATTTAAAATAGCTTCCAAAAAAAAATTATTTCAGAGAATAACGTTTGACTAATTTTATTTGTAGAAAAGACTTGATATGCATCATCGTGGGCTTATTTATTATTCAGAATGATATATAAAAAAATAGAGTTAACATATAAAATAGGTATAATTTCATATTTGCCATTACAAAAACTCAAAATATCATATTTGTCATTATAAAAAATCAAAATATCATATTTGCCATTACAAAAACTTCAAAATATCATATTTGCCATTCCAAAATTTAAAATCTATCAAATTTATCCAAAACTTGAAACCATCCATCTTTTTCCGTCAAAACTAATGGTCTATTCTTATAATTACTATTATATCCCTAAATATATTTCATCAAGTAAATTATACTTACCGTTGGTTTCATTGAGTTATTCCAAATTTATCTCCCCCTCTCGCTTCAAGAAGATCCAAATATACAAACAAAGATTTTTTCTTTCATTTTTCTAATATAAAGTCAGAATTTAATATGAGAAAAAAATATATATATTCAAAAGAATAATCAACTATTCTATCTCCATAGAGTTTTGAAATTGAAGAAAAAAAATGAACAAGGAGAATACATTATCTTTACAATTAAAATAATGTTGCAAGAAGAAGGTGTAAAAATGAGGATGAGAGTTTAGATAAAAAAGATAGTATGTATATTTGCTTGTGAAGAAAAAATAAAAAGACATTTTGGTCATATTGAATTAAACTTAACGGAAAGTTAATGGTTTTTGGATATATTCGATATTCTTGAGGTTTTAAAAGGGTAATTTTGATAAATTTTTTATTTTGTAATGGTAAGTATGATATTTTAAAATTTTCTAATGGCAAAGATGATATTTTAAGTTTTTACAATGGTAAATATTATATTTTAAAGTTTTTGTAATGGCAAATATGATATTTTAGATTTTACAATGGCATATATGAAATTTTTCCTATAAAATATATATTGATATACAAATTGTATTTTTTTTCAATTAGTTTTATACAAATGTATAATGGATAAATGAAAATAATATAAAAATATAATATAATGATGTTTTGGTGATGTTTAAGCAGGTAATGCGAATGTTTTTCCTTTATAGAAATAACGTTTTCGCTAGATAACTAGACGTACTGAAAAATTCCGTCCACCCACCTAGCAAAAGAGCAAATTCTCATTTTTTTCTATATATTTAGCTGTTAGCGTTAATTTAGATTAAATTCAACTTTCGCTCCATGACCGGCGAAAGAGAAAAAAAATGAAAATTTCTCCGAATTAATGGTAAGACTTGTGCTAGGAGTTGAAAATTGTGAAATTCCCATTTTCGCCCGGTGAGTTTCAAAAATGATGATTTTTTTCAGAATTGAGAGTTTTGCTTCCAGAGGCTCGCGAAATGAAGCATTATTTCTATTAATATAAAAAAAAATTATATTCATTTACATATTTCTATCTATCTATCCATCCTAATTTACACCATTAATTATCTTTTAATTCCAAAAATTATGAAAATTAAGCTACAAAATGAGGCCCTAAATTAACTTAGAATTGAAAATCCAAGCCCTTTAACAAAACCTGGAAATGAAGTTCCAGGTTATGTAATTCTAACTGTAAATCTTATCTTTCCTCTTATCCCGCTACACTTTGAAACGAAATTAGAGTAAAGAGAGATTAGTTGATTAGTTTCACCTTGAGTGATGAATGAAAATTGGAATTAATTAAACACACTAGTTCATTAACTTCTAACACCAACTAAGAATAAGCCTTTTTCAGAATAATATCGTGTTGGTCTGATGGTTGGGGTGAGCCAGTTAATGTACTAGACTCTAACAATGGTATCAAAGCACAATTCTGGCAGTACTATCGTGCGGCTGAAAATGTACCATACCATTATCATACCAAAGATCTTGAGGATCTTATATTCCTTAATGGGGATATATGTATGGGGTGAAGGTGTGCACGATGTGTACTAGGACGAGACTATAAACCACGTGCTAGTTCTGACAGGCACATCAGAAATTTAAGTGGGGGAGATTATTACAAATGGGCCCATGCTCATCGTAGTACACATTCGTATACATCTGAGGCATCTTACTTGCATCGAATATACTTCTTACTTGTCTGCATGCATGATAGTACACCCATGATTTTGCTCTGAATACCATTTCTAAGAGCTCAGTACATTAACTGGCCCAGCCTAACCATCAGGCCCACAACATATTTTCCTAAAAGATACATAAGCTTAGTTGATACTAGTAGTTAATGCACTAACATATTTAAGTAACTGCAATTTGTATTAACTACTCAAAATGAGACTTATAAACTATCCCCCTTTCCTCTAATTTCATTCCGGGGCATTATATATCCACTTCCCATTTTAGACTGTGCCATTCTTTCTAGTATACTCTTCATCTTCTTTCTCTCTCTGAGTGATTTCCTCTAAGCTCTAGCCGATCCATAATTAAAGGCAGATACTCCTTTACTGATCTCTCTCAGCCACTTATTCTAGCCTGTTCTTCCTCTTCTTCTTTACTCTTCTCTTTTTGAGCGATTTTCTATAAACTCTAGCTGATCCTCCTTTACTGACATCTCTCAGTCACCTCTTCTCCAAAATTTCATCTACAAGCACACATCCACTTCTCCTCTCATCTGAAAAAAATTCCTCCAAGGCACCAATGCTCTAATCTTCTTGAATGCCTTTCTAATGATGGCATGGCTTTGAAGTCAGCCAAGGTTCCATTGTTAATCTCTGCAAAAGAGAACAGTGAAGGAAACCTCTCACTTAACCACTGTTGCCTGCGTGATGTGATAGGTTAAAAGACATGTTTCCAATTCAAATTTAGAATCTCAATTTCACTTACTTAGTCGCCCTCACGACCCCACAATGTAGTAAAGCTGGGGTGTCGATCCACATGGAGGCCAAAGGTGTAGTACTGGACTAGCTACCGGTTGCTAATGCAAACATAATCTATAGTTGGTTGGTTGTAAGAGAGAAATTAAATAAAATAAGTAAAATAAAAGTAAAGTAAAAAGATCCTGCACTCATGTTGTCAATGCTCGTGCGAGGGGTGATTTGAAGATTGTCTGATAGAGAGTATTCTAGGGCTCGGTGGTTTCGTCTATCTACTTAATATTTCCTTCTATTGCCTCTCCTTGTCCTTCTTATTGATATTGATGATGGGCATTTTATGGTGGGACCGCGGTGCGATCCCTAGACTCCTTGCGCCTCTTTTACGTCCTTTTAGGCCTTTTGGCTATAATTCATGTAATCACTTATGATTCTGACAGTAACTTGATTCTTGGGTTTAAACATAAATAAAATATTAAAATACTAACTAAAGTGCAGAAAATAAGAAAGAAGATAGCAGGTAAACATCTATATGAATTATCCCTATCACAATTCCCCAAGCTTACTCTCGCTCGTCCCCAGCAAGTCACAAATCTGGAACAAACACCCCGCTGATCTTACTCGTGTGATTCTCATGACTTGCATGAACTCTAGCTCTCACACCCGCATCCTTCTCACTTTTCAGTCCCTCGCATAAAATGTCCGTTCGTCCATCAGAGTGAAAGGACCGGCTCCTTCGACGGAACCGGCTTTCGGGACCTCATCGCGTGCCTTACCAGATCAATCCCACAATCTCTATTGAACGCCCTCTTTAAGACTTGTATTTTAGTGGGTGGATATTATGGATAGTGTGTGTGTGTGTGTATTTCTTCTCGCCACTCAGGTTTCGATCCTCGCGCGTGCAAATGGGATTCCTTAGTATCCACTATAAATTCCATATAGGCTAATTCAGTATATAGAAAAGACACTCTGGAAAGATCCCTCATCGTCATTGAATGGGTGTGGTATCAACACTGAACTTCGTTTGCCACCGAATGAATAAGTTTCATTAGAGCTAGGCCTCGTTCGTATGAGCTTCACCTGAGGAAAAGCTTGCTCCTCCGTACTAATTAATGGTTGAATCTTCAAAGCGCTTCTGCCTCCTATGATGCTTTCTCTGTCCCATGAATCAACTCGAGATGCCCCGGGTGGCGAACCGGGACCGATCGAGAATCTATGAGCTTTTTCTTTCCATTCCAGGTTGCCGAGGTACCAAAAGAGAATATACGCTAGGGCTTCGTCCAATTCGCCTGTAAATGGACTTCCCAATTCTTTGACCGATCTAGGCCTTTGCGTCAAAAAGAAGCATTACCAATTTGACACGGAGTTCGATCCGGGACCGGCGCATTCTCAGACAAAGAAATTGCATTCTCTGACAA
The DNA here is from genome assembly GCA_024447665.1 of Juncus inflexus. Lineage (NCBI taxonomy): Eukaryota > Viridiplantae > Streptophyta > Magnoliopsida > Poales > Juncaceae > Juncus > Juncus inflexus. The sequence continues at coordinate 6,180,213 of JAJHPC010000005.1, forward strand.
AGTGGGCTTGAATATGGGCCAGACTGATACTCTTTTGATGGCTCTGGGCCTTGTTTTCATTCGTACAATTCATCATTTGATGGCAGGCACTCTTGTGTATAGGTATAATCGCTGTGTTTCTAAGGCGTTGTTCGTTGTGTCGTGTGTATGGATAAAAAGTGCGGTTCCCAATTCAAAATTTAGAATCTCAGTTTCACTTTGCTCAGTCTCCCTCACGATCTCATGATGTAGTAAAGCTGGGGTATTGATCCACAGGGAAGCCAAAGGTGGAGTATACTGGACTAGCTATCAGTTGGTAATCCAAACCTAATATAAGGGTGGATTAGTTAGTTGAGAGAAATTAAAATAAAAACAAATAAAATAAAAAGGTTCTACACTCGCATTGTCAGTCCTGACGCAGGGGGTTGATATGTAGATTTCTCTAGTCGAGTGATGTCTAGAAGAGGGCCTTCAATAGAGATTGGGAGATTGATCCGGTAATAAAAGTACAGGATTATGCTATTAAAATTTATACATCGGATCTTCCTGATCCGGGAGAGAGAAGTGGATGTAGGTCTGAATGAACTTCCGTCTTGCTTTCTTCTCCTTCATGCTCCTAAAGCTCGACTCGAACGAACTCCTTGCTTCTCCTAGGGTAAAGAAACTGATCGCTCGCTAGTCTTCAAAGCAGAAGACCTCTACTTGTATCCATGTCGAACTTCGAATCGTAGGAATAACCGGACTCGGCTAGACGAGTCCGGAAATACTTTCAGGAGGCTCTCTCTCTTTCTCTCTTGTATTATGGCAGCCTGGAGGCTCTGTAATGTGTGTATAATAGAGGGGGACTGCCTGTCTATTTATACTAGAGAGGGAGGTGAAGGATTGCTTAGTTACCATAACTAAAACCTTAATTACAGCGCTTATGTTCCCAACGGACCTACTCTGTTGCCAACGAAACTTGGCTGTCGAGAAATTGGCTGAGTTCTGTTGCCAAAAGAACTGTTCCATTGGCAACGGAACTTCCATTGGCAACGGACGTGTAGGTTGCATTTAACGCTGGCAACGATCTTCCAAACATCGTAAGTCATGAGTAACCTCTAGACTGGTGTCATGACTACCCATGTTAAATGAAATGATCAGCGATCATAAACCTATTTGAATAGACATTTGATTATTCCTTTTGTTCTACGATATACGTCTTGATCACAAGACACGGTAATATGTCATCCTTGAGTCTGATCAAAGTCTCTTTCCTGATCGAGAATTAGACTGAATAAATACAAAATGATATTAACAACACATGTTAATCCATTTTGAGCATGATCATGCATTTCCTTCAGTCCTAGTTCATCAGGGGGCCCAGAGATATCTCTCTCTTAATGAGGGGAACAAATCCCATCTTGGTCACTCACACTCCTCGTCATGATTCAGTGCATACCTAATGATGACCCTAATGATCACTATGTTCATGATCAACAGAACATAATCATCTAGTCTGCGAATATACTAGTGTAGATATGCAGCTTCTTACCTGAAGTATGTTTATCTCTATAAATATCTCACATATCACTAAGGACGATTTAGAATGTCATTCGTTGGTTCACAGTTCTACTATCAGAATCACATATTCTGATGACGTGAACCCGAAGTGTCATTCATGGTCGATCTAATATATATAAATATATTAGCCACCCATACACTCATTCATATATGAACTGAATAAACATGTTTCTCATAATCTAATCTCTAGTCTAATACTTTGGCCTAGGGCATAATTCCTTCAGTATGGCTTAGGTTAACCTAGACAGAGCAATGAAGATTGTCTGATAGAGAGTAGTGTATGGCTTGGAGGTTTCGTCTATCTCCTTAGTATCTCCGTCTATTGCCTCATCTCATCCTTCTTATTAATGCTGATGAGGGGCATCTACCCTGGTATCGTGAAGCCGGCTCTCGTTGTGAATTGCTGTGCTCGCACTCCCAGGATGCCCGACCAGAGTACGAGTCCTTTGAGATATGTGACGATCCTTGCTCCCCTCGGACATCCCGGCTACCAAGTGTTGATCGCGGGTCTAGCTTTCGACTTCTCCTCTCAGTCATTCACCTAATCGCCTATATATCAAGTCGTATGGCATACTACACACTTTAAGATAAAAGTTAAGCAATTCACAAATAACATCACAGTAAATAATAATAATAATAGACAAGTAGAGAAACAACTTATTGAAATACTAAATTGATAAGACTACTAACACCATTTCCTAGGGGATGTCGTTAGTTATAGTACATGATACAATAACTAAAACCAAGATACACGAGAATCAGAAATGAAAACTCTCTCTCTAAATCTAAGTCCGTAGTCGTAGGCTGTCACCACGCGCCACTAATGAGACTATTTTCTCCCTCTCTCTCAGAGTATTTCTCTCTCTCTCTCTCTCTGATCCCCTTCTAGCCGTCTTGTCTAAGGGCCTTTTATAAGGGAGAGACCTCTAGGATTTCCAGCGTCTCCAAACGGCGGGTAGCATTTTCAGAATATCCTTGCAGATCTTTTTGCCAATAATATTGATTGATCTTGATTGCTTCTTTCCCGATCTACTCCTTCTTGAATGCGTCTGCCTGACGTTGCCAGATCTCCTCTTAAATTGCTAATCAATTAGTCCGTGATTCCAGCGCTTGCGTTTCTTTCCTAGTTTGGATGCCTGTAACCCGTTCCTCTCGAGTCACGATTCCTTGTGATCCATGCTGATGAGTCGAGTGATACCATGCCCGCGGGTGGGACCGTGGTGCGATGACTGCTCCAGTAACTTGGATCTTGGGTAAAATCATAAGTAAACTACTAAAAATACTAACTAAAGTGCGAAAAGTAAGATATAAGATAGCAGGTAAATATCTATATGAATTACCCTTATCACAATTCCCCAAGCTTACTCTTGCTCATCCCGAAGAAGTTACAACTCCGGACCAAACATTTGGCCCCGTGCGATTTCTATTCCTCGGATGGACTGTCGCTCGCGCACCCGCATCCTTCTCGCTTTTCGTTGCTCCGCATAAAACACCCGTTCATCCGTCAGAGTGAAAGGACCCGCTCCTTCAATGGAACCGTCCTTCGGGACCTCGTCGTATGCCTTAGAAGAATGAACGATTTCTCGTTTGGGTTAACATGCGCCATACCTTACCGGATCACTCCCTCAATCTTTATTGGACACCCTCTAGAAGACTTGTATTTGGATGGGTGGATATTATGGATAATATATTTAATGTTCTTCTCTTCACCCAGGGTTTGATCCTCGCGCAAGTTACTCAGGGTTTTTAACGTGCTGATCACTTGTCGATTCGTGGGGAACGATTTCCCCAAACTTGGTTCTTGTCATGCGGTTTGTATATTCACGAGCGCAGATGTCACTCCTTCCTTCGTCTTTATCCGTGATCATTTTTTTTTAATGATTGAAAAAGTCTTTATTGGTTGCAAGCTGATATTTGGGGTCTTCGGCATTTCTCAGGTCGCGGTGCTACCTCAGCTAGGCCAGTTTAGCCCTTCCTACTTCTGTTCAGATGTTACTCTGAAGGGTTAACCTTCAACTAACAGTCTCTAATAAGATTTCTCCAAATCACGAGTGACTGGCTTAATTTTTCTTTTTCTCCCTTTCTTCTTAGTCTAATTTGGTCACTCATACCTTTAGTGCTCTCTGGGTTGGTTGTGTTTAAGTCGGGGCCTTTTGCCTTTCTTCTTCTTCCCGGCCTTTGTTCATGACTTGTATTTTTACTGCTTTTGGTGGAGCAAATTCTGATTCCTCTTGTCTTTCAATCATATTTTTTTCGATCACGGATTCTTATTCATTTTGTTGAGTTTGTTATTCTCGGTTTGATGATGTTTAAAATAATTTCGTAATTACTAATCTTGTTTGAGAATGACTTATTGTAGGATTAGTGCCCTAGACCAAATATATTTGTACTAGGAAATGGATTATGTATTAAGACATTATTATTTATTCAATAAATGTTGTTTCTTATATATCTGTGTATGGGTTGTGAATGTAGATCTTATATGAACCAAGAATGACACTTCGGGTTCACGTCATCAGAATATGTGATTCTGATAGTAGAACTGTGAACCAACGAATGACATTCTAAACTGTCCCTGGTGATATGTAGGATGTTTATAGAGATAGACATACTTCAGGTAAGAAGCTACATATCCACACTAGTATATTCGCAGGCTGGATGATCATGTTCTGCTGATCATGGACATAGAGATGTCAAGTATGGAATTTAGGTACATGTTAAAGAACACATACGGACTGACCACACTATGAGAATATGCATGGTATATGTCATTAGTGATTCTCATATAAATAGTGTGCTTGTTCCTACGACCTGAGGTCACCATGGATTCCTGTATGTGGAACTACAAACTTTAATATGATCCTACGTCATCCATAACGGGATGATCATTAAGGTCATCATTAAGTATGCACTGAATCATGACGAGGAATGTGAGTGACCAAGATGGGATTTGTTCCTCTCGACAAGAGGGAGATATCTCTGGGCCACTTGATGAACTAGGACTAAAGGAAATGCATGGCAATGCTCAAAATGGAATAACATGTGTTGTTAAAATCATTTTCTATTTACTCAGTCTAATTCTCGATCAGGAAAGAGAGTTTGATCAAACTCAAGGATGACATATTACCGTGCCTTGTGATCAAGATGTATATCGTAGAACAAAAGGAATAAGCAGATGTCTATTCATATAGGTTTATGATCGCTGATCATTTCATTTAGTCATGACATCAGTCTAGAGGTTACTCATGACTTACGATCTTTAGAAGATCGTTACCAGCGTTAAATAGAACATACACAGTCACACAATTAACTCCATTCGTACGGGATGAATATGCCTCAAAAAAGTTATACATATGATGTAAAAATTAGTGAACGAAATAATCAATTATTGGATAATCAATCAATCGCGAGTCGAACTTCAGGAAGGAGAAGGTTACAAGTCAAAAAAGTTCAGACCTACATCTGTTCTTCGTCTCGCGGATCAGGAAGATCCGAGGTATAAATTTTAATAGTTAATCTCTTACTTTTATTTCCTTATTGTAGATCCTAGGGCTGGTTAAATCCATAGGTTCCACTGTGCATGTAACGTACATGGCTATGGATTTCCCAACAGTGGTATCAGAGCGTTCGTTAAGGAAATAATCGTCGATTACATATTTAAAATTTAGTAAATTCTAGTATAATAAATTTTAGGGTTTTAAAAAATATTATTTCAAAACATCACGGAAATAGTTTCTGGAAATATAATATTGGATATTATGATTTCCTAGAGTTTCAAGAATTAGTTTTTTGAAACCCGTTTTGGAAACAGAACTAAAACAAAAGAAAATACGAATTTTCAGCACGTCTCCGTTGAGAATGAAGTACTTCCGTTGAGAACGGAATAGTTTCGTTTAGAACGGAATAGTTCCGTTCCCAATGGAATAATGCTGATTTTGCGAGAAACCCTAATTTTTGTTATACATGGAATTTAACTATACAAATTTGGTATGAGCTTTAGATCTGTGATTGTTCTGTGATGTAATCTTGTGTGTGAATGCTTGTAATTTTATTTAATATCTATGGCAACCAGTGAGTTGTCCAAAATTGTAATTCTGGCAACCTGTGAGTTGTCCAAATTTATAAATTACCTTTTCTAGCAATAGGATAGTTGTTAGGGTAGATATTATTTCAATACTTCAAGGCAAGAGATCTTGGCGCAATCTTTAGAAGATGACATTGGATCTTCGCACACACAACGAAGGGTTCGTTGAAGATTACTCCTGCAATCTAGAGATAGATCTAGAATTAGGAACCTCATGATCTCTCGTGAGGATTAGGCTCATACAATATTTAACTTAGTTTCTGTGATGTTTATATTTATAAATCTAAAACAAAATCCTTTAGAATATTAAGTAAGGAACTTCCCCCCATGTCAATGAAGCCCTCGGTACTTAGACAGTCTTCCATGTGGGTCATGCCAAAACTGAGCATATGGAGGATTGTCTTTGTAAAGGAGGGTACGCGGGAAATGGCGTCCAGCACGGGTCATGCCAAAATTGAGTGTGCTAGACTCTATTTCGCTGATAATCATACATGGTTAAACTTAACTGAGCAAGCAAGTCAGACTTGGGCTCAGGACACAAGATGGAATAATACACGGGGAATATGATGCTCATTCCATAAAAGAAAAGAGTTGTATATGATACAATTGGAAGTGTTCCTACCTAAGTAGTTGTGTATTGAGGGTTGCACCAAAGCGCACTTAATACTCAATGAAATACGGATCTTGACTCACTATGAAACCTCATTCATTTGAAGTTTCCGAATCAATACTACTGAAGGTGGTTCATTTGAAGAAAAATAGTGGGAGTACAATATAAGAAACACCAAAAAAAAAAAACAACCCCAATGAATAAATTATAATAGCACTTTACATTTTAACTTGTAGAATAATGGCAAATAATAATTCAACTGGGTTGAATTTGCGATCTATTCTTGAGAAGGATAAGCTCAATGGGTCTAACTTCCTTGACTGGTTCAGAAACCTGAGAATTGTTCACAAGGCTGACAATAAACTGTATGTCATAGAAGAGGTTTACCAAGAGGAACAAGAACAGGGAGCCACAAGGGCTGCCCGAGATACGTATGCTAAATACGTTAAGGACGACACGGAGATAGCTTATGTCATGCTAGCGACCATGACCTCCTAGCTTCAGAAGCAACTGGAGGACATGGGTGCTTATGATATTATCGTAACTCTCAAGGAAATGTTCCAAGAGCAGGCTAGAGTCGACTGCTACAAAGCGACCGTCTCTCTCACTGACACAAAGATGGTTGAAGGTTCATCTATGAATGCTCATGTACTCAAGATGAAGAGCTATCTTGATCAATTGGAGAGGCTTGGTTCAGCTATGCCCAGAGAATTGGCTGTTGACATAATTCTCGGGTCATTACCTCCTAGTTTTAAGCAATGCATCATGAAATATAATATGCATCAGATGGAGAAATCCATCACCGAGTTGCATGGGATGCTTAAGAACACACAGGAGGACATGAATGGTTCACAAGAAGAAGGGTAAGAAGACCGGGAACAAGAGCAAGGTAAAGGCAAGTGTTGCCTAAACCTAAGATCAAGAAAGACAAGGAGGGGGTTTGCTTCCATTGCAACAAGATTGTCCATTGGAAGAGAAACTGCAAACTCTATCAGGACGAAATCAAGAAGGGTAGTGTGACTACCGCTTTCAGGTATTTTTGTTATTGAAACTAATTCACTTACTCCCAAATCTTGGGTATTGGATACCGGATGTGGTACTCACATTTATAATGATGTGCAGGGACTACAAAGGAGTAGAAGATTAGCTAAGGGCGAAGTCGACTTGCGTGTGGGAAATAGAGCAAGAGTTGCTGCATTAGCCGTATGAACTTATTTATTGACTTTACCTAGTGGACTTGTATTAGTACTTAATAATTATTATTTTGTATCTGCTATGAGCAGAAATATTATTTCTATTTCTAGTCTAGCTTTGGATGGTTATAAATTTGTTATTGAGAATAATAATTGTTCTATCATAAATGATAATCTTTTCTATGGAAATGTTCTATTAGAAAGAGGTCTTTACGTGCTATATATTAAGAAAGAGAATTATAAGTCCATATATAACATTGACACTAAACGATTTAAACCAAATGACTCAAATACTAAATACCTCTGGCACTGTCGCTTAGGCCATATAAATGAGAAACGCATTTCTAAACTCCACTCTCATGGACTTTTAGACTCATTTGATTTGGAATCATTTGAGACGTGCGAGTCTTGTTTACTTGGCAAGATGACTAAGAAACCCTTCACAAAAGTTGGTGAAAGGGTCAATGACTTATTAGAACTCACACATACTGATGTATGTGGACCAATGAGTACGCCCGCTAGAGGTGAGTATCGGTACTTTATAACCTTCATGGACGACTTCAGTAGATATGGTTATGTCTACCTAATGAAGCACAAGTCTGAATCCTTTGAAGTGTTCAAAGAATTTAAGAACGAAGTACAGAATCAACTTGGCAAGAAGATTAAAGCACTTTGATCTGATCGAGGAGGCGAATATCTGAGTCAGGAATTTGAGGATCATCTCAGAGAATGTGGAATAGTTTCACAACTGACTCCTCCAGGAACTCCTCTGCGGAATGGAGTGTCCGAAAGGAGGAATCAAACCTTATTGGATATCGTTCGATCGATGATGAGTCAAACGAGCCTTGCAATGTCTTTCTGGGGTTACGCTCTTGAGACTTCCACATTCATACTGAACATGATTCCATCCAAAGCGGTTCAAAAGACGCCATATGAGATGTGGACGGGGAAAAGCCCCAAGTTATCTTTTTCTTAAAATTTGGGGATGTGGGACTTATGTCAAACATCAGTTTCCCGATAAACTCGAACCCAAATCTGACAAGTGCCTATTCGTGGGATATCCTAAGGAAACTAAGGGATATTACTTTTACCCCCCATCGAAGAACAAAGTGTTTGTTGCTCGCAATGGAGCCTTCTTGGAAAGAGAGTTTGTCTCTATGAGAAGAAGTAGGAGCAAAGTACGACTCGAAGAAATTCGAGACCCACCTATAGTTGTAGAACCTATGATGGAGGAACAAACAAGCTCTCAAGGAGTTGGTGAGCTTGAAACACAACAGACTCAACGTAGATCTAGTAGGATTTGTCATGAGCCCGAGAGATATGGATTTCTCATGTCTAATGATGATGATGTGACATTCATAGATGGTGAACCCACGTCTTACCAAGATGCTATGAAGAATCCCGACTCTCAGAAATGGATAGAGGCCATGAGAGCCGAGATGCAATCCATGCAAGACAATCAAATTTGGAACTTGATTGATCCATCCGAAGGCTTGAAGACCATCGGATGTAAGTGGGTCTTTAAGAAAAAGACTGATGTGGATGGAAAGGTACAGACCTACAAAGCAAGGCTTGTGGCGAAAGGTTTCAAACAAGTTCATGGTATTGACTGTGACGAAACTTTCTCACCTGTAGCTATGCTTAAATCCATCAGAATTCTATAAGCCATAGCAGCATATTATGACTATGAAATATGGCAAATGGATGTCAAAACAGCTTTCCTAAATGGAAATCTGACCGAGGATGTGCATATGATGAAAAGGGTTTTGTCGATCTTAAGAATTCTGGTAAGGTTTGCAAGCTTCAGAAATCCATCTATGGATTGAAGCAAGCATCTCGAAGTTGGAACCTTTGTTTTGATGAAGTCATCAAAAGTTTTGATTTTACCAAAAGTGAAGGTGAGCCCTGTGTTTACATGAAGTTCAGTGGTAGCACGGTAGTATTCCTGGTGCTTTACATAGATGACATATTACTCATGGGAAATGACATCCCAACATTATTAATCGTCAAGAAATGGTTGGGAGATAATTTCTCGATGAAGGACCTAGGAGAAACCTCCTACGTGTTAGGAATCAGGATCTATAGAGATAGATCTAGAAGGCTTATAGGTCTGAGTCAAAGAACATACATAGACAAGGTCATGTAACGGTTCAGAATGCAAGAATCCAAGAAATTATTTTTGCCCTTGTCACATGGTGTTTCTCTCAGTAAGACACAATGTCCTACAAGTGAGCAGGAACGAAGACGCATGAATAAGATCCCATATACTTCGGCTATAGGATCTATCATGTAAGCCATGATATGTACTAGACCAGATGTGTCATACTTATTGAGCGCAACAAGAAGGTTTCAGTCTAATCCAGGTGAAAGTCATTAGATAGCTGTTAAAAGAATCCTTAAGTACTTACGAAGAACTCAGGACCTGTTCCTAGTCTATGGAGGTATGGGAGACGAGCTCGTTGTAAAGGGTTACACCGACGTAAGGTTCTAGACAGATTCAGATGACTTTAGATCGCAATCAGGTTATTTATTTTGCCTAAATGGAGGCGCAGTGACATGGAAGACTTCCAAGCAATGTACTGTTGCAGATTCATCAATGGAAGCAGGGTATATAGCCGCTGCAAAAGCGGCTAAAGAAGCTGTTTGGATAAAGAATTTTTTGGAGGAGCTAAGAGTAGTTCCGAGCATCTCGGAACCAGTGGATCTATATTGTGATAACAATGGAGCGATCGCACAAGAAAAGGAACCGAGATCTTACCAAAATTCCAAGCACATACTGTGACGCTTCCATCTAATCAGAGAGAACATACAAAGGGGTGATGTTAAAATGTGTAGAGTGCCATCGGACGATAATGTCGCCGATCCATTAACTAAACCACTCCCACAAGTGAAGCATGAGGGTCATGTTAGTTCTATGGGCATAAGATGGTTAGAGTTGGCCTAGTGGGAGACTGTAGGATTAGTGCCCTAGGCCAAATATATTTGTACTAGGAAATGGATTATGTATTAAGACATTATTATTTATTCAATAAAAGTTGTTTCTTATATATCTGTGTGTGTGGGTTGTGAATGTAAATCTTATATCAACCAAGAATGACACTTCGGGTTCACGTCATTAAAATACGTGATTCTGATAGTAGAACTGTGAACCAATGAAGGACATTCTAAACTGTCCCTGGTGATATGTAGGATGTTTATAGAGATAGACATACTTCAGATAAGAAGCTACCTATCCACACTAGTATATTCGCAGGCTGGATGATCATGTTCTTCTGATAATGGACATAGAGATGACAAGTTTGGAATATAGGTATGTGTTAGAGAACACATACTGGACCGACCACACCACGAGAATATGCATGGTATATGTCATTAGTGATTCTCATATAAATAGTGTGCTTGTTCCTACGACCTGAGGTCGCCATGGATTCCTGTATGTGGAACTGTATACATTAATATGATCCTACATCATCCATAACGGGATGATTATTAAGGTCATCATTAGGTATGTACTGAATCATGACGAGGAATGTGAGTGACCAAAATGGGATTTGTTCCTCTCGACAAGAGGGAGATATCTCTGGGCCCCCTGATGAACTAGGACTGAAGGAAATGCATGGCCGTGCTCAAAATGGATTAACATGTGTTGTTAATATCATTTTGTAATTACTCAGTCTAATTCTCGATCAGGAAAGAGACTTTGATCAAACTCAAGGATGACAGATTATCGTGCCATGTGATCAAGACGTATATCATAGAACAAAAGGAATAAGCAAATGTCTATTCAGATAGGTTTATCATCGCTGATCATTTCATTTAACATGGGTAGTAATGACATCAGTCTAGAGGTTACTCATGACTTACGATTTTTAGAAGATCGTTGCCAGCGTTAAATGGAACCTACATGGTCACACAATGAACTCCATTCGTACGGGATGAATATGCTCCAAACAGTTATACATATGATGTATAAATTGGTGAACGAAATAACCAATTATTGGATAATTGATTGAACAAAACAGTTTCATTCCATTGGCAACGGAATAGTTCCGTTCCCAATGGAATATATATGGAAACTGTAATAATCTTAGCTGCCAAGTATTCCGTTATGGAAATATAGCTGCCAAGTATTCCGTTATGGAAATACCTATTCCGTTGGCAACAGAATAGTTTCATTGGCAATGGAATAGGCGCAGATTAGGGTTTTTAGTTATGGCAACTGAACAATTGTTCGCCTCTCTCTCAAGTATAAATAGAAGGGCAGAGTCTCTCTATTCTACACACAACTCAGCAGCCTTAGAGGCCGTCTATTACACAGAAAAGAGAGAGAAACTTTTGAGAGATATTCGGAAAGTATTTTGGGACTTGTCTAGCAAAGTCCGGTTATTCCGTGCGTCTGAAGTTCGCGTGGATACGAGTAGAGGTTCTCTATCTTGAGAACTTGCGAGCGATCGATCTTCATCCTTAGGAGAAGCAAGGAGGTCACGAGTTGAGCTTCAGGAAGGAGAAGGTTGCAAGTCAAAAAAGTTCAGACCTACATCCGTTCTTCATCTCGCGGATCAGGAAGATCCGAGATATAAATTTTAATAGTTAATCTCGTACTTTTATTGCCTTAAAATAGATCCTAGGGCGGGTTAAATCCATAAGTTCCGTTGCGCGTGTAACGTACATGGTTACGGATTTCCCAACAGCACTAGGGACAGTTTAGAATGTCATTCGTTGGTTCACAGTTCTACTATCATAATCATGTATTCTGATGACGTGAACCCGAAGTGTCATTCTTGGTTGACATAAGATTTACATTCACAACCCATACACACATATATATAAGAAACAACCTTTATTGAATAAATAATAATGTCTTAATACGTAATCCATTTTCTAGTACAAATACATTTGGCCTAGGGCACTAATCCTACAGTCTCCCACTTGCACTAGGCCAACTCTAAGTATGTTATGCCCACAGACCTCAGATGACCCTCATGCTTCGCTTCCAAAAAGTTCTTTATCCAAACAGCTTCTTTAGCCACTTCTGCAGCAGCTATATATTCTGTTTCCGTTGAAGAATCTGCTATAGTACATTGCTTGGAACTCTTCCATGTCACTGCGCCTATATTTAGGCAAAATAAAGAACCTGATTACGATCTAAAGTCATATGAGTCTGTCTGGAAGCTTGCTTCAGTGTAACCCTTTACAACGAGCTCGTCTTCCATACCTCCATAGACTAGGAACAGTTCCTTAGTTCTTCGTAAGTACTTATGGATTCTTTTAACAGCTAACCAGTGACTTTCACCTGGATTAGACTGAAACCTGCTTGTTGTGCTCAATGAGTATGACACATCTGGTCTAGCACATATCATGGCATACATGATAGATCCTATAGCCGAAGCATATGAGATCTTATTCATGCGTCTTCGTTCCTGCTGACTTGTAGTACACTTTGTCTTACTGAGAGAAACACCATGTGACAAAGGCAAAATTCCTTTCTTGGATTCTTGCATTCTAAACCATTTCATGACCTTGTCTATATATGTACTTTGACTCAGACCTAGAAGCCCTCTAGATCTATCTCTATAGATCCTGATTCCTAGCACGCAGGAGGCTTCTCCTAGGTCTTTCATCGAGAAATTATCTCCCAACCATTTCTTGACATTCAAAAATATTGGGACGTAATTTCCCATGAGTAATATGACATGCACATAAAGCACCAGGAATATTACCGTGCTCTCACAGAATTTCATGTAAACACAAGGCTCACCTTCACTTTTGGTAAAACCAAAACTTTTGATGACTTTATCAAAATGAAGGTTCTATCTTCGAGATGCTTGCTTCAATCCATAGATGGATTTCTGAAATTTGCAAACCTTACCTGAATCGTTAGGATCGACAAAACCCTTAGGTTGCTTATGGTGTTATGCCCTAGGCCAAAGTGTTTGTGACCTAGATGATGGATTGTAATAATAAGCATAATATTTATTCTACGATGTTTCTTATAATATGTGCGTATAGGTTATTTTAATATAATTAAAATAGACCATGAATATGCAATTCTGCTTTATGTCATCAAAGTGCGTGACTTTGATAGTAAAACTATAAAGTATTATGAATGCTACTCTAAATCATCCCTGGTCATTTATAGGATATTTGTGGAGACAAATATACTTGCGGATACAAATAAATATATATTTATATACAAGCTATAAATGCACACCAGTATATTAGTTGACTGATGATCATGTTTTACTGATCATGGATAAATACTTATCAAGCCATTAACGTAGATATATGTTAGAGACCATATACTGGACTGACCCGCCATAAGAATGCTACATGTTTTACGTCATTAGCGATTCTTGTAATATAAAGTATTTATAGTCCTTTGACCTGAGATTGTCTCATTTCCCAACATGAGTAATTTTATACTTTAATATAATCTAACACTGCCTTTAACCGGGTGGTCATAACGGTTATGATTAGGTATACAATGAATCATGTAGAGGCATGAGTGCAATCAAGACGGGATTTGTTCCTCTCATAAATGATAGAGATATCTTTAGGCCTCTTGATGAATTGAACTGAAGAAATGTATGGCCATACTCAAATGAATTAATAAGAGTTATTAATGTCATTTGTTCTTGTTCAGTTTAATTTGGGATCAAGAAATATTATTCGATTAATATAAGGATGACGTATTACATACTTTATGATCGATATAAATATCGTGTGACAAAGGGACTAAATACATGATTGTTGATTAGGTAAATCGGATTACCGATATTCACTTAAAATGGGTAGTCAAAATATTGACCATTGACTGTTGACCTAGTCAAATGTTGATCGTTGACCGAGTCAAATGTTGACCAAATCAAATATTGGTTTTTAACTTGTCAAATGTTGACAATGACGACCGTGCCCCAAATTGCATTCATAAGCCTTATATATATATATTTTATAAATGGTCAAATAATCGAAACAAAATATGACTATGTTTATATTTGATATATTTGTTGATACGTGTTGATATAATGAAAGAGTTCATTAGGCATAACACATCCACCATGGAGATGAAGGAGTTCATCGTCCATCATGAATACATCATTAAGATGACAAGTTCATTTTTAACCACACATCATGGCGATGAAAGATTTCATTGATTTCTATACATGTAGATAAGATTTTCATATACAATCTAAGAAAAATTTCATGGAGATGAAATATATATTAGGAAATCTTTATGTTAGTTCATAAAGATCAAGGCCATGATATTGGTACATGTGATGTTCTTTGAAGATTGCATAATAACATATAATATTAAATAAAACCCTCAAAATAATGTTAAGTCATGAAGTGCCTTCCATAAGTCTAAATCTCTCAATACTCTAATCGACCCTGCATAAGTCATGCCAAAGCTGGGTATGTAGGGACAATCTTAAGAGGAGAGAATGCGGGAAATGGGAGCCAACATAGGTCATGCCAAAGCTGAGTGTGTTGGGTACTATTTTTCCAATGAATAGACATGGTTTAATTTGACTGGGCTATCAAGTCGGACTTAGGTTCAGGGCATACGATAGGATATATACGTCGGGCAAATGATGCTTATCCTATGTTGTTCAAGAGTTGTACGAGATACAATTGGAATTATTCCTACCTAAATAAGTTAAGTTCTGGGCGATGAGCCAAAGCTCACTTAGGACTTAATTGAAATATGGATCTTGTCTCAATATGAAACTTCATGCGCTGAAAGTTTCCGAATCAACGCGATTGAGGGTTATTGATTTGATTAAAAATATTGGGAGCTATTATATGAAATATTTAAAGAATAATAGTCTTTGCATATTATTCAATTCGAATAGTATATCTATTTATGTCTCACAATAGGTCCTTGAGAATGACAGATAGCATAAGATGCTTATAATCTTTAAAATGAACATGGACAAGTGTTGTCAATGATGTTTTCGTGCTTAAAAAAAATCATAAAGAGTAATCCCAAAGATAAGGGTAAGATGTTGTCCGGGCTTCGGCCTTAAGTAAGAAGTTGGTATTTTTTGTAATGAATTGGTTCATTGAAAGAAAGCATAATTTCTCAAGAAGTTATGAAAAAGGGAATGAAAGGATAGTGTGACTATCGCTTCAAGTATTTTTGTTATAGAAATTAACTTTTCTATTTCACATCATGTATATTAGATACACGATGTGAATCACACATTTATGAAAATGTGCTGACAAAGTTGTAGACTATTGAGTAAATATGATGTTAATATATGAGTGACAAATGTAGCAAAAGTTGTTGCATTTTCTCAAGTAACTCATTTGTTTACATTGTCTTTTTGGACTTATTGTCGACATAAATAATTGTTATTTAATGTCGATAATAAATTTTGTATTATCTATAGTTTGAGTTTATCTATGAATGGTTATTAATTTATTATTGAGAATAATAATTTCACCATTAACAAATGCCAATTTTCTTTGGAAATGTTCCAATAGAAAAATTAGCTTATGTGTTATATCGAACAAGATAATTATAAGTCTATCTATAACATTAATATTAAGAATTTAAATCTAGCATTGTCGCTTGGTCTACATAAATAAGATGAACATTTATTAAATCCATTAAGATGGATTTTCAAATTCATTTGATTTTGAATCATTGGAGACATGTGTAACTTATTTCTTAGACAAGAACATAAACGTCTTTCACAAAGTAAGGTGAAAGCAAGTTACTTATTGGCTCTCATACATAGTGATGTATGTTCATCAATGAGTGAAGGTGCTAGAGAAAACTATTTCATCACTTTATTGAACCAATAAATTTGAATATTTTGAAAAGTTCAAAACTTTCAAATAATGAAGGAGACAATAAACTTGGCTTTGAAAAATCAAATTTCTTCGATGAGATCGAGGAGTCGAGAACCAATTGTTTGATGATCATGATAATGATATCGAACTTTATTAGATATAGTTTGATTATGATGAGTCAAGTATATCTTCTATTTCTTTCGGGGTTACGCTCTTATTGCGTTCATACTGAATGTAATTCCATCTAAAGCAGTTGTAAAAGACTCCATATGCGATTTGGACTGGTAGGTGTATCAGATTATCTTTTATCAAGATTTGACGATATGATACTTAATTGAAGCATCATGCATCTAATCGGATTAGTGCTTATTGTGGAATATCCTAAGAAAAGTAAAGGATATTACTTCTATAATTAATATGAGAACAAAGTGTTTGTTACTCGAAAATTATATCTCTTTGGAAGAAGCGTTTCCAAAAGAATTAGTGGGAGTAAATTTGAAAAGTTCAAATTCCACATACTGACAGTAATGCTCGGATGGAAATTAATTCAGATTTCAACTAGTGATTGAGTCTGCAATTAATCAACTAGACTCTCAAGATGTTGAAGAGTCTGAGTATATAACATAAGTGTATTCATGTAGATCTATTAGAATTTATCGCAGGCCCGAAAAATATAGATTTTTCGTGTCTAATGATAAAAATTTCGTACTCATAGATGATGAGTCCAAATTCTACTAATAGACTATGATGAGTCAAGGCTCTAATGGTTAGAGATTTTGAAAGTTGAGATGTAATCCATGTCAGACAATCAAGTTTTGAATTTGATTGATCCATCAGATGGAAATACGATTTTAAAAGAAAGACCGACATGGATAATGTGCAAACATATAATGCATGATTTATGGTTAAGTTAAACTCATAGTATAGACTATGATAAAAAAATTTCAAGTCATCATGCTTATGAATTTCAGAATTTTCTTGGGCATATGTTCATAGTATGACTATAAAAGATGCCAAGTGGATGTCAAGACGTTTCTTAATAGAAACATATGAAAGTATGTATATATACAACTTGAGAGTTTTGTCTATCGTAAAAATTTTTGAAAAGAGTTTACAAGTTGCATAAATTCATTTATTAATTAAAGCAAACATCTCTAGGTGAATATTTATTATTTGATGTAATAACCAAACAGTTTGGTTTTATCAAAAAATTAAAGATAAATCTTATGTTGACAAGAAATTCAGTGGGAGCATAATTACATATGATGTGAATTAAGTGTAACAAGCACACATAAGTTTAATCTTAGTGAAAGTCACTAAATAATAATCAAGAGTATGATTATATACTTGAGAAGGATAAAGTATTCTTCTTAGATTATGGTGGACATAAAATTATGAAAAGTATCTGCATATGACAATGTTTGATAATCCATTTAAGAAACGAATCCCTTAAATGATGGTGATCATGTTAGGTCAACTGATATGTGATACCACATAGATAAATGAGTATGAGATACTTGGTTGATTTGGCGTAGTGCAAGTGGGAGATTGATGGTGTTATGCCCTACGCCAAAGTATTTCTGACCTAGATGATGGATTGTAACAATAAGCATAATATTTATTCTAAGATATTTCATATAATATGTGCATATAGGTTATTTTAATATAATTAAAACAGACCATGAATATGCAATTCCGCTTTATGTCATCAAAGTGCGTGACTTTGACAGTAAAACTATAAAGTATTATGAATGCTATTCTAAATCATCCCTGGTCATTTATAGGATATTTGTGGAGACAAATATACTTGCGGATATAAATAAATATATATTTATATACAAGCTATAAATGCACAACAGTATATTAGTTGACTGATGATCATGTTTTACTGATCATGGATAAATATTTATCAAGTCATTAACGTAGGTATATCTTAGCGACCATATACTGGACTGACCCGCCATAAGAATGCTACATGTTTTACGTCATTAGCGATTCTTGTAATTTAAAGTATTTATAGTCCTTTGACCTGAGATTGTCTCATTTCCCAACATGAGTAATTTTATACTTTAATATAATCTAACACTGCCTTTAACCGGGTGGTCATAACGGTTATGATTAGGTATACAATGAATCATGTAGAGGGATGAGTGTAATCAAGACGGGATTTGTTCCTCTCATAAATGAGAGATATATCTTTAGGCCTCTTGATGAATTGAACTGAAGAAATGTATGGCCATACTCAAATGAATTAATAAGAGTTATTAATGTCATTTGTTCTTGTTCAGTTTAATTTGAGATCAAGAAATATTATTCGATTAATATAAGGATGACGTATTACATACCTTATGATCGATATAAATATCGTGTGACAAAGGGACTAAATACATGATTGTTGATTAGGTAAATCGGATTACCGATATTCACTTAAAATGAGTAGTCATGATGGTTTGCTAGAGTCCGCTCATGATTTATAGACTGTTAAGTCTATTGCCAACATTAAGTGAACCTACAGGGTCACACACAAAGAACAAACTGAAACAGGCGCAGAAAATCCTAGCGACTTATATGATGAGGTGCATAAGAATGTCACAAAATATATTGTCATCCTATATGATAAGATATGATATATATCTATATAAAGACTATGAGCACAAAAGATCATGTAATCTAGAAGAGTCTAGATGATGGCATATGGATAATGATGAATGATATCATACACATCTTTTAGTATGAAGAGACATGACTCTTCACCTCTATGTAATGACATAGAGGGCTCCAAATTCACAACAAAACACATCATTCTCTCTCTCTCATTATTTCTCATTCTCTTTTGTGAGACAAAAGAGATAAAATATAATTTCTAATTTGTATGACAAAATTATGAAAGGGTGCTTTCTTTTTGTATGACAAAAATGAAAGAGTGCGATTATATGAGAGGAATTATACATCTTTTGTGAGACAAGAGAAATAGTTTTCTTATGTAAGAAAAGAACAAGTTGCTTGCATATATATTGTTCTTCTTCCCGTTTTAAGAAGTTTGTCCGTGTGGATACCGGTAGAGGCGTTCGTACTTTCGGCGCTTGTGATTTATTCGGCCTAAGATGATGAGAACGGGTTGTTGAGAGTTTCGATGGAGACCGATTGTGTGTGCGGTAGATGACTTCCGCACGATCCGACCTGGACGGACTAGACGGACGAAAAGTCGGTTAGGACGGTAACCGGTTTAGAGGCGCTTGGACAACACGCATGGTTTGAGCGTCACGGATTAAGCGTAATCCGAAAGGTATCTTTAAGATTTATTTCTTTGATTTAACCGATATGCACGGATCCTCGGATTGGGTTTGGACGAAATTTTTTATTTTCCGTTGCGTTATGCACGTCTGAAACCCAACAGTTGGATCATATGCATCTCCTTGGTGAGATTTCCATTTAAGAAAGTTGTTTTGACATCCATTTGCCATATTTCGTAGTCATAATATGCTTCTATGGCTAATAGAATTCTGATGGATTTAAGCATAGCTACAGGTGAGAATTCCATCCACATCAATCTTCTTCTTGAAGACCCACTTACATCTGATGGTCTTCAAGCCTTCAGATGGGTCAATCAAATTCCAAAATTTATTGTCTTGCATGGATTGCATCTCGGCTCTTATAGCCTCTAACCATTTCTGAGAGTCAGGACTCTTCATAGAATCTTTGTAGGACGTGGATTCATCATCTATGAATGTCACATGATCATCATTAGACACGAGAAATTTGTATCTCTCGGGTTCATGTCTAATCCAACTAGATCTACATTGAGTCTGTTGTGTTTTAAGCTCGCCAACTCTTTGAGAGCTTGTTTGGTCTTCCGTCACAGTTCTATAACCGTAGGTGAGTCTCGAATTTCTTTGAGTTGTACTTTACTCCACTGCTTCTCATGGAGACAAATTCTCTTTCTAAGAAAGCACCATTGCGGGCAACAAACACTTTATTTTCCGATGGGAGGTAACAGTAATATCCTCTTATCTCTTTAGGATATCCCATGAACTGACACTTATCAGATTTGGGTCCGAGCTTATCGGATGCTTGACGTTTGACATAAGCCTCACGTCCCCAAATCTTAAGAAAAGATAACCCCAAATCTTAAGAAAAAATAACTTGGGGCTATTCCCCGTCCATATCTCATATGGTGTCTTTTGAACCGCCTTTGATGGAATTTTTTTCAGTATGAATGGAGCTGTCTCAAGAGCATAACCCCAAAAAGATGTTGAAAGATTCGTTTGACTCATCATTGATCGAACCATATCAGTTGTGAAACTATTCCACATTCTCTGGGATGATCCTCAAATTTCTGACTCAGATATTCACCTCCTCGATCAGATCGAAGTGCTTTAATCTTCTTGCCAAGTTGATTTTGTACTTCATTCTTAAATTCTTTGAATACTTCAAAGGATAGAGACTTGTGCTTCATTAGGTAGACATAACCATGTCTACTGAAGTTGTCCATAAAAGTTATGAAGTATCGATATCCACCTCTAGCATGCGTGCTCATTGGTTCACATACATCAGTATGTATGAGTTCTAATAAGTCATTGACCCTTTCACCAACTTAGTTCACATCTTCGCGGAGCTGATAGGACTCCACATCAACCACTCTAAAAGCTCATTTTTCACAGTGAATGTACCCACTGTATACGACATACCCATCTCACAGCTGCTTTATTGCAGCAAAAAAGAATTTCCTATCAATTATCTTGAGCTACCCCTAACAATCAACCAACCCAAAAAGGAGAATTTTCAGTTTAGAAATGTGTATCTCATTTATTCGGCCTAAGTGACAGTGCCAGAGGTATGTCGTGTTTGAGTCATTCAGTTTTAATCATTTAGTGTTAATGTTATATATGGACTTATAATTCTTTTTCTTAAGATCAAGCATGTAAAGACCTCTTTCTAATATAACATTTCCATAGAAAAGATTTTCCTTTAAGATAGAACAATTATTATTCTCAATAACAAATTTATAACCATCCAAAGCTAGACTAGAAATAGAAATAATATTTCTGCTCATAGCAGGTACAAAATAACAATTATTAAGTACTAATTCAAGTCCACTAGGGAAAGTCAATAAATAAGTTCCTATGGCTAATGCAGCAACTCTTGCTCCATTTCCCACACCCAGGGTCGACTTCGCCCTTAGCTAATCTTTTACTCCTTTGTAGTATTCTACAATCCCATCTACTTCTACTACTACTTATTCCTAGATAAGCAATTCAACAACTTATCAAACTTGTTACTGACTAATTATCCGCTCTTCTTTGGTGTGCTTGACCCTACCCTGACTACGATTACTTTCCTTTCATGCTTAGTGAAGCTATCAAGTCCTATGCCCGCCGACAAGAGGTGATTTTCCTATCGATTAAGCTACTTATTTATTTTCATCTTACTCTCGAAGATCAGAACATGCCCTCCAACAGAACAACTTTTTCTTCAACGAGCCATTCCGGATCCGAACCTTCGCTCCAAACCCTATCCAAAGTTGCACTAATGAAGAAATGGAAGGCGAAAATCTCTCCTTCAACTCAGCCATGCACTTCTCAAGCTCACCAGTTTTGAACGAGTCACGCATTTCTACCTACGACTTCCCTTTTGTAACCGCCATGCTAAGCTTCTCTTGAATTGCAGGATACTTGTTTTCGGCTTGTTCAAGTTCCCCCTTTACCTTGCTCGTCTCGCCACTTCCTGCATCTAAACTTGCTTTCAATTTCTCAATATGATTTAGAAAGTCCTCATTTTCATTCTGCAGTTTACTGAGCAGCTATTTTTTCAACAAAATCAAAATGAAAGCGTTAGCCTATGTTCGTTCATCGAAATATATGGGTACAAGAAAATCAAAATAATAAAGAATTTCAATGGATCTAATCAGTTCAGTATGTGTAAAATCTAGGACAAGAAAAAGAAAATATCACCTTCGACTATATTCGATATATTTTGATATATTCTGTATCTCTTTAGGATCAACTCCAGCGTCGAGAAATTGATTAATCGGTAAAGATACATGAATTTGGTGTCCCGCCCAAGAAAGAGACCCAAGTTCTAGTAACCCCGCTAAGTGATGATTCAATATAGATTCTACATCTTGGAACCAAGCCAATTTTGGAGTAGCTTTGTGATAATGGAACCAACTGGCTCAAGTGCTTATGCCTTTCTTTCTGTCTTCGCTCTTAGCCGGACTAGTATACGGGGGCCCGTCAAAAACCCCTGCACATCATTAGAAATGTGAGTACTACATCTGGTATCCAATACCCAAGATTTAGGAGTAAGTAAATTAGTTTCAATAACAAAAATACCTGAAGCAGTACTCACACTACCCTTTTAGATTTCAGTATGATAGAGATTGCAGTTTCTCTTTCAATGGCGAACCTTGTTGTAATGGAAGCAAACTCCATCCATGTCTTTCTTAATCTTAGGTTTAGACAACACCTTGCCTTTATCTTTGCTCTTGTTCCCGGTCTTCTAACCCTTCTTTTTGTGAACCATTAGGACGTCGTTGACAACATTTATCTTCATATCCTCCTGAGCATTTTTAAGCATCTCATGCAACTCGGTGATGGATTTGATCAATTGCTTAAAAATAGGAGGCAACGACGCGAGAATTATGTCAACAGCCAATTCTCTGGGCATAGCTGAACCAAGCCTCTCCAATTGATCAAGATAGCTCTTCATCTTGAGTACATGAGCACTCACTGATGAACCTTCAACCATCTTCATGTCAGTTAGAGAGATGATCGCTTTGTAGTGCCCAACTCTAGCCTGCTCTTGGAATATTTCCTTGAGAGTTACGATCATATCGCAAGCACCCATGTCCTCCAGTTGCTTCTGAAGCTCGGAGGTCATGGTTGCTGGCATGAGACAAGCTATCTCCGTGTCGTCTTTGACGTATTTAGCATACGCATCTCGGGTAGCTCTTGTGGCTCCCTACTCTGGTTCCTCTGGGTAAGCCTCTTCTATGACATACAGTTTATTGTCAGCCTTGAGAACAATTCTCAGGTTTCTAAACCAGTCAAGGAAGTCAGACCCATTGAGCTTATCCTTCTCAAGGATAGACCACAAATTCAATCTAGTTAAATTGTTATTATTTGCCATTATTCTACAAGTTAAAATGTAAACTGCCATTATTATTTATTCATTGAGCTTGTTTTATTTTGGTGTTTCTTATATTGTACTGCCACTATTTTCTTCAAATCAATCACCTTCAATAGTATTGATTCAGTTTCTTCAATTATATGAAGTTTCATAGTGAGTCAAGATCCGTATTTCATTGAGCAGTTCTAATACATGCCGTTCAATGAATTTATTCAAAAGTCCTAGCAAATCGAATGAAAGATGTAATTCCACAACTTGTTGATATTGATGGTGTTATGCACTAGGCCAAAGTGTTTGTGACCTAGATGATGGATTGTAATAACAAACATAATATTTATTCTAAGATATTTCATATAATATGTGCGTATAGGTTATTTTAATATAATTAAAATAGACCATGAATATGCAATTCAGCGTTATGTCATCAAAGTGCGTGACTTTGATAGTAAAACAATAAAGTGTTATGAATGCTATCCTAAATCGTCCCTGGTCATTTATAGGATATTTGTGGAGACAAATATACTTGCAGATACATATAAATATATATTTATATGAAAGCTATAAATGTACACCAGTATATTAGTTGACTGATGATTATGTTTTACTGATCATGGATAAATAGTTATCAAGTCATTAACAAAGGTATATGTTAGAGATCATATACTGGACTGACCCGCCATAAGAATGCTACATGTTTTATGTCATTAGCGATTCTTGTAACATAAAGTATTTATAGTCCTTTGACTGAGATTGTCTCGGTTCCCAACATGAGTAATTTTATACTTTAACATAATCTAACACTGCCTTTAGCCGGGTAGTCATAACGGTTATGATTAGGTATTTAAGGAATCATGTAGAGGGATGAGTGCAATCAAGACCGGAATTTGTTCCTCTCATAAATGAGAGATATATCTTTAGGCCTCTTGATGAATTGAACTGAAGAAATGTATGGCCATACTCAAATGAATTAATAAGAGTTATTAATGTCATTTGTTCTTGTTCAGTTCAATTCGGAATCAAGAAATATTAATCGATTAATATAAGGATGGCGTCTTACATGCCTTATGATCGATATAGATATCGTGTGACAAAGGGACTAAATGCGTGATTGTTGATTAGGTAAATCGGATCACCGATATTCACTTAAATTGGGTAGTCATGATGGCTTGCTAGAGTCCGCTCATGATTTATAGACTGTTAAGTCTATTGCCAACATTTTGTGAACCTACAGGGTCACACACAAAGAACGAACTGAAACGGGCGCAGAAAATCCTAGCGACTTATATGATGAGTTGCATAAGAATGTCACAAAATATATTTTCATCTTATGTGATAAGATGTGATATATATGTATATAAAGACTATGAGCACAAAAGATCATGTAATCTAGAAGAGTCTAGATGATGTCATATGGATAATGATGAGTGATGTCATACACATCTTTTAGTGTGAAGAGACATGACTCTTCATCTCTATATAAGGACATAGAGGACTCCAAATTCATAATACAACACATCATTCTCTCTCTCTCATTATTTCTCATTCTCTTTTGTGAGACAAAAGAGAGAAAATATACTTTCTAATTTGTATGACAAAATTATGAAAGGATGCTTTCCTTTTTGTATGACAAAAATGAAAGAGTGCGATTATATGAGAGAAATTATATACATCTTTTGTGAGATAAAATAAGAAGAGTTTTCTTATGCAAGAGGAGAACAAACTACTAGCATATATATTGTTCTTCTTCCTGTTTTATGAAGTTTGTTCGTGTGGACACCGGTAGAGGCGTTCGTACTTTCGGCGCTTGTGATCTATTCGGCCTAAGAAGATGAGAACGGTTTGTTGAGAGTTTTGGTGGAGACCGATTGTGTGTGCGGTAGATGACTTCCGCATGACCCGACCTAGACAGCCAAGACGGACCGAAAATCGGTTAGGATGGTAACCGGTTTAGAGGCGCATGGACAATATGCATGGTATGAGCGTCATGGATTAAGCGTAATCCGAAAGGTATTATTAAGATTTATTTCTTTGATTTAATCGATACGCACGGATCCTCAGATTGGTTTTGGACGAAATTTTATTTTTCCGCTGCGTTATGCACGTCCGAGACCCAACAGATATTGCTCAAGCGGCATTTATCAAGGGAAAGAATATTACTGATAGTTATGCTTAGGTTCATGAAACAATCTATCAATGCCATAAGAGAAAGAAGGAGAGGCTGATACTTAAACCCGACACTTACAAGGCTTTCGATTCCATAAATTGGGAAGGTATGAGAAAAATTCGAAGGGCTAGAGGATTGAGGCAAGCGGACGTGGATGTGATCTCAAAGGGGATTCTTCCAGGTTTTTTCAAAGTTTTGCTTAATGGTATCCCGGTCAAATCGGTAATTTTGAAACGGGGGTTGAGACAAGGCGATCCGATATCGTCATTTCTCTTCGATTTGGTAATAGATGTTTTTGCTATAGTTTTTGTTTTAGCACAATCAAATTCTCTTGTTCTACCACCGATTCCTGGTTTGATAAATTATACGGTTTTTGCCGATGAGATTACGATCATTTTTCACCCTTTTAGAAATGAGGCTTTAATGACCATAGATTTATTACAATCCTTGGGAGGGCTAACCGGATTGAATATAAATTTTAACAAATCTTTTGTGGTGCCGATAGGAAAAGTCAATCTAGACATCTCCAACATCTCTATGATTTTAAATTGCGAGAACCAACAATTTCCTATAAAGTATCTCGGCTTGCCGTTACACCATAAAGCTCTACCGAGATCTATCTTTATACCCAATCTCGACTCGATCTAAATGAATATACAAAATTGGAAAGCTAATTTCCTTTCACTGCCAGGCATAATTGTCTTATTAAAATCGGTTGTAATGGGAAAACTTGTCTATCTTATGTCGGTGATTAAATTACCGGTATGGTTAGTATGTAAAATTGATGTAATTAGAAGAAGTTTTCTTTGGAAAGGGGTTGGGGAAAATTCTAAGGGATTGACTTTGTTGAATTGGGAAATGGTTTGCTTGCAAAAGGAAAATGATGTTTTGGGATTAAAATCTGTGGACGAATTTAATGATGCTTTGTTGTTAAAATTGATTTCAAAAAGGCTTGGTTAGAGCGACAATCTATTTAAGGAAATTACATCGAATTCTTATCGTCCTTTCTGTGAGTTGCTGATGCCCGATTTAAAAAAAAAGGCATCAAGGTTGATTCAAGTGGGCGGTAAGACAGGCGCGCTTTTTTAATTCAAACTTTTCACATTACGGATGGGAATAACATTTTGTTTTGGTATATGGATTGGGGTTTCGGGATTTTAGAGTCAAGTTTCAGAGAGTTATTTTCTTTTGCTTTCGATCCATCAATCATCGTCAATGCATTCATTTCACACTCAGATGTAGCATGATTATTTAGCCCCAATCTATCAATGATAGTCTCACAACAACTACAAACTATCATAATCAGGGCGAATGAGGTTGTAATGAGTTTGGGATCAGACTCATTCTCGTGGAGAAATAAATCGGATGGAATTTATACCTCCAAATCAGCATATCAACGATTGGTATCCACCCCGAGAATAAAAATTCAATGGGAAAGAATGTGAAAAATCAAGCTGCCTCCAAAAATAAGAGTTTTTCTATGAAAAATTGGAAAATATATTTTACCGACACAACAATTTCTGGTACGGAGGGGATCGTGTTTACCTAATATGTGTGTTCTTTGTCGGCTTGAAGGAGAAGACTTAATTCATATCATTCATGAAGGTAGATTTGCTAATCAATGCTGGAATAAATGGAAAGATTTAGGGTTGCAAGATGACACGGACAAATTCAAATCGGTGCCAACTCTTTATTCGGAGGGTGGTGCAGGAACTTTTTTGTTGTTTGAGATTTGGAAGGAGAGGTGCAACCGACTATTTAATAATCTCAATGTTGAGTCTGATGGAGTGTGCTTACGAGCTTTTGCTGAGTGGAAAAGTTCGGAAAATACGATCAACCATGCGATTCGTTAACTAACTCCTCATTGGGTTGTTGTTTTCTTCTATTACCTTCTATTTTATTTTCTCCTTTATTTCTTTTAGTCTTTAGTTTTCAATCTCACCATTCTCGCCGTGACCGATAACTAAAGCTTATTGTTTTGTAATATTATAAACTACTACTTTTTACTGCTTAATGAAAATACTTGTGTGTGGCTCGATCCACCATAAGAGTGTCTAAAAGAAACATGAATGCTTATAAATATCGGTACCTTTCCCCACAGCCCACACAACAGAAGCCTGTATTGGATTTAGGACAACATTTTTCTTGCTTGAAATAAAAAAAAAAAAAACTAAACCTTGCAAGCTATCTTACACATATACTTTAAAAATCTAGCCGCATCGTATCGTATACCGAATTGATACCGATACTCGTATAAGTACTCAGATACCGTATCGGGCGCATGGCGTATCTTAATATTTTATTCTAAAATAATTACGGATATTTGACAAATACTTCTTGTATGTACATCGGATACATCTAACATAAGAACGGATTTTCCTAAAATACATGATAAGAAATATAAAATTAATAAAACAAGGTTAAGACATCTAATATATAAATACCGATACAAACAAATATTTAGCATTAAGATAACAAATATTTAGTACCTCGTACATCAAATTTTGATATCCAAAAATATAAATAATTAAATATATAATTAATAAAATAATAATAATAATAATAATAATAATAATAATAATAATAATAATAATAATAATAATAATAATAATAATAATAATAATAATAATAATAATAATAATAATAATAATAATAATATTGTCATATTGTATCCCTAGTTTTTTCAAATTGTCATATCACTTTATCCATGTCGCATCGGATATGATACCTGTATTCGTGCACCATAGCTTGCAAGTAATAAAACAAAAGATTTTGTGTTTTGTGAAACTATTCGACGCTAAAATTATTATCATACCGGGTATAACATTAATTAACATGATTTCAAATATATTATTAACTAACATAAACTTATAAGTCTATTTTGATATTACAATATTTCATTTTCTGTAGAAGATAGGCTTTTATATTTATATTGTATATAATACAAAACTTTAAAATAGGGGTAATATCACGTATACCCTTCCAAAAATCCAAAATATCAAATTTACCCCTTCAAAATTCAAAATATCAAATTTACCCTCTCAAAGTTCCTATTATATCATATTTGCCCATACATCACCTCTACCATTCAAATTGACATGAAGAACTACGAAATTATTATTTTACCCCTTTCTATTTCTCCAACATTTCATTCATTATTCCCCAGCAGCATTGTCCAACACTCTCTCTCTCTCTGACACACACACACACTTCCTTTCTAGTTATTTCTTATTTTTCCTACTAATAAAGCATGGTCAGATTTTTTTTCTACTTCTTTGATATTTATGAGTGTTGGGAAAAATAGGGGTGAAACACGAATAAAATCCCCTCACGGGATTTTTGTCGAACACCTTGTGTGCGACTTTTATGGTTAACTCAAATACTCAAATAAACACCACAAACTCAACCCGATTCACACGATATTGCAAAGGAATAAACAACAAATATAAAAGACACACGAATTTAAGGAAAACTTCTTTGTATTAATTAACTTCGATACGAACCGTACCGTTTACAACTAATACAAGAATTAAAACCTCTTCTAGGTCGCAACTCACACTTTGAACCTAGGCTACACTCGTCACCGACACCGGTGGATTACACCTCGGAAGATCCCAAAAGAATAAAGAAGAGAGCTACCGAACGAGAGAGGAACTTAAGAGGCTTCTACCATACCGGTCCGTACCCAACCGGCGATACGAGAGAACAACAACAAGAGCAAGGTTCTCCCCCGCTCTCTCTCTCTCTATCTCTCTCTCTCTCTCTCTCTCTCTCTCTCTCTCTCTCTCTCTTTTTCTTCTCCTTCTTTTCTTCTTTGGCCGCTCAAAATGAAGCCACGCAACAGAGAGGCACAAGCTCTCTGTTGCATTTCAAAAGCCAAAATGCCCTTTTTGCACATAAGACCCTCTAATTTATATTAATTACATAATAAATGGCCCAAGGCCCATTTCATGAGGAGGGAGCCCAACAAACTCCCCCTCCCGACTCATGCGAAGAAGTCGCATCCTCCGCTTTCTTTCTACACACTAGAAGCTTCTTAGCGGGCAACACATTTTTCTTCATATCGTATTTGTTTACATCGATATGATTCCTCTCATGCAAATCCCTTAACCTCTCACCCATTGCGCCTATATGTTCACCGTTACGCCCACGCAACATATCCTTCTCGCTTTCCGGTTGATTAACATCGGTAAGCGGCACATTCTTGTGAGAGCGACATCTTCCGGATTGCCGGTTTTCGCGAATCGAATTTCGCACTGACACCGCTTCTTGTGGTACTTGTGGCGGTTTTGAACCGTTGCCACATTTACCTCCCGATTTCATTTCTTGGCTTTCATCATCTCCCCCATGAATCACATTCACCACCGGGGAGGACTTTTGACCCAAATCAAACACGACTTTAGGGTTTCTACATTTCGGCTTCTCGCCCTTACCCGTACCATCATCAAGAAATGTCACATCTCGGTTACGCGCGGTCTTCTCTCTAGCAAGAATTTTTACGCCATTCTCGCTCTTATTCCCCAACCACAAATGCGACGATTTCGTCACCATTATTTTAATTGGATTCACTTTCGCACATAATTTCGCGTGCGTTACGTAGAGAGTGCTCAACTTCGCACCACGTGCGACAACAAGAGATCCTTTGGTGAGCTTCCACTTTCCGTCACCAAAACGGCTACAATAGCCTTCATCATCAAGAGAACCGGTTGATAGTAAATTCATCCGTATATCGGGTACGTGTTTCACATTCTTGAGCACCAATTTGTACCCAAGCTCGGTTTCCAAACTCACATTTCCCATGCCAACTACTTTACACCGCCAACCATTTCCCATCCTTACGCATCCAAAATCTCCTTTGGTGTAAGATGAAAAGAAATCACGTCTTGACGTGACGTGAAAAGAAGCAGCCGAATCCACTATCCATGTAGTATCTTGGCATATGCGGTCGACGAAACCGTCATCACACGCTACTATCACATCGCTATCGGATACAATCGCCGCCGTGCGGTCCTCATCACTATTTTCACTTGATGATTCTCTTTCACCGTGTCTCGTCTCTTTCTTCCATACTCTACACTCTCTTTTAATGTGGCCCAATTTGCCACAATGATAGCACTTAATCCCTTTACGAGAGCTCGACCTTCTCGTAAGCTTGTCATGGCTATTCGAATTATATGAGTTTCTCGTTTCGCTCCTTCCTCGCCTTTCAAGCACAAGCGCATCGGATTCCAAAGAGATCCCTTTTTCTCTTCTCCGGGCTTCCTCATTCAACATGCTATCTTTTACCATGCTTAGCTTTACCACACCGTCGGGCGCGGAGTTGCCAAGCGATACAACGTGTGTCCCAATCGTCCGGTAAGGAGCTTAACAACAATAACGCTTGAACCTCGTCATCCAAACTCATTTTCATATTAGCCAATCGATTCACGCAATTTTGGAACTTACTCAAGTGTTCCGGCACCGAAGTTTCACCCGTGTATTTTAAATGCACGAGCTTCCGCATCAAAAACGCCTTATTTTGAGCGGTTTTCCTCTCGAAGAGACTCTCCAATTTCTTCCACAACTCGTGGGCATTAGTCTCCAACGACACGTGGTGAAACACGCTATCACCAATCCATTGCCGTATCAACGCAACCGTTTTCCGGTTTGTTTTCTTCCAAACATCATCCAAAGTACCTTCGGGTTTCTTCGTCTCTCCCTCGACCGGGTCGTATGCATCCTTGCAATACAACAAATCTTCCATTCGGGGTTTCCAAATCGAGTAATTTGTGGAATTGAGTTTAACCATCGTACCGACACTACTTTCTCCCTCCATTTGCTTGATGCAAGCTTATCCCGTACTAACCACGGCTCTGATACCAGTTGTTGGGAAAAATAGGGGTGAAACACGAATAAAATCCCCTCACGGGATTTTTGTCGAACACCTTGTGTGCGACTTTTATGGTTAACTCAAATACTCAAATAAACACCACAAACTCAACCCAATTCACACGATATTGCAAAGAAATAAACAACAAATATAAGAGACACACGAATTTAAGGAAAACTTCTTTGTATTAATTAACTTCGATACGAACCGTACCGCTTACAAATAATACAAGAATTAAAACCTCATCTAGGTCGCAACTCACACTTTGAACCTAGGCTACACTCGTCACCGACACCGGTGGATTACACCTCGGAAGATCCCAAAAGAATAAAGAAGAGAGCTACCGAACTAGAGAGGAACTTAAGAGGCTTCTACCATACCGGTCCGTACCCAACCGGCGATACGAGAGAACAACAACAAGAGCAAGGTTCTCCCCCCCTCTCTCTCTCTCTCTCTCTCTCTCTCTCTCTCTCTCTCTCTTCTCCTTCTTTTCTTCTTTGGCTGCTCAAAATGAAGCCACGCAACAGAGGTACAAGCTCTCTGTTGCATTTCAAAAGCCAAAATGCCCTTTTTACACATAAGACCCTCTAATTTATATTAATTACATAATAAATGGCCCAAGTCCCATTTCATGAGGAGGGAGCCCAACAATGAGATAGTAAAAATTATTTAATATTCATAAATAAGAGGGATTTTATTTGAATAATTTCTTTTCCCTTCTTTTATTTTAAGTAATATCTTTTTTTCTTAAAGTTTTTCTTTTTTCCATTTTGGCACTACCATTTACAAAGAGATACAGAATGGTTTGAAACTTTGGTCTTCAACTTAATTTGGATTTCGAACAAGCATAGTTTTCAGGTTTTTTCTCTTTTAGGAGCTTCACTTCACCATCGCTTTACCAAAAGAAAGAGAAGAAGGATAGGAATAGAATTTATATATATTTTTTGTTTGCTTTAATATGAAAGTTGAATATTGACAAATTTGATAGAAAATAAGGTTAGAGAAGAAGACAGGGGTAAAACAATAATTTTATATTTTTTTGTGTTAATTTGAACGGTAGAGTCGAAGTATGGGCAAATTTGATATAAAATGAACTTTGAGAGGGTAAATTTGATATTTGAGTTTTGGAGGGGTAAATTTGATATGTTGAATTTTTGGAAGGGCATACGTGATATTACCCCTTTAAAATATGCCTGGCACGAAGCAATGCGAGGGTAACCTTAGTATTTAACTCAAAATTTATCTCAATCACATACAACAAAAATTCGGCAATTGATATTACCAGGCAAATATTTGAGGACTACATGCATATGAAATGTTGAATGACTATTTTACCCTTATACTAAATGCTTCATTTATCTCTTTTCTTTCTCATGCCAAAATTAGGAAGTTTTTTTTTGCTCCTCAATATAAGTCTCATATATTATTAACTTCTTTCTTATATTTTCAAAAAATGAGCAACTAGATGGACACATCAATAATAATTTGTGATATAATTTAATAATTAAATATTAGAATATTATTTCGGAAAGAAATAATATATCATGAAAGAGTCAACTAAATAATTTTTTTTTTTGCCAAAAGTAAATTAAATAATAAAGATTTTATTTTTTCAAAAACTGAGAGGTTAACTGAATTGAAATAAATTGGTCTCACTACAATAATTTGCCAAAGAGACCGGAAGTTGAGAATAAAATAAAATGAATCTATTAAAAAATTTCCTAACAAAATAATTAGCGAAGTGAATAAATTGGTATAGAAATGAATTTAATTCAATAAATTTAATATCACTACCAGTGTAATATTTGGTAAAAAGAGTAAAAACAAACTCATCAAATTAAATATAATTATAATCAATAATGATAAAAATATATTAAGATGATAAAGAAACATTTAAGACCATGAGACGTCTAAATTCGAAATACAAAGAATCTACTGCAAACAAGACGGCATTGTAGCACAACAGCACTGTAGATATACTGTTTTTCTCATTTTATATATTGTTTTGCCATTTTATATGTTCTTGTTTATTCTTTGTGGATTTTTTATTTTTTTACTTTTATATACTGTTTTTCTCATTTTATATACAGTTTTTTCATTTTATATACTGTTTTTGCTTTTTATATATATACTGTTATTAGAAAATAAATTATATATATTGTTATTAGATCTGTCGTGCTCTATCAGATCCCAATTTTTTATTATGATGTCGTATAAAAATATATTCTTCATTATAATTAAGCTATTAACAATAGTTATGAAAAAAGTATATGTGCATCTTTTAGATACAAAATTTTCTTTTTTTTGCAAAATAAAATGCTAGTTTTTCATTTGATTCTAAACGAGACATATTGCAAGTCGAGATTTTGTGATGCATTTATTACACATAAAACTATTATAGAAGGATCAATTACGAAAATTTCAAATAAAGCATTAATGGGGGTAAAACTGTCATATAATACTTCTATGCCTGTACACGTCAAATTTGCGTCTTCCAATATCAATTCCGAAAAATTCAGATCACATGTAATAAAAGGAAATAAATCTAGTGTGTTAATAGTGATTCGTTTTGTCGTACAATTATTGTTTTCTATGAATTTAGTAAGAAATGAAAAAAAAATGTATAAGATTCTATGGGCCATAAAAAAAATGTAAAAATGTTCTTCAAAACAGAAATTATAGGTGTCATTCTTTTTAGGACTTTTTTTTTTAAATACAATTTAAAAAAAAATTCAACACTTGCCATTGATTTGAAAATAATGAAATATCTGCCATTTCCGCCACTAGCAGTGGCGAAACACATTCTGTTAAGCCACTACTAGTGGAGGAACAGATGATTTTTCTTTTTTTGCAAAAATATCCCATTTGGTTGACTAAACAGGATTAATTACTATAAAAAACAGTGTTCCGCCACTAACAAGCCCAATTTTTTTTTAACCAATTAACAGCTAAACAGATCTACCAGATGACTAATTAACCAAAAAAATTTAAGAATTAGCCATAGTGGCAGAACAGACCAAAATAATTTTTTCCCCGAATACACAGAAAATAATACGCTGTTCCGCCACCACTACTGGCGGAACAGGTGAAATTTTACATGTTCCGCCACTACTAGTGGCGGAACAGGTGAAAATAAATTTTGTCCCCTAACTGGACGAATGCAAAAAATAATACCTTGTTCCGCCACGAGTAGGGGCGGAACAGGTAAAATTATGAATGTTCCGCCACTAGTAGTGGCGGAACAGATGAAATTATATCTGTTCCACCACTACTAGTGGCGGAACAGACATATATATATATATAAACGGACCCCTCATTTCAACCCGTTAAAACTCATTCAACCCATTAAACCGACGGTTCAAAAGAGGGGTGATTTTTGGGCGATTTTTGGGTGGAAATTTTGCCAAAAAAATAAAAAATTGGTGGAGATTAAAGGAGAAAAGAGAAAATAGGTGGAAGAAAAAGAGAAAGGTAATTGATTTGGTTTTATTTTGAGTTTAGATTTAGAAATTGGTGTTGGTATTTTTTTTGAATTGATTGAAATTAGGGTGAAATGTGTTTGAATTGATTGAAATTAGAGTGAAATATATTTGAATAGATTGAAGTTAGGTTGATTTTATTGATTTGTTTGAATCAATTTGTTTGGAATAATTGATTGAAGTTTAGGGTTTATGGTTTATATTTTTATTATTATTTAGTAATAAGGAGAAGAAGAAGAAGAAGAAGAAGAAGGAGGAGGAGGAGGAGGAGGAAGGTGAAGGAGAAGAAGAAGGTTAAGGAGAAGAAGATAAAGAAGAAAATTTATTCGGTAAGTATATTTTATTTAGTATTTTTATGTAAAAATTATGAAAATATTTAATAAATAATTTCCATTATTTATTAATTTGAAGAAAATATATAATTTAAAATTAAGTAGTAATATATTTAATGTAGTATTTTTATTTAAAAATTATGAAAATATTTAATAAATTAATTTATTATTTAGTAATTTGAAAAAATATATAATTTAAAATTAAGTAGTGATATATTTTATGTAGTATTTTTATTTTAAAAAATTATGAAAATATTTAATAAATAAATTTTATTATTAGTAATTTCAAAAAATATATAATTTAAAATTGAGTAGTAACTTATATTATTTTATTTTATATAAAGATGTCATTTGGAGCCGGTTCAAGTCGGGGCGGACCTAGTCGGACGGACAAGGGGAAGACTCTGATGGTTGAGCCCAAACATCTGACGTATTGTCCATTGAACACATTACAAAATAGGCATAGAACGAGGTGATTCAATGAAATGCCGGTTCCATCGAGTCCGACAGAGGGAACATCGGTTCCATCGAGTCTGCCGGGGGGTTATCGGTTCAGGCAGCATTCCATATCGGTATTGTATTTAAATATGGTTCTATATATGTACTTATTCCATTATGTAAACATATTGTATTTATATATGTCGTTTACGCAGGTGCCATGGAACTATCAGTACGAGCCGTATTTTCTGAATGCGTGTTTGTTATGGACCCTTAAGATCGGTCATATTCCTATTGAGGCTACAATGATAAGTGCTCTGCGGGAGCGGTGGAGACCAGAGACGCATACTTTTCACATGCCACAAGGGGAAATGACCATCACGTTGGATGATGTGTCATGTTTGTTGGGGATGCAGGTTAGGTACTGTGTTGGGATACCCGAGACATCAGCTGGGTAGATAAAGCGACGGAACTGCTCGGAAAAACCCCACCGGCAGAAATGTTCAGAGGTGGCATAAGAAAAAGCAGAATTTTAGTGTACAAGAAATGGTTCACGGAGAATTTTTCCGATTTGGAAAATGACGCCCCCCTCTTAAGGGTGCAACAATACTGTAGAGCTTATATGATAGCATTCTTCACCCACGTTTTGTTTACCGACACGAATGGGTGGTTAAACAGGTAAAATTTCACCTGTTCCGCCAGTAGTGGTGGTTAAACAGCGTATTATTTTCTACGTATTCTGTAGGTAGGGGAAAAAATTATTTTGGTCTGTTCCTCCACTAGTAGTGGCGGAACAGGCTAATTCTTAAAAAAAATTGGTTAATTAGTCATCTGTTCGATCTGTTTAGCTATTAATTGGTTAAAAAAAAATTGGGCTTGCTCCGCCACTAGTAGTGGCGGAACACTGTTTTTTATACTAATTAATCATGTTTAGTCAGCCAAATGGGATATTTTTGTAAAAAATGAAAAATCATCAGTTAGTGGCGGAACAGAATGTGTTCCGTCACTACTAGTGGCGGAAATGGCAGATATTTCATTATTTTCAAACCAATGGCAACTGCTGAATTTTTTTTTTAAAAATGGTATTTAAAAAAAAAAAGAGTCTCTTTTTTAGTGCTTCTGTGGGCCATGTTTGATTTGGTTTATTTCAATATGCATGGATCATCAAATTGTATTCCGAAAATACATGCATTTGATAAGTTAAGTTTATTAGTGTTTGATTTGATGTGTTTCAGAAATCATTGATTACAAATTCATAATAGGTTATATTCCTTAAAAATTTACTTTTTTATTAGCCTACCACATCACCCTTTTATCTGAACTGTTGGATTGAAAATTTTTACTGCTCAGATTTAATTTCAACTATTTGATTAAATTTTTTACCAGAGGACATGTGTTTACTGTAGTTCCACGTGTCTCTGTTTCTCTCATTCACTCTCTAATTTCCTCTCTACCTCTCAAAATCTCAATTCCTCGTTTTCTTCGCCTGACCTCTCTCTGTCATCTAAAATTCTAGACGAGCCTCTCCCCTTCTCTTTGAAACAACCCCTCAAATTCTCAAACGCACCTGAAGCTCTCATGTATTATCATTGTATGTTAAAAATCATAAATTTCCCGTTTAGTTGATTGATTAATTTTATTTTATGCTTAATTATGACGAATTTAATTAAATTTATAAAAAAAATATATTTAGATATATATTTAATATTATTTTACATTAATTAATGACTTAATGTATTTTGTAATACAAATTTAAGTGTATTACAAAATACATAGATTTAAATTTTCAAATATAGAATTTAATAAATCTAACAATAGTTCTTATTTCAAATCTTATATTTGCGGATACAATCCACTCGAATATACCAAATCAGACATGCAATACATGGGCTTATCTATAAACAAGCCAGATTGTTGTTCTAGAAACAAGAGAAAACCTAATTCGAGACATTCGTCTTATATTCAGAGATGTCCGGCCTTATATTCACCATGATAAATCCTTTTTTACTTCATCACTTCTAAAAACTAGAAAACACATCAGTGGCGGCCCAACCATTTTTGGGGCTCTTGGCAAAAATTAGACCTAAATTAATACGTCTAAAAACTCAAATACGTTATTTACATTCCAAACAATTTAGCACCATCTTCCATATGACCATATCTTCAAAATATTCAAAATTACCTTTCAGACAAATAAATTCTACATGCTTGTACCTGTTGGGACAATGTATATGTCTATAAATCACCAAAAATTGAAAATAAAAAACCATATATGCCCAGATATTAACATGTTTTTCTGGACTATTATCATATACCAGAATATAAAATACCAATGAAGAAATCAGAATGAAGAACATAATTGTACTTATATCTTTCAAGATTTATCTCATAACTCGAAGAAATAGCTTAGGGAGAGATAGCGAAACAGAAAAATCAAATTCAATAGAAGTTAGTCGCGAATAATATGCCGATATGCATATTATATACCTTTAGATTCATTCAATAGAAAATACATAAGCCCGAAGGCATGGCAGTAATGAGAAAGAGAATAAATTAAAAGGATCTGATGGCTTTTCTATTTGCAGAATGAAATTTGATGGATCAAAAGAAATATATCAACAAGATATGGGCTCAGGAAACCAGAATGGAAACATGAAACAATTTAGTGATTTGTCAAATTTTGGAGGATCTGGTATTAAATGGTGAATATTAGATTTAATGAGGAATAGCTAATTATGGAAGTAGAGATCCTGCAGAAATGACATTTGATGAAAGAAAAGGTTTCTTGTGTACTATGCTGGTGATGAATGAAGTGAACAAATAATTTCATGAGTTTTTTCATTAAACAAATCTATACATGACATTTTTTACAGCCTTCCATTATTTTGGACTCGAAACTAAGGTTTAGGTTGCCTAGGTGTCGGGGCCGCCCCTGAAACACATAGCCCTAGAATGTTGATCCGTTGTTTTCTCTATGTATAGTGGGCCTCTTTTTTCACCAATTCATAAGTTCATCACATTCTAGAAACTAGAGAAACCCTACTATACTTTATCAATCCGCTACCTCAATTATTTAAAGCCCAACTCTTTGTAATATTAAAAAATTCTAATCCTTGTTAATCACAACTATTCACGAATCTATCAATGAATGAGATCAAATTTAATTAAAACTAGAGAAACCCTAACTTACAAGTTTCCGTCTGCCGCCTCATCTCTTTATAATACGCTCTATTTGAAC
Organism: Juncus inflexus; assembly: GCA_024447665.1. Taxonomy (NCBI): domain Eukaryota; kingdom Viridiplantae; phylum Streptophyta; class Magnoliopsida; order Poales; family Juncaceae; genus Juncus; species Juncus inflexus. The sequence goes on from JAJHPC010000005.1 coordinate 6,219,086, forward strand.
GTATCTTGTGAACTTTCCTAAATAATCCTAACATTCACAAACTTATGGATGAACCCGATTGTATTCTAGTGAAATGATAAAAACTTTGATCTCTACCCTTATTTAATCACAATCTTTCATGAATTTATCAACAAATTAGGTCAAATTTAATTGAAACTAAGATTTAGGGAAATCCTAATTTACATTTATTTATCCACCGCCACATCTCTGTGTAGTACACCTTCTATTTGAACTTATCCTTTGAACCTTAGCCCTCCTTAATCTCCATCCACAAATGTATCAATGAACAAGATGGTATTCTGTTGAAGTAATATAAACTATGATCTTAACCCTAAACCCTAACCCTAATTTGAATTCACCTACGCCGCCTCACTTACCTAAACTTGCCCCTCCTCATACTTATCTATAAATAAGTTCACATCCTATTGAATTCACATAACTCACTGAACCAAGCCTATCCGCCACCTCATCTGTTCTTTTTTTCTAATCTATCAATTCCAAGCTCACATTTCTCTCTCATTTTATTTAATTTGACATAAACCACTACAACCTCAATCAAAAATCAAAATCATTGCTCATTCATGGAGTTATCGTGGTCATCTCTCCTATCTTTCGCCTTTCCATATGCAAGTCCTGAAGTAGTGCTAATTTATCATCTATTTTCACGGTGATATCATTCCTTCTTTTGGCTTCTTTTTTAACATCGGAAGGACTAAAACATACAAATTTCTCTCCTTAAGTCCAAATTGTTCAATTTTTGAAGTTTGTTGAAAGAACATGAGTACATTGAATCAATAGTCACCCATCCACTACTCATTCATATATGAACTGAATAAACATGTTGCTCATAATCTAATCTCTAGTCCAACATTTTGGCCTAGGGCATAATTCCTTCAGTCTCCCAGTTGCATTAGGCCAATCTTAGGCATCCAATGCTTATTAGGCAACATGACTTTCATGGTCTACTAGCGGGAAATATATGCCTATCAGATTATAGAAATTTACATTCCAAACTTGTAACGACTACTATTGATCTCTATCATTAGTCGAGAACTTCTGAAACATGTACTTGTATCCTTGTAACTCTATTCTGAGCGACTCTTTGTTCATAACATAGATCGTCAGACCTTAGGAGCAATCGGAACTACTCTTAGTTCCAATATCAAGTTTTGATCCAAGCATACCTATTGTTTGCTACTAAAGCAACAATATGGGGTCTTGTTTCAGTTACAGTACCTTATTTGGAACTCTTTCCAAATTACTGTATTCAAAATAAACGAATTGTGATAATGATCCATGTTAGGAAGGTGTAATAACTTACCACTACCTAGCTCCTCTGGATATCTTAGTTCTTCATAAGAACTTAGATATTTATTATAGTCATCAAATGACTATCATTTGCTCTCTTATGCTCTAAACATATTGCACAGTACATTGTATGGCTTGAAAAATCTTATTCATCCCGTTATCAGTAACTGTTTCTTGTATATTGAACCTTTCAATAAACGGATGATAAACGTATGTCTTCATTATATGAATGTCGTAGGCAAGAATTCTTTCTTTCATATTGAACTCTTTCAATATATATATTGTTGAAAGCATAGAATCCAATTCATGTGTCTTTCATTGTTCATATTAGTGTGCCACAAACAAGAACTCTTTCTTGTATATTGAATATTCAATATATGGTTGAAGGCATAAAATCTAATTCTTATACCCTTTTATTGTTCATGTGAATGTCATAAGTAAGAACACTTTCTTGCATGTTGAGCATTTCAATGTATGGCTGAAAGTATAGAATCTCATTCGTTTACCTTTTCAGCATTCAAATGAACACCATGAGCAAGAACATTTCTTGCACATCGAATTCTTTCAATATTTTACCAATGTGCTTTATCTTGTAACCAGAAGTCTGTATAGACTTCAACTCCTAACTATTAGGATGTGTAAGTTGTTGTAATGCAGGCAGATTGCTATACTCCCACTGAATTTCTTGAAATCAAGGTGGTCGTATCTATTTTGATTAAGTCAAATTCTTCAATTTACTTTATCAAATAGATTCATCCTGAGATGCCTGCCTTAATCCATTCATGAATGAATTTACCTTTCAGAATTCTTGCGATCACAAAACTCTTTGCCATGTATCAAAGATACATCCACAGTAAAGTTCCTATAAAGGAATGTGAGTTTTATATCATTGTTCCATCATTCACAATCGCATTGTGTTGTGAAAGTTAGAATTAGTAATAGCAACAAGTGAGAAAGTCCTTTTACTATAGCCCATACTATAGCTACTTTCTTTCCTAGCTGTAGGTTATCCATGTATTGCATGCAATGGCCATCAAGCCATTAGATACTCCAATCAAATCAAGTTTCAAATATTATTGCTCGTACATGCGTTGCATCTCAGTTCTCATGGTCCAACCATTTTAAGAACTTTGTCTCTTCACAGTGTCCTCGGTAGAAAGTCGACTCATCCTCTATGAGCATCTTTTATGAGATATCATATCTCTCAGCCTAACGTCTACCAGATCTATGAGGAGGACCTTATGTTTCAAGTATGGCCTTATCAACTAGTTGATAGCCTCATTAATGGTTCATCACTAGTTTGTGGATCTCGAACCTTTCGAGATGTATTACACTCCCACTGCTTCTTTATGAGATGAGATCTCTTTTTAAGAAGTCTAAATTATGAGTAGCAAACAATTTGAACTCATATTGGATGTAAAACAATAACGAGTTGATATTCCAAAAAGATTGTTGTGTTGACACTATGAAACCATTTGACACGAGTCGTACTTCAATATTTAAAGATATTTTGGGACAATCCCAAACCTATATCACATATTGTGTCCATTTGAACCTTATGATATTCAGTGTTTAGTGTATTCAAGAGTATAAACCTATAAGAGTCTCGAAGACACAGACTGAATCTTATCCAATAAGTTTCATTCTCTTCTTTATGTACACATCGAGATGTTTCATATAGAATTAATTGTGAAACCTTTTCCACAATTTCTAAGATAATTGTCAAACTATTGACTCAAATACTTGGCACTTCGATCTGATCGAAGTGCTCTTATTATCTTGTCAAGGCGATGTCGAATTTCATTCTTAAATGCTTTGAACCTTTCAAATATTTTGTGTTTCAATAAGTAAACTTTTTATTTAAAACACTTTAATATGAAAATCTGATATTCCTTACTTCTAGCCAACTTGCCTTTTGTCTCTCATACATCTATATGCATGAGACTAACTCATCAACTTCGTGATGGTTGCCCATTCTTGTCATCCTGTTCAATAAATAAAATTCGCACGTCTCAATTGATCTTAGATCCAGTGAGTCAAACTTTCCACATAGGGTGGAGTTTTAGAAATGCGATTCTTATTTTGTGACTTAGATGACATTGCTAGAAGAATGAAATCAATGGACTTATTATTTAGCATATAAAGGTTATTTTCTAAGTGAACATTTCAAATAGACAAATCTAGGAAAATTTTATTATTCCAAATAATAAATTTTACAACCATTTTAACGTTAATGTCGAAATAACATTTATTTCATTACAAGTCCACAATGGCTTAGTCAATAAAATCCTAAAGCTAATGTAGCAACTCTTGCTTCATTCCCTACTTGTAGATTGACTTCTCCTCTAACTAATCTTCTACTTCTGAGTAATATCCTGCATATTCAAAATGTGAGAATTACAATGGATATCCAATCTCCAAGTAGAGATTTAGGAAGAGGAATACCTGAAGTGGCAGCAATTGATTCTTCTTCTTGACATCTGTTACATCTTTCTCTCCAATGATCACGCATAGAACATGCAATCACTTTTTCCGATTCCTCGGGTTCAGGCAACTCCTTGCCTTTACTCTTGATCCAGCTCTCCCATGCGGCTTGTCTATTCAACTATCTTTCCCTTTCAATCCTGAGGGCATCAATGACAACTTTTGCCTCTATGTCCTTCTCTACCTATTTAAGCATCTTATGCAATTCCGTGATCGTCATCTCCATCCGACGCTTATGATATTCAGTAATGAACACATCAAAGCTCGGAGGAAGCGATCCAAGAATCATGTCAATCGCGAATTTCCTTGGAATAGGCGAACAAAGTCTCTTTAAGTAATCAATGTGACTTCTCATCTTGAACACATGAGTATCCACAGAGGAGCCATGAGCCATGTTGCTCTTGATTAATAACTTGGTGACCTTGTAGCGCTGAATATTAGTCTACTTTTGGAACATTTTCTTAAGCGCCTTGATCATATCATAGGCATCCATGAAACCTATCTGTTTTCGAAGCTTAGGTTTCATTCCTGCTAACATCATCCAGGCTATTTCATCAAAATCGTTAATACACTTCTGATAAGTAAGTATCTTGAACGACTCTAGAAGCGGTCGAAGGCGATGGATTTGGGATGGGTGTCTCATGGACATACAACTTTACTTCACTCTTGAGAACAATTCTCAGAGTCCTGAGTCATTCAGGGAAGTTTGTGCCATCGAGCTTATCCTTCTCAAGGATAGATCGCAATTCTGTAAATTTCGAACTCATTCTACAAGTTTAATATGCAATGTAAAGTTTATTATTTAAAATTAGAATTATTCAAATTTTGTTTCATATATTATACTCCCATTATTTTTCTTCAAATCAAACACCTTCAGTGGTATTGATTCGGAAACTTCAATTAAATGAGGTTTCATAGTGGGTCAAGATCCGTATTTCACTGAGCACTAAGTGTGCTTTGGTGCAACCCTTATTGCTCAACTATTTAGGTAGGAACATTTCCAATTGTATCATATACAACTCTTGACTTTTATGGAATGAGCATCATATGCCCGGTGTATTATCACATCTTGTGCCCTGAGCCCAAGTCCGACTTGCTTGCTCAGTTAAGTTTAACCATGTATGATTATCGGTGAAATGGACTCGAGCACACTCAGCTTTGGCATGACCCATGCCGGATGCCATTTCCCGCGTACCTTCCTTTACAAAGATAATCCCCCATATGCTCAGCTTTGGCATGACCCACATGGAAGACTGTCTAAGCACCGAGGGCTTCAGTGACATGGGGGCCACTTCCTTACTTAACATTCTGAAGGATTTTATTTTTAAATTTATAAATATAAACATCACAGAAACAAATCAAATATGGTATGAGCATATTCCTCACGGGCGATCATGAGGTTCCTAATCCTAGATCTATCTCCAAATTGCAGGTGAATCTTCAACGAACCCTTTGTTGTGTGTGTGCGAAGATCCAATGCCATCTTCTGAAGATTGCGCCAAGATCTTTGTCTCGTAGTCTTCATATAATATCTATCCTAACAATTATCCTATTGCTAGAAAAGTAAAGTACAATTTAGGACAACTCACTGGTTGCCATATATTACAACTTTGGACAACTCACAGGTTGCCATAGATATTAAATAATATTACAAGCATTCACACACAAGATTACATCACAGGACAAATAGATCTAAGTCTCATACCATATTTAAATAAAAATTTCATGTATAACAAAAATTAGGGTTTCCTGCAAAATTCGGCCTTGTTCCGTTGGGAACAGAACTATTCCGTCCTCAACGGAGCCTGCGCTAAAAAAACTGAGAATTTCCTGTGTTATGTTCTCAACGGAACTATTCCGTTGGGAACGAAATGCTGCTGGAAAATTCGTTTTCCTATTGTTTTTAGTTCCGTTTCCAAAACAGATTTCGAAAAACTATTTCTCGAAACTCTAGAAAATCATAATATCCAATATTATATTCTTAGAAACTATTTTCGTGATGTTTTGAAATAATATTTTCAAAACCCTAAAATTTATTATACTATAATTTACTAAATTTTAAATATAATCGACGATTATTTCTTTAATGAACGCTCTGATGTCACTGTTGGGAAACCCGTAGCCATGTACGTTACATGCGCAGCGGAACCTACGGGTTCAACCCGCCCTAGGATCATCGTTAAGGGAATAAAAGTACAAGATTATGCTATTAAATTTTATACCTCGGATCTTCCTGATCCGGGAGAGAGAAGCGGATGTAGGTCTGAACGAACTTCCATCTTGCTTCATTCTCCTTCATGCTCCTAAAGCTCGACTCGAACGAAGTCCTTGCTTCTCCTAGGGTAAAGAAATTGATCGCTCATAAGTCTTCAAAGCAGAAGACCTCTACTCGTATCCACGTCGAACTTCGAATGTACGGAATAACCGGACCTGGCTAGACAAGTCCAGAAATACTTTCCGAATATCTCTCAAGACTTTCTCTCTCTTTTCTGTGTAATAGACGGCCTCTGAGGCTTCTGACTTGTGTCTTCAATAGAGAGACTATGCCCTTCTATTTATACTAGAGAGAGAGGCGAACGATTGCTCAGTTACCATAACTAAAAACCCTAATCTGCATCTATTCCGTTGCCAACGAAACTGTTCCGTTGACAACTGGCAGCTAAGGTTATTATAGTTTCCATGTTTATTCCGTTGGGAACGGAACTATTCCGTTGCCAACGGAATGGTATTGTTTTGTTCAATCAATTATCCAATAATTAATTATTTCGTTCACCAATTTATACATCATATGCATAACTGTTTTGAGGCATATTCATCCCGTACGAATGGAGTTCATTGTGTGACCGTGTAGGTTCCATTTAATGCTGGCAACGATCTTCTAAAGATCGTAAGTCATGAGTAACCTCTAGACTGATGTCATGACTATCCATGTTAAATGAAATGATTAGCGATCAAAAACCTATCTGAATAGACATTTACTTATTCCTTTTGTTCTACGATATACGTCTTGATCACAAGGCACGGTAATATGTCATCCTTGAGTTTGATCAAAGTCTCTTTCCTGATCGAGAATTAGACTGAATAAATACAAAATGATATTAACAACACATGTTAATCCATTTTGAGCATGGCCATGCATTTCCTTCAGTCCTAGTACATCAGGGGGCCCAGAGATATCTCTCTCTTAACAAGAGGAACAAATCCCATCTTGGTCACTCACATTCCTCGTCATGATTCAGTGCATATCTAATGATGACCATAATGATCATCCCGTTACGGATGACGTAAGATCATATTAAAGTATGTAGTTCCTCATACAGGAATCCATGGTGATCTCAAGTCGTAGGAACAAGCACACTATTCATATGAGAATCACTAATGACATATACCATGCATATTCTCATAGTGTGGTCAGTCCAGTACGTGTTCTCTAACACGTGCCTATATTCCAGACTTGACATCCCTATGTCCATGATCAACAGAACATGATCATCGAGTCTGCGAATATACTAGTGTGGATATGGAACTTCTTCCTTGAAGTATGTTTATCTCTATAAACATCCCACATATCACTAGGGATGGTTTAGAATGTCATTCGTTGGTTCACAGTTCTACTATCAGAATCACGTATTCTGATGACGTGAACCCGAAGTGTCATTCATGGTCGATCTAATATATGTAAATATATTAGTCACCCATGCACTCATTCATATATGAACTGAATAAGCATGTTTCTCATAATCTAATCTCTAGTCCAACACTTTGGCCTAGGACATAATTCCTTCATGCAAGCCTCACAAAATTCAACAGAACGTGATGCTTCATTCAATATCAAGGGTGAAAGGATATCAAGTCTTTGATTTGACGGGTGACCTAATCATCTGTGCCAAATTTCCAGAATAAGTTTATTTGAAACACTATCAGCAATAGAAGAATGAACTAGATGATACAACCCATCATGTACTTCACCGACTCCAATCGAGCCTCCTACTTTTCAAGTCCTGAAAGACACAAAAAGTGGGAAAGAATGTAACAGCATAATTTAGTGCATTAGTAATTTTGCTAACTGACAAGAGATTGAAATTGAATGATGGGGCACACAATACATTGCTAAGATGCATATTTAAAGATATGGAAATATTGTCAACATGGGTAACTTGGTCGAATGAGCCATTTGGTAGAAAAGCAGGTTTGGTATTATTTGTAGAGAAAGAATTAGATAATAAAGAGTTGTTGAATGCAAAATAATCAGAAGCCCCTGAGTCTATAATCCATGTAGAATTTTTATGACAATTAGTTTGAGGAGAGATTTTACCAGCAAAGTTAGCAACCGGATTTGATAAATCCATGCTTAGGAGAGATATGAGTTGTTGATATTATTTGGTGGTCATAGAAGGCAATGATGCTTGGTCAGAGGAGGCAATGATGCTTGGTCTTGATCATTGATATTCTCGGTTGTAGAAGTCGCCGTAATCTTTTGACCGCTCTTATAGTCTACGCTAGCATTTCGAGGTTGGGACCCTCGTGACTCTTGTGCGCTACCACCAGACTTTAGAGGGTCATGTTTAGGGTGATCCACGGGATAACCAACAATCTCGTAACATCGTGGTCTAATCTGGTTTTTAACGTCTAACTAGAACCACTAAGTCGACCAAAAGACACGCATCTTATAGCAAGTGCGGTAGAATCTGATAAACTGGAGCGAGATACTTGGAGGCCAAGATGCTTCTCTTCTTGTTGTACAAGAGAGTACACCTTATCAAGACTTGGTAAAGGGTCCATAGCAATAATATGGATTCTAATTATTCCAAAAGATTCATTTCATCCCATAAGAAATGGATAGACATGTTTTGTCTCCCTCTCATATTGAATATCCTTCAAAGCACCACAACTACATATAGGAGCTTTAGTGTATGAACTTAATTCATCCCAAGCTTGTTTTAGTTTGGAAAAGTAAGTCGCAATAGAGAGGTGCTCTTAACGGGTGTTGGCAATAGTACAACGGATTTCATAGATCCGAGATCCATTTCCTTGAGAAAATCTTTCCTCAAGATCAGCCTATAACTCTTGAGTTGTTTCAATGAAAACAACACTATCTCGAAGATCTTTGCTCATCACATTGATCAACCAAGATAAAACCATATGGTCACATCTTTCCCATACCTTAACAAGGTCGGCTGGCGTTGTCGATTTTGGTAAGAAACCATCTACAAAATAAAACTTATTCTTTGCACCGAGTGCCACCTTCATGGTACGCCTCCAAATCGCATAGTTGTCCCCGACAAGAGGTTGGGAGATAAGTAAGACTCCAGGATTATCAGATGGATGAACATAATAAGGAGATGATAAATCTATGGTGGCATGACTTCATTTTTGGTTTTATCTTCCATTATAGCTCTAGTACCATGTAGAAAAATATAGATAAAATAATAACTAAGAATAGATTTCACTAATAATGTCTTATTACAACTCTCTGATTGAGGGAGATAAATATATAAGAAGAAGAATTACAATAAGAAGCATAATTAAAAGAGGAATGAAAGATCATGATAATGAATAAAAGGAAAAACAAATATATTTGATATTGTTGCCTAATAATTTTATCACACTTCCTTCCATTTTTTGAGTGATCAAAACTGAAACATCTGTGCTACTCTCACCTCAACTTGCATCGTTATCGGCTCCCAGGTCTCAAATCAAAAGATGTAGTCTAATTGAAGAACCAGAATTTCTCTTCCATTATACTAACTGATTTCTTTTGAGATAGATTAGATTAATTATGTTTGGTTATGCATTAAGCTATGTTCTAACAAGAGAAACATGTTTATTCTTCCAGTAAAGTTCATTCATGAATTTTGACTTATTTAGTTTTTGTTTATCAAAGTTAATATGGAATAGATATATTTGTATCAGAATTTTTAGATTGGTACAAGAAAAGAAATATTAATATTGAAGCTATGAATTGGGGGGGGGGAGGAGGGAGAGAGAGAGAGGCAGAGACTAGAAAGAGACAAGCCCATTGGAAAGGAAAAATACATAATTAGAAAAATTACTATTTTATCCTTTGTATTCATTTTGCTAACCAATCAAAATGGTAATTTTCCTCACCCTGCAATCGACAATTTATTTCTAAGACAAGTCAGTTGTCATGTTCCGAGTGAGCAAGTCACTACTAGTGGAGTTACGAGCACTAGAAGGAGCTCTCGCCCGACGTTCTTCATTCTCTGTTCTTGACTTTGGTATTTACTAACGTTCCGCCCTTTTTTCTACAGTTGACTTACTCGAGATTTGCCTCCCTCCATCCAGTACTTTGATTATGCGAGTCAATTTGTGTGCTAGCCATCAAAAGTGTCAACGCGCTTTTGTTGAAATAAAAGCTCTTGGGTTCATAATCGGTCCTATGAAATCAGTTGCACATGAATATGGTCATCTCGGCTTGACCTATAATCATATTCATCCGATTAAGAAAATTACTTTTAATATTGACCGTCTATTTTTTAGTCGGGCAACATATAAAAATTCTAATGATGAGCTGGGTTGTGAAACTTGCCTTTTTTGGTCAAGGGCTTGTTAGGATTTTAAGAAAGGTTTTAATGTAGGATAGGAAAAACAATTGTGATTTGTGACCTGTGAGATGTCAAAATGGTATTTCTTAAGAAAGTTTTTAGTGTGGAATCAATGTAGGATAAGGAACATAGAAAATTGTACCGACTCGAATAAAAGCTGATGATTTTGGTTAGTGTAATTCACCAAATCGGACTGATATTATCATACTTTTCTCAAAGATTGTTTTTGTTTAAAAAATGATTAATGATATTCTGATCAAACTAAAGAAATGAGCAATTACAAAAAGTCTAGTTCTCTTATTTTATTCTGATGATGTCGGGACAATAAGAAAATAGTAGGGTCACTATTTCATTTATTCTAATGACATTATAAGAAAGCTGTTTCATCGTTCAATGAATTTGGGCAAATATGACGCTTCATGCGAGTCAAGAATCATTTGGATTTCACATCATTTGAATTATGATGTATTAGAATTTCAAATGTCAAAATCAAGTTTATTTTCTAAACACAAGGTCTTCATCAGCTCCACCATCATTTATCTGCTTTCTTTTTGAGAAGTTGAAAGGGACCCAACTTAAAAGATCCTATCATTTTTCCCTTTCAGCTTCCCATATCCAATTTGAAAATACATGCATCATTACAATTTACAAAGCCTCTTTCAGGTACTTGGTCTTCAGGTCTGTCTAAGACAATCTGGTCCTACCCAATAATTTGAATTGCATACCACTTGTTCTATATGAAACACATTAATTATTAATTAATCATATATACAAGAAAATTCAAGTTTCACCTCAAGCTGACACGTGTCCTTTCGAGTTATATACTATATCGATACATATATATCACAAATCAACGTGTCCTCCAGTAATTAACTGGTCGGGCTTTAATCCAGACGACTTGAGTTCGAATCACGTAGGAGCGATTTTTGACAACAATGTGATTCCAAGAGTGGTTATATATATAGTCTTCGAGAAATGTGTACATCAAAGAGAATTATCTCCAGTGGTAGAGGTTTTCTATTATAAGCCACACATCCGGAGTTCGAAACACGGGTTTGTTCCATTTTTTGGAAAATTTAGATGGTGACACATGGCAGGCTGTTTGTTCAAATAGCAAGCCCACTTTGCTTAAAAGCTCAGATATAATTATTTAATTTGAAAAATGAAAATCACTTATTTGATCAATTCAAAATCAAGTCCAATTTGCATGATTAATTTGCAAAAAATACCTAAATTGCAAAATGCCCCTGCATAATGAAATTTGCAAAAATGCCTATTGCAAAAAGCCCCTGCATTAATAGAATTTGCAAAAAAGAACATATGCATTATTGCTAAAATTGAAAAAAAAAACTACCTTTAGATTTATATTATAAAACGCCCCTGCATTAACAAAAATTATTTTTGGAAAATTAATTAACCTTTTTCAGAAAAAAAATTCTTAATAAAATTATTTATAATTAATAATATGAACAATATGTTTATATTATCATACACAAATCTCAACATGGCAGAATCGATACGGTTGGATAAGTTCATTGAAAAAATAAAAAAATATATTTACTAAGTAATATTTGTCCATTGAAAACAAATTTAACATAGCAAATCATATTTACTACCATTATGTTAGAATATAAAATAATACTTAGTACGTTCCGAAGCGGAGCAAGGATTGCCATAGTAACACAAAAAGAGGAATCAAAATAAACTTTGTTTACTAATGATATGTAGGGCAAACTGAAGAAAAGCGCACAAAAAGTAGGTTTTCTTTTCACAATACTCCTAGCAAGAAACATAAACAAAATTACATGTTACAACTTTTCCAGATTTGTGTTTTGATAGCACAACAAAAGAAGAGAATCATTACAAAAACCCAATCATCAAACATTCCAAACCAACTCGTATCACACCTTAATTAACCATCTATAAAGAATAACAAAGTCAATCAAACCCTCAATCTCAATAATCAATATTGTTAGAACAAACCTCACAAACCAATTTAAACAGTACCAATAACCCAAACACAACTTTCACCCTCATTACGTAACTTGTGGTGGCAAAACAGTGGATTGAGGCATAGATTTAATAGAAGAATTCGAAGAATTACTAGTAGTAGGCTTAAAAGCACGCATTGGACTAGCGAAAGCCCAACCCCAACCTGATCTATTATTCCTCCCTCCTCCTCCAGTCGACATTCTCGCTCCGTTTCCATTATGGTCATGATTGGCTGAGAGCCAGTAAGAAGATGCAGAGGAACTGAAAAAACCAGAGCATCTGATCCTCCTCATCCTCTGTTCCATCTCGTTCTCGTCTCCATCATCCAAGCGCCCGTGAAGCACCAACTTGCTCGGTTTATTATTCGATTCTCTGTGGGATTCCACACGGCGTAAAGTACAATCGCCAAATCCGTTGGATAACCGTTCTAAGAAATCGCCTGAGAAGGATCTGGACCCGCATCCGACCGAGCGAGATCTCGCGACTTTTCGTCCAAAGGATGAGGACGAAGCTTGGCTCTGGTTTTGGCTTATTGCGCCTGGACTTAGAGTTTCGTCCTCTTCAACCACAACAATCGAAGGTTTGTTGGTGAATTTCTCCTCGGATTTATCGTCGGTGATGGATTCTAAGTTGGCGAGGTTTTGGTGAGCGGGTTGGGATCTTGAGGAAGAGTAAGAAGAGATGGATCTCCTTCTTAAGGATGCTGTGTTGGTGCTGAAATTGGGTCCGATTGAGGGGGAGGAGGAGGAAGAAGAGGAGGAGAGGTAGAGGAAGGACCAGAAGCTTTTCTTGCGAGGGCTTTCAGCGGTTAAAGTTGGTGGGTTTGTATTATTTTTGTCTAAAGCGGATTTTGGAACGACAGATTTGAGTGAAGATGGGATCGTGTTGGTGTTGGTGGCGGAAGAAGAGGAGGAGGATTTGGGTGGGTGGTCTTTCTTGTTGTATTGATAATGGTGGTGGTGGGTTGAGGTGGGTCGGGAAAGGAAAGAGGGGATCTTACTGGTTTTAACAGCACGGCTATTGTTACCATTACCATTACGAGTGGTTATTGTTATTGACGGAAGAGCGGCGGAGGTGGAGGCGGAGGTGGAGGAGGTGTTGACGGAGCGGAAGGAAGGAGGCGAGGAGTTGTTGGAGGAAGGAGGAGGATGGAGCGGGAAGAAAGGGGTGTTGGAGTTGGTGGAGGAGACGAGCTTGCCGAGCTTCTCTTGCAAACAGAACGCACAGATCCCGCCTGGGTTGTTCCTGTACGGATGCTCCCTGCACACCATCCCCTCGTCTCCTCCATCTCCGCCTCCCAGCGCCACCCCCTTTTCATCCCCCATTAATAGATCTACAAGCTGGAATCTCCTTGCTCCGTAAGCTCTCTGCAAAATGAGAAGGTATGAGGTTTGTTTAGCTGCCGATCTGTGAACCCACTTCTTCTCTTCTCTCCTATTCGTTTTGGGTACGAGCGAGAAGAGGAGTAAATGCAGGGTTTATGAGAAAAATGGAAATGAGAGGGAGTGGAGGAAGGAGGGTTGGGCAGATCGAGAGAGGAGAGTGTGTGAGAGAGAGAAAAGAAACAGAGTGTTTGTCTGTTTGTGACTGCATAATGCCAGTTTTTATTTATTTATTTTGTTTTCCACGGTCCAAAGCACCTTGAACCCGTTGGTTTAGATTTTAGTAAATTGAATGAAGGCAATGTTTTATATACATCCTCTAAATACTCATTAATGTTACATCTTTACTGTCAAAATTATCAAATTTTGTATCATGAAATCTCAAAACAAAATATCATTCATGTACTTAATAATAACAAAAAATACTTCATAAATCAATAATGATCAAAGATATTTCATAAATTAATTTACAGTAGGATATTTTAAGGGGTTAGTGGACAGTTACTGTCCTAAATTTTTAAAGTAGTAGAAGATCTTGCATTGAGACGAGAATTTTTTGCTTCCACATGGCCTTCAATATAAGTTTTTCTCTAGCAGCCGGAAATATCACATTTGTCTTGTAAGCCTTCAAATAAAAGAATTACACAAAATTGAATTAGAAAAAAGTCCTGCAATTTGATAAAAAATTTCTTGAATTATTGAAAAGCTTAATAAATAATGAAAAAAATTCCTTGACGCGTATCCGCCTCGATAGTATCAAAGAGGTCAATAAATTGGAAAACCTAAATGACTCTAAAAGATCCTAAAACCTAAACAATCCTAAATGACCCTAAAAGATCTAAAACCCTGAATGATCCTAAATGATGATGATGATGACTCTAGAAGATCTCAAATCTAAATGTGATGAATGACATAAATTATACACCTACATAAAGACGATGATTGACAGCACCCTAAATTCTATGGTTATTTATTATATCTTGTGATGAAGTTAGAAAATATATATCTTACTAGATTATATTTGTATTTTTTTATTATAGTTTCCTCCATAATCTATAAGATGTATTGCTTCACTAAGAGGCCGTTTGGAGCAAGGATTTTGGATGGAATTGGATCTCAAAATTTTATTTTCTATAAATTCTTTGTTTGGCAAACCATTGGAATAAGAATTAAATAATTCTTGGAATTTTCTCTCCATACACTTCTACCCAAATGCAATTCTCTCTAAAAATTGGAATGTCAAAGTGCGGCAAATTATATTATATTATATTATAAAATAAAACATATAACATATAACATAAATAATATAGAATAAAACATATAACATAAATAATATATAATAAAATAAATTAATATAATATAATATAATATAATATTATTACAAATTAAAATAATATAATATAATATAAAAAAATATAAAAGAAAACACAACACAACACAACACAATAAATACAATACAAACAAGCAAACAAGGAATAATCATAACATAATTCCAGATTTTTACAAACAACCAAACAAGAAATTATGTTTTTCAGAATTTTATACTTCTAATATCCAAACAAACTTTAGAATTAATTAATTCAGAATTTTATACTTCTCCATCTTAAAATTTAATTCCACTCTCTAATTTCACTTGACAAACGGGCCCTAAATCTATCACTTGTTTTTTAGATATCTGTTTTGTATAATGGTAGAATCTAAAAACAAATGAGCAAATTATTAAATTAGTTAGTGAAATAGTTAGTAATCGTCAACATTATCTTTTATATATTATATTATGTCTAAGTATATTTGACATATTATCATGTAATATTTACATTAGCTTTGAAACAAAATTTAAGAAAAATGTGATTATATTTTGTGAACAGATAATTTTATATTTATAGGAGGGTATACATGAAACATGTAATTCGTTTCATCTTCAAATCAAGATCTTATAGAACTGCTTGAAATTGGTTTGGACATGAAAAGTCCAACGGGCATTGAGCATATGGGCATCTCCTTTAAATATAATATAATTGTGCAATTGTGCGTAGCCGGAGTGGGAACCGGGTAACCACGTGGATCGGAGTTTTGTTATCCAGTTGATTTTGTGTGGCAATATATCATTTGTCCATTGCAAACTATAGAGTTTATGGGATTTTTGAAACAATCATGTCATGCAAAGAATCCGAAAATAAAGTTGTGATTTCTGCAGAATGCCCCTTCTTTGACCAATTGACTGAGCGACAGCTGTAGATAAACTATCTTCCTTTGCCATTTTGTTCATTTTCATTTCTTCATATAGAAATTACAAGCAAAAAACAATTCTTCATATAGAAAAGGGTAATATATTTATTATAACATGTTACCCTTAATTGTTTAGATTATATTAATTTCTCTAAGTTTCATATTAATTTAATGAATTAACAATGTAAAATTGAAGTCATTAATCAAGAGAGCATATATATATATATATATATATATATATATATATATATATATATATCAATTTGATTGTTATTTAAATCAACTTAAATATGAATTAATTTGGTTACGAATCTTTTATATGATAATTAGTTGTTATGTATTCTGATGATTGACCTATGTGGTGATGTTAAGTATATTAAATTGATTATTAGTTACTTTGATCATGTAGTATTATTTCATTAAATAATCTTTTTTTATCAAAAAATTTCATTAAATAATCGAATTAATTTTCCCGAGTCATTTAATTTGGATAGGAAAAAAAATCATTAATCAATATGGGGACCAATTGAAAGTTCAATTTCGAGCATACACTAAATTTTAGTGACCTATAATAAAATGTATCCATTAAAATATTATGAAATATGATAAATAGATACATATATTTATGTTATTTTATTTATTTTGAAAGCGAAAACATTATTTATTTAAATAAAAAGTATATAGGCAAAAAAAAAATAATTTGTATGAGATGTAAAAAAGAAAGAGTATTTAAGATGGAGAGAATACATACTAGTACAAATTAATTTATATGTTTAAAAAGGCAATATAAGGGGGAAAATATATAGGAGTAAAAACGAGTATATACAAGTAAAGAAAGTATACAGATGTTATAAAAAATTATATTTGCATAAATGATAAAAAAGAGTATGCAAATGTGTAAAAAAGAGTATATATAAGATAACTCTAATTTGGATTTTTTTAGGAAAGTATATATTGGAGGGAAAAAAAGAATATATAGGATTAACATATTTAGTATACAGGACGAGTATATAAGATAAAAGTAATTTGGATTTTTTAGGAAAGTATATATTGGAGAAAAAAATAATATATAGGATGAACATATTTAGTCTACAGGACGAACCATAATGAAGCACTAGGAGTAGGGGTGAAAACGATCCTGATCCGGTCTGGATAGTGGTCATCCCATATCCGTATCCATATTTTTTTCCGGATACGGATACCGAACGATCCTGATCCGGATACAGTTTGGATCTTAAACGGATATGGATATGGTTTGGATATTTCGGATACGAATACAGATCCGGATTTTATTCGGATAATTAAACGGATATTTAATACTTAATGTACATATTTATTTTATAATTCTCAAATATCATTATACACAAAAAAATTTGAATTTTAATAAAAAAAATACTTTTACTTGGATAAAAATTATAACTATTTGATAAAAAATTTAAAAATATTAAAAATATTAAAAAAAATCATCAAAAATGTATGAATATGTAAGAAAAATATCATAAAATTTATTTATATAATATATTATTATGTTTTCAAATTAATAATTATTTGAAGATGTATATAACGAATTTTATATGAATACAAAATGGGTCAAAAAATGAATACCTCCATTGTAAAAAATGTGTACCCGTTTTTGAATAGTATTCGGATCCGACACCAAAATCTAATACCATATCCGGATCCGGATCCAAATAAAAGATCCTAATCCGGATTTTTTTTAATTAGATCCGGATATTTTTCGGATCCGGTCCGGGTAATATCCGGCCCGTTTTAACCGCTAATAATTTCCAATTGTCCATATATTATTATTGTTTTGGAGAAACGTCCATAGATCCATAAAGAACGGGCCAAATTCACTCTATAAATATCACTTGCACTAGAGAGAGAACAAGGGCAAAGAGCGAGGTCAAATTTCCATGAATGACCAAACGTTTGGGTGGGTAAAATATTAAAAATGAAAGACAAACGATGATCAATCAAGGCCTAAACACAGCAAATGAAGGGAATGCACATGGGTCATATGCATATGCATGACCCATACATCATATATCTTGTCTGGCAGCATTGAATTGAGCTAAATAAAAACCATTGAATCGAGTTAAAAAACCAGCTTGGTACTTCTTTAGAGTTCTTGTAGTGTAGGGACCAACCAACCTTCTCTGCCTCCATGTTCTCACAACACATGCCAAAACACAACACATCGTATTTGTTTATGGTCAATAACCCAGCTTTCATTTCTCATGTCAAAATATGATACAACACATCTTGTCACTCAAACAATCTGTCACTCCAACGCTCCACAATCACTTTCTTTGATGATCATAATTCACACAAATCTAAATATGAAAGTAGGTACTACACAATACATGTCCATAATAAAGAGGCGTGGACCTATACAAATAACACTTGACATGTGTATATACAAATAAAAAATATACACAAATTTAAAACAATAATAATGTGATAGACATAGGACCCAACACTAGAAACTAAAGCACCCTTTATATGACTGGCCGGATCTAGTATTTTAAGGTTGGAGTCTACATCAGTAACATTATCAAATTTAACATATCTCTAGTTCCAACAATCTATACTTCAATCAATTTAAGGAGGAAGGACCTTGGGTCCAGAATTAGCATCCATCCAAGACGAAATAACATCGACCAACGAATTGACGTCCTTCGAGATCTGTGCGCGCAGAATCCGCGAGTCGGTGGTGCCTAAAGTATCATTCACTTCCTTAGCGACGGCTTCCCACGGCGTTCCCGCTGTTAGATTCGCTAAAAGTTCGCCTCCTCGGTTGACTGCGTCCGCCATTGCCGGCGGAACGTCAGGCAACACCTGCAATAATAGTCAGAAGTTGACATCTCATGATTTCTTGCGTATTATTTCCAACAAAAATGATACGTAACACGACCCAAAAAGTCCGACAGCAGCCTCTAGGGTTTATAGTGAAAATTTTATTTCTTTAATTAGTTCTATTCAGTTGTAATATTTGCACTATAGACCCTGTTCGGCTCATATCGGGATTTTTGGTCATGTTATGTAGCATTTTTGTATCTCGAAATATTAACAATATTTTTATAATGGTTTAAGAAAAAGACATTTTTATCATGGTCCTGCAAAGTACAAACCTCGAAATTCAAAGCTAGCCTCCAAAAGGAGAAATGCAGATATCAACTATAATAAAGTTATTTCAAATGATAAGGAAGGCTTAGACAGTTAGGGCATCTTTTTGAAGAAAAAAAAAATCAAGTATCATACATAAGTGATATTTTCATGTTTTGTAGCAAAAAATACAGGATAATATTTTAAGGCTTTGAGTGCGGGACGTTAAGCCCATCTCAAATTACTCAGAAAATTATAAAGAAGGAAAATTTACAAAAAAGACCCTACATTATGCCGAAATTGCAATAAAGCCCCTACATTACTGGAAATTGCAATAAAGCCCCTCTTAAACTTAATTAAAATTTGTTAATCAACTTAATTAAGTTGATAAATATTTCTTAATTAAGTTTAAGAAATATTAATTAACTTTAAAAAATCTTATAGAGGGAAAAATGTAGATTAATATTTAAACGATATTTTAGGCATTTAAAGTATAACAACTACCTGCGTTAACTCATAATGCAGGGGCATTCTTACAATCTCCTCATAATACAATGTCTCTTCTGCAAATTTCCCTATTATAACTAAACAAACAATAAACAACAAACCTGCTGCAAGGGGAGGCCGTGGTCCCCAGGCACGGTGCGCATGGACATGTCGAGCACGGAGCTGATCGCGGACTCCGAGCTCAGCACTTGGGCTAATGTGGGCGTTTCGTCTATGGTGTCGTCCTTGAATTTCACCAACAAGTTTCTCGAGATGCCGTAGTACGATTTTATCTGCATGTGTTTGTTCGTGTCATTCATGACGGCTAGGTAAACATGACGCGAGATTTTATTATTCGCAAAAAGGACTCCTATATTATGCCTAAAGTAACATGTACCTAATCTAATAAAATCCAAGGAATAACTTTATCAATAAATTTCTTGAAAAGCTGACTGTAGTACGATTTTATGTGCATGCATATTGTTCGTGTCATTCATAAGGGTTAGGTAAACACGAGGTGAGATTTATTATTCGCTAAAAAGCCCCTGCGTAATGCCTACAATAACTCACGTGATTAATCCAAAAATAAGGTGTATAATCAATTTGAAAAAATAATGACGGTAGAGAGTTTTTGAATAACGAACGGGGTTTTTGAAGATTGGAGAGGCTTTTGTGCATTTTTAATAATATTAGGGTTCTTTTATTAGCAAATTAGGCTCAATGAATGATTTTTTTTGCTAAATTTCTCTATAGTTGGAAATTCCAAAAATAAAAGAATTTCAAAGAAAAGAGGTACAAATATAAGATATTAAAATACCAGGCGGCGAGTCTCGTCCGGTCTTGGACTAAAATCCTCTCTCCCTTTGACCAGGTCCATGTACAGAGGGGGCAGCTGCTCGACCAACGGGAGGACCTGCTTCATCAGCGGCGGACTCACGCTCTGCAACTGCTTCATCGCCATTTCCGCCTTTTGATTATAATTATCAATTTCAAATCAGTAGAATGTTAACATCAAGAACAGAAACATAAAAGGGATAAATGAACCGTTCGTCCTTGTACTTTAATCAGGTTGCAAATTAGTCCATGTACTGTCCGTTTAACTTTTTTAGTTCATGTATTTTATAAAATATTGCATGATTAGTCCCTGACTTACAAAATGCGTTAACCCTGTTAATAAATTTTATAACTCACAATTTTGCACTTTAAAAAGAAAAAGAAAAATATTTTCTAAAATATTATTTAAAGATTATAAAAGTATAGCAAAAGAAAAAATTCCTTTAAACGGGCAAAATGGTCATTTAAAAAAATTTGTGTAACAGTTTTAACTTTTAATAAGTTCCATTAAGTCAGGGACACTATTTTATAGAGTACATGGACTAAAAAGTGAAATGTATAGTACAGGGACTAACTTGCAACCAGTTTTAAGTACATGGACTAAACGTGCATTTACCCCAACAAAATAAAGCAAGAGGATGAATAATTATTAAATTCAGACCCCGTAACGGATAGTGGGAGAAGAGGTGAGCTGGGAGAGAATCGGGCCGAAGCTCTGAGCCATTGGTACTATTACTGGTGAGAATAGTGGTATTGCCACACTCGCTTCCTGTTTACAGAAAAAAGTTAAAAAGTTTATAAAATGCAACAATATTAATTATTAAGATTAAGAGAAACTGGTTTGTTCTTCAGAGATCATGCATGATTTTACTTTTCTAGGTCATATTACAATATTGAAGGATGGTATACATACTACTATATTTTTAGTACAATACCTTGTTGTTGAAAGCCATTAAAGCATTTCCACTTCTTTGTACGGCATATCTAGATCCTGAAAAAAGCAAACACAAACTAAACTATATTATTAAATGATAAGAATCAGCAAGATAAATCAATTGAAGAAAGCAAATACTACAAGAAAACAATTCAATCGAAACATACCGATAAGAAGGTGAATAACGGATCCTAATGAATGACCAATGCCAAAGCTTGGGAGCTCTTTTACCTACAAAACATTTGCAACCAAAATTCAGCAAGTCAAGTCTGACTTAACATAAAATATAGGGATTAGTACTCAATTTTTTTAAATCCCCATACTTTCTAAAATTGCACATGATAAGTCCATAACTTGATGGAACATGTTAAAACCATTAACAAATCTTTTAAATTGACTATTTTTCCCTTCAAGGATTTTATTTTCAAAATTTAAAAGGAATTTTTTCTTTTGATATTTTTTTAAAAATATCTTTTTTTAATATTTTTAAACAATTTAGAAGGATTTTTTTTCTTTTTTTTTTTTTTAAAAGACAAAATGGTCATTTAAAAAATTAATTAACAGTGTTAACAACTTAACATGTTCCTTTAAGTCAGGTACTAACCATGCACTAGTCCATAAAGTACACGGACTAAAAAAGTCAAACTGATAGTACAGGGACTAACTTTCAATCCAATTAAAGTACATGGACTACTAATACATTTATCCCTAAAATTCAATACAACACAGTACAATAAACATAAAGAAATTACTGACAGGTTCTTGCAAGTATCGCAGGCACCTGTCGAACTTGAATTGCGCCTCGTCAGCAATCAAGAAATGGTCGAACCCACTTGCAAATGGTGTTGCAATTACCAATGCGCCCCTATAAGTTTTAAAATTGTTAAACAGGAGAATGTTTGAACAAAAGGTTTCGTGGGTAGATTGTTGACTATGTGAATGTCATGTCATGATGCAAATGCAACTAAATTAGATGCACACTAATGTGTTCCTATATTGTTCTAGCACTTTTTTCATATAATCCCAACTAAAAGTCTTCTTTTGAGCTTGTAGTTGGCCCATTTTATTTATTCTATTAAATGTTCTCATAAAGAAGAACGTAAATAAGCAAAGAAAAAATGATATTTAGTTAGTCAAGTTACAAGGGTAACGTTATACAAAACTAATAGGTCAAACGGCCAATTTGCAACAAATAAAAGCAATGGAACAAAATGCACAAAACCTAAGGATTAAATTGCAAAATCCAAACATATAGAACCGAAACTGCACAACAAGTTGAAAAACAACAAAAAAAGAATATTTTCACAACAAAAATATAGACCAAAGGGACCAAAAGTCTGTTTTTGGCCTCAAAAAATT
This sequence comes from Juncus inflexus, assembly GCA_024447665.1. Classification (NCBI taxonomy): domain Eukaryota; kingdom Viridiplantae; phylum Streptophyta; class Magnoliopsida; order Poales; family Juncaceae; genus Juncus; species Juncus inflexus. The sequence continues at coordinate 6,241,768 of JAJHPC010000005.1, forward strand.
GACACCCAATAAAGCGATAAAATAAAAGTTACAAATAACGTACTTTTCTGCAAGACGCTCAAGAAAATAACGATATGTAAGTTGAGGAGCAGCACCAACAAATATCCCACCTATAAAGTGTACCACTGAAGTTGGTTCTCTCGTTTTCGATCTTAGAACCCAAGCACCCTATTATAAAAAAATAAATAAAACAAAGGGGTAATTTTAAATTTATATTGACCCTTCTAAATCTTCAAAATATCATAATTACTCTTCTAAAAATGCAGATATCAAATTTATCCTTCAAAATCTAATGTATGTCATATTTAGCCCTCTAAAAATGTAAATATCAAATTTATGCTTCTAAATCTAAAATATGTCATATTGTCTTCTAATATTTTTAAGGACAAAAGTGCCCTTTATCCATTATCTTCTTGTTCGCAAATTTCGTAGTAAAATAATATTTAATTTGAAGCAAAATTATAATTCCATATCTATACAAGACGCTAAGAGAGAGGGCATGGAGGTAATGAAGAAAGAAAGAAAGGCCATTTTTGTTCTTAAAAAATTGATCGGTAAATTTACTTGGAAGAGAAAATTTAATATTTACATCTTTAGACGGGCAAACATGATAAATTTTCAATTTTGGAAGGGTAAATTTGATATTTGCAATTTTAGATGGGTAATTATGATATTTTGAAGTTTTGTGAATATGAAATTCCCCTCCGTTTCAAAAACTGAGCAATTGAAATAGCAAATTTTATTATTTAAAAGGATTGAATAGATACAAATTATATTCAGAATCAATTAATTACAGTTCAATTTTGAATTTTTCTAAAAGCTGACCTCAATTTCAGTCCAATCTCCGGAAGAACTACCTCGTGATTGTCGAGCTGTTTCTGTAATTAATCTGCATTTCAAGCCATTCAATTTGATATTGGAATCAGAAAGGTAATTAACTGATCTAACGTAATAATAAAAATTGAATGATATTTCTTTTTTTTTTTTCATATTTTTGTCATTTTTATCTTAAACCTAATATAATGGACAAGTGGAAAATAAGCAATAGATGATATCAATATATCCTTACAAGTAGAACAATTAATAAAACACTAGAAGATGATATACCTGCCACTGTGATAGAATTCACATTAAGATGTGTAAATACTAATATAACATCAGATAGAAATAGAAATTTAACTAAAAACTAAAATCAATCTTGACAAAAAAAATTCCACTAACTTTTCAATCTGAGAGTAGAGCCGGATAGACTCGGTACCAGTTCTACTTCCAGACGGTTCTGGCGAGTAGGTAGCACAAATCCTCCTTGTTCTATTTCTAACTTTATTCAAATTAATTGTATTTAATCTTAGCCAAGATTGCTTCTGATTCACCATCATCAGTTGCTGTTTGTGTTGAATACAGGCGAAGGAGTTAGAGTGTGGTCTCTGAAACTCGATGGGAGTTTTGCCCAATCTGATTCCACTTGAACTCCCCATTTGTTCTGCTCTTTAATCGTCGAACAATTTAATTCAGTCGGTAGGAAACGGGTGGCTCGCCAGAGAAGAAGAGGAGGAGTGGTGGTTGGATCGTCGGATAAGTTGGAGCTAGCTTAAGCTAACAGTTACACGGCTCAAAACTCCACCATTTAACTAGTCGTGAGTTTATTTTTCTAAAGGCATCGTGTATTGTTTTTGGAGTATGGGCTTTGCTAAATCTGGGTTGGCCCATTTTAGCCGTTGGACAGCAGATTATATTAGAGGAAATTTCATATTTATTTATCATTCTAATTATAATATTTTTGTGGGACCCGAGAGAGCAAGACGGTACTGTAGTATGACTGTTCATGACAGATCCAATAACAATATATATAATTTATTTTCTAATACCAATATATACATAACAGTATATATAATTTATTTTCTAATAACATATACATAAAAACTGAAAACATTATATAAAAAATGGAAAAACAGTATATAAAATGGGAAAACCGTATATGAAAGTAAAAAAATAAAAAATACACAAAGAATAAACAACAATATATTAAATGGCAAAACAGTATATAAAATGAGAAAACAATATATAAAATGGAATAAACAGTATATCTATAGTGCCTCCGTGCTACAATCGTGCTACAGTGCCGTCGTGTTTGCACATTTCAATATTTTTTTTTTTTGCGATAATAGACAAATTACCTATTAAGACTTTAATTAATTAAAAAGAAACTCCAAAGTTCCGGTCCATATTGATCCTCATCATCATTTGATACACATTCCGAAGATAAAACATAAAACATAAAAATTGCCTAAATTTTCATTAAAGATAAAACTAAAGTAAAACTAAGTAAAAATTATCCAATTTTGCACTTCAGAAATTACTTTGCTACATCACATGAAACTTTAATACTCATAATACTCGGACCATCCCTCTTTTTTTATCTAGTCTTCTTCTTGGTTTAACCCCTTGCCTAGTCAATCGTCATTTTGTAATGTGTATTTTTTATACATAATTTTACGATTTTTATCATCTCAAATTCAATCATAATTCAAATAAAATGTGTGAAAACTGCTCATAATTCATAAAACATGATTTGAAACCCCTTAATACATTTTTGTGTTATTTTACAGGCGAAAATGCCATAAAATGAAGAATTGGACAAAAACACGAATAACGGGCCAATGATGGCCAAATTCTCCCTAAAAATGCTCACATTCCCCATACACACACTTTTCTAACCCTAAAAGATGAGAAACGTCGGTGGAAAAGAGAAACGTCAAAACATAGAAGAAACAACCATAAAACGTTATGAAAACGTCCACGGTCTCATGTCGTTTTTGAACCCAACCGAAACATGAACCGACCACGTTTGGATTCAAAACAGAGAAGAAACGTCCATGTTTTTCATGACGTTTGGAATCGGAACATGACGTTCGAACTAAGCGGATCCTAACCATCATTTTACACCTCAAAATAAACCTAGCAACGCATGAATAGAGAAATTGCGACGCGCAAAAATTCTGGTCAAATCTGAAAAGTCAACAGTCGCAGTCAAGTCAACTCTTTGTCTCTCAAAAATGCGATTTTTTTTCGAAGTGCTCGGAATTGAACAATGTCGGTACCATTCGACTCGTCTCGACAAGACAAGGACAACCGTATGATTCACCATCGCTGGAACGGCCAGAATTGGCCGCAAAATGCGAAAAACCTCATGTCAGCCAAAAAATAACCAATTTCGAGCTGCAGTTTTCTCGAGCTCACAATTTCCTACACAGAGCTCGGATTGTCGTAATTCCAACGCCATTCTTTTCTCCTTATTCCTCTCTTTCCAACGATATAAAGAACTACAAAAATGATGAAGAAATGGGTGAGATATTCGGGTTTGAACTCATGCACAAGATCTGCTCGATGAAACAACTCAGCCAGATTTGAAAATTTATTTGGCGCCAAAACTTGATCTCGCCATTAATGGCGGGTCAAGAGCTCAAACATAACAGGAAGCTTGAAAAGATGTTATTTTTCAAAAAAATGTTATTTTTCACAAGTTTTTCACATAAAATTTGTTCTTTAGTTTTATACATTTAAGAAAAAGATTTTTTTTTAAATTATTTTATTAACAAAAATAATTTCATAAGAAAATATTTTTTTAAGAAAATATATTTTCAAAAAAATAAAAAATATTTTTCATAACAAAACTTCGTTTAAAAAATGTTTATGAAATTTTTTTTAATTGCAAAAGAGACCATGCATTATTGAAAATTACATAAAACTCCTTATTTTGAAAATTACAAAAAAAAAAATCCTAACGTTAGATTGGAGTTAGCACCGTCAATTTTTTCAATTGGAAAAGACAACCTACATTATTGGAAATTACAAAGAACCCCTTATTTTCAAAATTGAAAAAAAAAGCCTTTACTATTAGATTGAAGTTTGCATCATTAGTATTAATAACTCAATCACTTGAAAATTATTTTTCAAATAACTAAATTACAAAGAATCCCCTATATTATTACAAAGCCTTTACTGTTATATAGGAGTTAGCACCATTAGAGAAAATATCTGCATCACCAGCTTAAATAACGCCTAAACAACGTCACTATACATTTATACATTTTTAGCTGTAAACCATTACATTTGTGCAGAGCTAATTGATCGTTTGTATATAAATATACCTTTATATATATTCATGCTGCCTTTTTTGTTCACCAATATATCTTTTTGTAAGTCTGTAATACCTTTCTAAATTTGGGCGATGTTGGGCGGCAAATAAACCTGAGGTGCGAATCAGGTCTTTTAGTTTAAACAGTTTAATCCCTTAAAAATTATTTTTTAAATGTTAATTAACATTTCTGTACTAGAAAAATATTTTTCTTAAAAAATCATCTTTTAAAAACTATTTTTCTTATGAATATTTGTGTGAAAATTATTTCCCTTAAGAATATTTTGGGGGAAAAACTATTTTGAAGTTTTTTACGAGAATCTTTTTAAAGAAAAATATTTTCTTTAGAAGAAAATTTAAGAAAATATTTTTGAGAATTTTTATTACTAAATAGTTTATTTAAAAGTAGTTTCTTAGAAAAATACTCATTAAGATAAATATTTTTGTTATAGAAATATTTTTTTAAGAAAAATATTCTTTAAATATTTTTTAAATATACTTTTTCAAACAAATAAAAAAAATTGCTGTACAAAAGTTTGTTAAAGAATGTCTATAAAACAAAAGCATTTTCTTGAAAGAAAAATATATTTCTAAAAAAGAAATATTATTTAAAAATTATTTTTTCAAGTGGTTAACTATTAAAATACGTGTTCTGCATATGTATACTACAAAATACTTAATAATTTCCACTGGCAGATATCAATGAAAGATTTCTTAAAGTCTATATTTAGAAAATTCAAATACACAAACTGTATACATATCATTAAAACCCTTGATCATTTAACTGTATTTTCAATTGGTAATATTAACATATTATTTATCATATTATAATTTAATATTATAAAATATTTGTACACAACTAAGAAGAAATATTATAATTCAATGTTATTAATTATTAGTATATTATGATACACCAATCATATCATTTTCATCTGCAACACAAAAATTACACATCTTTACATAAAGTAAAGTTCTTATAGAGAACTATGGCGTGATAATGCATTTTTCATGTAATATATTGTTATGCATGTTTAGTTCATGTTCCTGAAAAGAAAATTTCTAGGATCTATCCATATCATATACCCAAGCAAGGTTAGTTGAAGATTTGAAATATCATGTACTTTAATATATCATATATATGTCTAACGGATAAATAGTTTAGTTAAATTCGATAATTGTTTTTCTAAATTGTAATCAAGTTTTACAGTTGGGCTGTGATTTGTTTGTGGTGTTTTCATATAAAGTTTGTAATAAATTGTAGTAACTATCCATTTGCGTAATATATAAAATATGATAAGAGTTCTAACATCTCGCGCATAGCGTGAGGATTTTGCTAGTAGATAATAAAGTTTAATATTTTACTGTTTTACTTTTCTTCCATGTCATCACTTTTTCTCAGCCATTCGATTAAAGAAATTTATTTCTCAGATCTAATCTCAACCATTGAATTGAAAAGATATTGTGACCGAATTACTGAATTGAATCCAGTTAATTCCCGTTCCAGCACCAAACTTAGGTTTTTCCGTCTCTCTCTCCTCTCCCACTCACTCGCTCTTCCTCTCACACTCGCTCCCAGGGCGGATTTACATTAGAGCTTAGGGGGGCCATGGGCCCCCGTATAAAATCTGAAATTTTAGTAGTACCCTTAATAATTTTAATTTTAGTCCTCATATAGTAACATTTGGCACCCTTGATGTTTATGATGAGCACACTAAATAATAAGAAAAAAAATTGTCACTGTCTTTTGATGTAACTTGATTCTTTGTGCCCTAAATCAAATAAGAAAATATATCATATTAATATTATTGCTGCATTATACTTTAGAAGTTCATTACATAGGGCATAGGGTGAGTAGAAAATCATGTGATTTTAGCCTTGGAGATATACTGCCAAGCTCAAAAATTTGTGCATGTTATATATATTTTTCCATATATCTTATACTTTTTCATTCAATATATATATATATTACTATTTCTGATGGGTAAAATACTTCAATATTAATAACTATCTATAATTTGAACGAATTGCATATAATTTTGATATTTTATCTTTTTATAAAAAAAGATTAAAATGTTTAAAGTTAATTATAACTAGTATATTTTAAACTTTTTTTAAATTCATTACCCAATGCAAAATATAATTTTGGGACACATACAAAATAAAGATAATTAAATTATATTTTTAATCATGCATTAGCTTTAGAGACATTTTAAACAAAATTGTATAAATGCTTGACAATGAAGTTAATTTTTCTGTATTGAAAAAGAAAAAATGTCAATATTTTACCCCCTTACACGGCTCGGTCCGGCCCCCCAATGACTTATTTCTGGTTCCGCCCCTGCTCGCTCCCCTCTCACTCGCTCAGTCTCTTCCCTTCTGGCCTGCACCTCACTCTGCCTTCGCCGACCACCATCTCTTTTCTCACTCTCCGCCTTCGCTGTTCCCCGAGTGCTATTGGCTGGACTCTGTGTGTGCCTGTTCTGAGCTCCGCGGTGGATCAACAACTCATATATTAAAGATTAGGTTTGTGAGCTTTGTGCAATTTTTGTTGTTGTTTTGTTTAATTGAATGTTTATTGGGATTTTATGTTGGTAATTGAAATAATGGAATTAGTATTACTCATGTTAATAAAGAATCAAAAGGGAAATATTTGATTGAGTGTTTCTTATTTTGAGAAAACTCAAACTAATTCCCTGTATGTTGGAATTCATTTTTCTTCTATTTTATATTTTATATTTTCTGTTTTTGCTTTTGTTCAATTTTTGATTCAGTTTGATTAATTAAAAGCTGAGCATAATGATTTCCATAATGAAGACTGAGAATTTCTTCTTAATTATTTGATTTAGAAACAGCGAGTTAGTTGATTTGGCAAAGCAAAGGAAAGGGGCCTTTGCTCATGTTGTGGTTCCTCTTATTCAAGCTCCAATTATTTCTCCAAGAACAATTTATTGTTCTATTTATCATTAATCTAATTGTATATGTTTTCATCAATTAGTCTCTTATTAGCTCTGCTGAAATCTTGCAGTTTGAATAGATTAATTAATCTCGAACCATTTTTTAGAGATCGATTTTTCTGCATTTCCGCATCTGATCGATTACTTAGGGAATTTTTCTCAGAGTAGTGTTAAAATGCATAAGCACAAGAATTAGGTATAATTTCCAATCATCTAATTTGTAATTAATTATTACTTTTATTTTATTCAGGTCCAGAAACAAAAGATAATAAAAAAGCAGTAAATAAAGGCACTATTGTGCGAGCACCACCATTGCTTCCAAAAGCATCGTAAATTTTAAACCCTAACTTTTAATTACTACAATTAATTATAGTTCTCAAAACATCCAAAAAATGTATGAAATTAAGTATATAGTTTTAATTACAGTGAGTTGGCCATGCGAAGTAAAAGCATAACTGTTATTTCAGTTCCTAGATCCTCAAATAGGTAATTTAGTTATTGATTTATTTACCCCTATTCATAATTTGATATATTTTCTGGGACTTATGCATAAGATGCATAATTAACATTTTTTCTTTTCTTTAAATTAATTTATTTCAAGTGCATTGATGGAAAGAGTTTCAAGTAATTGGCCGAAGCATGTTTGGCATGATCCTTGGAAAAATTACCGCGCAAACCCTTGAACGGTTTCGTTATTTCACGTAATCATAATTTTCTTTGATTTATTTATAATGTTGGTATTAAGCGAGCATTGAGGCTGAATGAGATCCGTCGCTTTCGGTCCAAATAAGACTTGGATTTTACGGTAAATCAACTTGGGATGCATTACAGAAATTCGAGGCCAATCAGGTATGGTATTACCTTTTCTATTAATTGGGATATCTGTTATTTCGGGATGTTGAGGGTTACACATGAAATTTCTCCTTTAATATATATTTGTCATGAAATTGCACTGCCTGAAAATATTGACTTCCCTCATTAACTTTTTTCTATTAATTTTATGTTAATTTTGTTATAAATCTAATTATGTGAATGTCTAAAACACCCAATCTTTTGATCTTCTAAATTCCACTATCACTAATTATGTTTTGTATTTACTCTCTTAATTCTTTGTAATATGAAGGGGTTGTGCTCGCCCTATAAATTGAGCCTTCTATGCAAGAGAAATATATACAAGTTGAATAAAGATTCTCTCCATCATTCTCTCTTTATTTTAGTAATTTTTTTTTTGAGAGAGAACTACAAGCGATCACTTGATATTTGTTCGCTTTTAGATGGGCTCATATTCCTTCATCTAAATTTTTAAATTAATCATGCTATACGCGAGATTCAAATCATTCACCTATGGATAGATGGGGTTGATACCATGACCACTAGGCTAACCTAGTGGTGGTATATTTTAGTAATTTTAGAATTTATAACAAAATTTGGTAGTTTTAGTAATTTTACAACACGTTATCAGCACGATGCTCTCTACCATTTTCGTAAATGTAGAATTTCAGTTGGAGAAAAGTTCGACATCCATATCAAGCATAATGCGGAATGCATATCTAAATATGAAATAACAATAACCACATCAAGCAAGACATGATATAGGAAAGAGGAAAGTCTTTTTCATTTCTTTTATTCTATTATTTATTTCATATTATTCTATTATTGCAATATATATATATATATATATATATATATATATATATATATATATATATATATATATATATATATATATATATATATATATATATGTATTTTCTTTCATGCACCAGAAGTTGCAATATTAATTTTGTAAATGCACCTGAAGTTGTAGCATCATTTTGATTAATTATACCTAAAGTGTCAAGATTTGTTTTATTGATGATGTATCATTAAGTTGCTAGATGATTGAATGCACCTGAAGTTGTAGCATTATAACTTCAGACATGAATATGATTGTGCCAAATCAAAGATTAGCTATTATCGAAAAGAGAAATTATTCGGAGTGCCTAGAAGTGTCCACCATACAGTTTTAACTGTACACATATATATTTGTACTTGGATATATTTTTTGTGTTTACAAATATACTTTTTTGAAAATTTACCTTTTTGTAATTTCACTATATCTTTTGTGTTTACAAAAATACCTTTTTGTAATTTCATCATACCTTTTGTAATTGGGCACTTCTGGGCACTTCAAAATACTGGCACTTCATATCTGAACCATATCGAAAAATAGTGAAAAGATTAAAAATATATGTTAAAAAAAGTTGCTCTTGAAGTAGAAACAAAGAGAATCATTTTAGCTAAGCAAAATGAGTTGAAAGAAGAAGAAATTATAGATCTTGTCTCTATTTCCAGAAGTGAATGGTACCATAATATAGAAGTCGATGAAATAGACAAGACCGAGGTCAAGAAAGCCAAACATGAAAATTAGAAAACCCAATATATGGTCCTAAAAAAGGATGTTTTAAATGTGGTATAAAAGGGCATTGGTGATGTAACTCTTTTACATCAAAGCATCATGTTGAATATTATTATGTTCCTATGAAAAAAAAATGATAAATGGCCAATTATGTTAATTTTTTTTCATTTTATTTTCTTTGCATAATCCAAAAAAAAGAAAAAAGGATAATGAAGGCATATATGTCTACAAGACGACGACAACTCACAGTATTTGGAAATGTTAAAAATTCTCTAATTTAACAAAAAAAGAGGAAATGAAGATGAAGTGTATACAATCTCATACATTGTAAATATAGTTGAAGGCTCCCCGAAGAGTCATTATTTGATTGCCTAAAGGAACATAACTTTTAATGGATGATGTTTTGATATTTAATAAATTAAAAAAAATCTAATTAATTTTAATATCGATACTTTAATTAAATATTAAAATATTTCTGCATTTGGTAAACTTTTAGAAAAATATATATTAGAGTAACCAAATATTTTTCTATTAATTATGTTTTAGTACATTTTTATTAGTAAACCAGGAGTTTATTGACTTGAACATAATATAAAGCATACATTAAAATATATGTGGACTTGTGGATTCACCATACTGACAGTTTTAGTTTTATCATAATGGATAATATTTTGGACATGTAGATCCATCATGCAGATAATTAATTTAGAGATTTTCGAGGAAAGAGAAAAATAACATATTAAGTATATTGACAATAAAATGTGGATTAGCAAGATTGTCTTCTCTATCCAATATTTTGCACTAAATGTTGACAGTGTAAGAAAATATGATTGAACGCTCCAGAAGAGTCATTATTTCATTGACTCAAGAAATTCAATTAATAGTTGATCTTTTATTATCTATTGAATAAAAAGATATACGAGATAATAAGAAAATGTAATATTAAGTATTTTTATATAACAAATATGGTCTATGAAAATGAGCATATATATGCTATAATAAACCAAAGAGTAATTTGAGCAATCTTATAATTCGATATTAATAAGAAATTCATTAACCGAAAGAACAATTTTATGATTTGGAATGACATTTAAGTCATCAAGGAGCAACCATGATGCCAAACATTACAAAATATTAAAAGAAGTATATATTAAAGAACCGGAAGATTCTTTTATCAAATGATTTGATGTGCTGTGTGTAATTATTAGACTATTGTAAAATGAGATTGGAAATGAATCTCCTATTTTTTCTTGAAAGTGTTCAAGGAGCTATATCTGAGCTTATTACTCATTCATGTGGACTACTTAGGTATTTTACACTAATAGATGCATCTACTGTAGGGTCATATGTATACTTATTATATTCTCGAAATGTTATATTTGCGAGATTACTTACTCAAATAAGTCGATTAAAAAAATAATTTATGAATTATAGAATTAAGACTAATCGTCTTGATGACCGATGAATCACATCACAAATATTTATCAACTATTGTATGTTGATTGAGATTAGAGTTGATTATCAGTCACATACACATATAAAATGGTCTAACTTTATATCTTATTGAGCGATTAGCCCCTAATCATGAAATCAAAGGTCATTTTTTTGTTTGGGCTAAGAAATGAGACATGTTGTAGCACTAATTATAATAAATCCAACTGTCACTATAAGTACTCCCCATTATAACTTGTGACCGACATACAACCCAACATGTTCTAGCATTATATGTTCATGCTTGTATTGGAATAACCTTGGATAACTTTAAGTTTGATATTCGTCCGAAGCATGGTCGATCAATCGGTTCCAAAGATAACAATACAAGGAAGAAGAAAAACATGATGAAATAGTTGGTATAATTGAAGTTAATAATACTTATAAAAAACTAAATTCTTGTTATATAGCAAAGATTAAAGGATACGACTTACGAGATATAAATAAACAAATGACCTTTGAAAAAGTTAAGGTACCTAACAACATTAGAAATGCCGAAGAATATATGATCTAAATAAATTATGTCTCCTCTAGAAAAGGACGGAACCAATAATTATGATTAATCAAAGTTTGCATATGAAAATGCATTGAAAATAAGGATCTAGAATTTAAATCAATTGCATATTGTCGACAGATAAAATATTGGCTATAATAAAAAGATTTGATTAAGAAATAATACTGTGAAAGGTAAAGTAATGAACCTGTAGTTCATACACTTGATGTTGTACAACGGTAGACTATAATTTAGTACTTTAAGAATATGAAATGAGAAAAACAAAATCATGGATAGAAAGTAAAACCGGTAATAATTCAAGAATTTACACAAATACTTAGTACATCATGAAGGAATGTATTATCCGCTAATAAACACAACTTCATTTTTATTTTTGTTTAGCTTGTCAATACCATAAGAACTGATATGTATTTTTCGTAAATCTTATAACATCTTATCAATGGTTTAAATTGCGATATAGCGGTTTATAGTGTTTAAGTTTTTTTTTTAGCGGATCGCGATAGCGGGTGCTATTGCGCCGCTACGACCTTATAGCGGGGAAATGCCATTTTGTATAGTTATAACAAAATTTTCAATATAAAAATAAAAATCAAAACCACCATAAATAAAGATATTACAATAATCCATAATTAAATATGCACCACACAAAATTCATTGTCCACATTTAAACATGCGACATAAAATAAAAATATGAAAACTTAATTATCTAAAATAAACACACAAATACTTAATTATCCAAAATAAACATTAATACTTAAACAAATTATTTACTCTTCGGATGAAGAGAAATTAACATTCATTATTTCATCATCTTCGGATGAACATGATGAATCAACTTCATCATTTTAGAAAGGTAGGGTTTGGATTTATCATTTTTTTGTCTTTATCATTTTTTTTGCCTTCGTTGGCCTATGGAGAAAGAAATGTGTTTTATTTTTTTTGGGTTTGGGTTTATTTACTTATTGGGTTTGGATTTAATTACTTATTGGATTGGGTTCGGGTTAATGAATTTCGGGTCTAAATAAAAAAAAATACTATCCAAATAACGTTATAGCGCCGGGTTTTTCCGCTATTTCAACCGCAATAGCGCATGTAGCGGCGAAAACGTTTATGGGTAATTTCCGCAATTGCGCCGTTATTTAAAACACTGCATCTTATTAATATTACTGATTTGATCGTGATATTTTTAAAATCCCTGAAGAATTTAGAATGTCAGAAACATACCATTCAAACTCTTGAGAGATAAATTAATTAAATTACAAAGATCTTTGTATGCATTAAAAAGCAATCTATATGTGCATGATATATTATCACTTGAACTAATATTTGTTGAAATGGTACTATATAATTTATCAAAGCTGTCTTTATATTTCAATATATACTTATTATACATTAATGATTTAAGAGATCTCAAGAGCTCCAAAAGATATTATAATATTTCAAAAGAATTTTAGATAAAATTTTTACTTCCTTCGGAGAAATTCTTGTTTCAATGTAATAATAATTATATAAAGAATAATGATTTAGTTATTTTCCACGGATAATTCAAAAGGACAACGAAATAAAATGTTTGGAAAATCTGCTCAAATGAGAACCTAGCAGATCTCATCATGAAGTCACTAGCAACTAAAATTTTTGAGTGGTTAGTGCACTTCGTTGTTTTAGAGATATTCATATACATGAGGGGGAGAGATAAATACGAGCTATACTTTTTTCCTCTTTGTTATGGTTTTTATTTCCATTGGGTTTTTCCTAACAAGATTTTTAATGAGGTAGTTTTAATGTGTATGAAACATAGACATCCAAGGGAGAGTGTTATAAATCTAATTATGTAGATGTCTAAAAAAATCTTATCCTTTGATCTTCTAAATTCCGCTATCATAATTATTTTTTGAATTTAGTCTCTTAATTCTTCGTAATATGAAGGGGTTGTGCTCACCCTATAAATAGAGCCTAGAAATATATACAAGTTGAATAAAGATTCTCTCCATCATTCTCTCTCTTTATTTTAGTAATTTTACAACAATTTTGTTATGCAGGTTATACAATGAAGACCAATAAAGACAATTCCATTCTAGAGCTGTATCTCTTGCATCCACTATATGTAAGCATGCCAGTAATTTTGAAGAATATTAATTTATAAAATTAGTTAAATTTATGAACGTGTATTATTTTTTTAGTATACAAGTTTTATGTGTTACTGAATTGAAAAATATGGACCAAATGTTTGTGTTTTTTGAAGAATTGATCCTTTTTTCATATTCTGATATTTCCTTTTTGCAATTTAGACATAAGTTCAGGGTTTATTGCGCAAATTAACCATTTTTAAGTGCAAACGATGACAAAATTAAATATACTGCAAAACCTGGAAGGGTGTTTGCATCTTTTGGTACAGTGATATCATGCAATGTAATTAATCATCTCACTTGAAAATGAAATACACTTGACAAAAAGTGATATCAAATAATAATATACATTATTTTATTTCTATTTATTTTAACTTTTTTTTAGGTTGTAGAATTGAGATAGGTTTTATCAATCAATTGGGTTAGTGAGTTGATAGAACGTTAGTTCTAACCGCATCCGATTTTGGAGTTCAATCTAATAGTAAGGATAATGAATTGAGAATCAAACCATATAGGCGATAATAAAATCTCGCTGATGGTCGGTATGCACTTCTTTTGAGAATTGTGTTAAAATAAATGTTTATTGAGTTAAAGCATCCATTTGACAAATTTTACATAGAATCATCCTTAGGTAATTAAACACTAAAAGATCAAAGACCGACAACAGAGGGATCAGCAACCCCATGTTTCTGAACTCTGTATTTGCTCCTATTAACTTCTTATTACAGAAAATGACAGCTCTCAGAGTACCATGATACAAATTGGGCAGGCACAATGATTTCTCATTTGTTGAATTTTTTTGTGAAATTATTGTTTCAAGAGTCGATAGAAGTATATGTAATGTTTCTTCTCTTTTTTGTGTGCGGATTGAAGATTTCAGAAAATGTAATACAAATTTCTTAAGTTACTTTACAATATAGAAAATGTAACTCAAAATTAGTATGTCTTATGGTAATATTATTGTGGTCGAAATTGTAATAAAATAACTCTTTGTGTAATGCTAGGAAGGTCCAGCGCAACGTGCAAAGGTTGTGCTAGTTATTGTTTCCTAAATATAATTGTAGTGTCAATGTACTTTTTAGCATTAATTTACTATTAAAATGGAATTATATGTGAACATAATTATTTATATGCTCACTTAGTATTATGAGAATTTATGCACTCGTTCTATTTGAAATTTTTTTGTTTCAATTTAGTCTATTGTGAGTCTAATCCTTATCTGATTGAATGAATGCATCACTAACCTGAAACCATCATAAGAAGTTGTCTCAACACCCTAGTAAGAGGCCAAAGCTTACTAGCTCAAACATTAGGGACCTCAGAATTTTGGAAGATATCCAAGTCTGACTTCTGATAAAAACAATCTTGTTTAACAAATATTTAGCAAGTCAATCTTGTTTAACAAATATTTAGGGTTTAGGGTTTAACAAAAATTATCAAACCATAAATAATGAGTTCGATCTCAAAAAAAAAAAAAAAAAATGCAAGCTGTTTGTGTTATGGCAATGGGCATATTTCTATTTTCTGCACCTGCTTCAATTTCTTTTTATTTTTTGTTAATTTGTGTTTAAAAAGTGGTTTTTGAATGGAAAGGAAATTAAGTTCACGAGACAATCAACTTTAAAGACAGGCCTGGTTTCTTATGGAACGACCTACTGGTTGTGATAAGAAACTCTCAATCTTCAATGCTTTTGCTATAGCAAATTGAGGACACAGGATATTACTACAAAAATGTGTTTAAGCTATCAAATTATTGATCTAGCTACGCAAATGTGCAGTCTTGCTCAGAGGAAAATTGTTTTGGTTAGGCGGATATACATCCTCCGCTCTCTCTCCAGTGTTGTAGTGATCCATTAGTTATTTAGCAGTTCGTCGAGGTGTAGATGGTGGTATGGTGACTGGTTATTTATTCTGGTGTCAAAGATATATCACGAGCTTTTATCGGCCAATGTCACTTCCTGTGATAGCAAAAAAAAAAAAAAAAAACCAAGATTAAAAAAGGAAAAATAGAAATGGTTTGATCTCACTATCAAAAACTAAATTTCTAATATTCGTGCCTTCTCGGCAATGGCACCAAAAAAGAGTTATGTGAGTGTGGTATATAGATATGTCCCTAATAAAATTTATAGAACTTAGTTACTTATCGGTCGCCATCATGACCTAATAAGCTAGGGGTATCGATCCATAGGTAGGCTAAAGATGGATTACTGGACTAGGATTTGGTTTA
This sequence comes from Juncus inflexus, assembly GCA_024447665.1. Taxonomy (NCBI): domain Eukaryota; kingdom Viridiplantae; phylum Streptophyta; class Magnoliopsida; order Poales; family Juncaceae; genus Juncus; species Juncus inflexus. Next base: position 6,257,616 of record JAJHPC010000005.1, read on the forward strand.
GTAATTCAAATCTGACAATATTTGGTTGGTTGGTAAAGAAAGGCAAATAAATAAGGATAAAAATGTGTCGTGCTCACATTGTCAGTGCTTAGGGGGGGGGATCATTTGTGCAAGTCTGATAGAGAGGAGTCTAGGGCTTGGTAGTTTCCTCTATCTCCTTAGTTGATCTATTGGATTACTTCTCTTCTACTTATTGCTTATGCTTGTCAGGGGGATCCACCTGGTATCGCGAAACTGATTGTCGCATTGAATCGCAATGTTCACACCCCTAGGTAATTTCCCGACCAAGGTGTGAATCCTTTGGGCTCGTGGCATTTCTTGCTCCCCACAAATGTTCTGACTTCTTTCTTGGCTCATCGTTCCAAGTCTGATTTGCATATCTGACTTTTAGCTTCTCCTTTCAGTCTTTTACTTACTTGGCTAAGTATTGAGAACTGTGACGCTTAATATTCAGAATAAGAATTAAATTACACAAAAAAGATCACATTAATGAAACAGATAATAAAAGAGAAATAACTTAATAAGATTTCAACTAATTTGATAGATTACTAACATATCACCACAGGGGTGAGTTTAGTTACAATACATAGTACTAAAACAAAACAAATCAAGATACATAGAGATTAGACCAGAATACTCCCTAATCCTAACTCTCATGGTTGTGCTGTCATGCCACGCCCCTGTACGAAACTCACACACTCTCTCTCTTTGTATATTTTTCTCACTTTTCTGACCTCCCTTCTGTCTGTCAAAGAGTGGTGCTTTTATAGGGGGGAGTCGTCCTAGGTTTTCCAATGTCCAAAGATGCAATGATTCCAGAGATCCATACAAATATTCCGGCATAAATGCTCCTGATTTTTTTTTCGATCTGCTCCTTCCTGAGCATAACTGCCCTGAGCAGCTAGAGTTTCCTTCTATTTGTCCATCGGACCTTCAATCAAATCGGGGCTTACAATGTCATTCTTCTTTCCTTAATTAGATGCCATCGAGCCGGTCCACTCAAGTTGCGATTCCTTCAGATCCGTGCTAGGGGGTCGAGTTTACCGTGCCTACTAGTGGGACTGCAGTGCGTCAATTGATCTAGTCGCGATTACATTTTTTGTGCCTCTTTTTTTCTCTTTTCTGACCATTTCACTCAATTTCCTGCAATCACACAGGATCTCAGCAGTAACTTGATTCTTGAACTAAAATAAAGCTAAACTACTGAAAATACTACTAAAAAGGTATAAAATAAGATACAAGATCGGATGCAATTATGTATATAAAATACCCCGATCATTAATCATGCATCTTTTTCAGAGATTCCAGTTATTGCCATCGAGTTTCTCCGGATGCATCATTTGAACTAGATTAACAAGAGTCAGCATGGTAGGAGCGATTGTTGTGGGGGGGAGGAATTGTTGCCATGATTGAAAATATAAGTTTTTTTCAAAAGTGAATTTGAAATGGTCTGTATCGGCACCTGATACCAATTGTTCATTCAAAAAGACCTAGAGGGGGCGAATAAGTGTAGAGTGTGCGAAAGTGTGATATTTTATTTGATTTTAGCTGATTTTGACTTTTTAAGAATTTTCGTTGTGTTAATTAACAAAATGAAAGGGAATAAAAAGCGAACAAAAAAGATCTACTAGAAAGAAGTAAAATAAATAATAATTAAATAAAGAAAAAATTAAAATTAAGAGTTACCGAACATAAGATATGTTTACGAAATTCGGCTAGATGGTTGTTTTAGCTATAAACTCCTGTTTACGCTACTAACCATTTGCTTCACGATTGCCTACATATCCGAGAATACCTCTCGGCTCCTTGATCTTTTTCACTAATTAAATATGGTGGTTACAACTTGTGTTGATAACCATTTTACAAACTCTTAATGGTTGTCAACAAAACTCGAACTAGATTTCATTTGAACTTTTACAAACGACTCAACTTTCTCTCTCAATTTCGTTCAAAATAAATATCTAATGATAAAATAGACAACAGAGAGAATGTTTAGAGAATGGATATTCCTTGTGGATTTTCTTTTTAAAATGAATGAGGGTGCTCCCTATATACGGTGAAGGGAGGACCCCTCTCAGAAAGATTTCCATAATATGTATGTTCAACAAAATGAGAACCTGTTCGAACTGACGAGGACTTGATCGAACGAACAATATTCGAGGACTTGATCGAACGAACAATACAAAATATGAAATTTCCTTATAGGAATTAGTTCTAAGGGACAAGAGTTTCGTTAGAACGGATGGTGTTCCATATTTATATAATTGTATTCTCCCTAAAAGTTTATTTATAATATTCAAATTCAATTTTTTTTACTAATAATTTCTCGTGGAAAATCATCAAATCTTCTGTATCTTGAGCTTGTCTAGCATGAGTTGGGTTTTGCTTTATTTTTTCAAATACCTTTGAGTTTTGATCGTGTTGCGTCCTTACTTTCTTGTTCGTGCTTTCTCTCGTATATTAATTTCAAAAGAAATGAATTTGAAAATATTTTTATGATCATCAAACAAAGAACAACGCGATGCCATGCATAAGAGATGATTAAATGATAACTGCAAGTGATGCAATAAATATTCTATGATTTCCCACAGTCTCAAGAGAAAAGAGGAAAAAAATAACTCACTCATATAAAAAAATATTTTTATTCAAATATTGCTTATCTTTTACATCTACATATCAACCCTTATATAGCCTACTTTGACACAAACTAATTTCATATATGCCATTGCAAAAATTCGAAATATCATATTTACCATTATAAAAATATAAATATCATATTTACCATTGTAAAAACTTAAAAATATCATATATGCCATTACGAATCCTGAAATATCATATTTGCCAATACAAAAACTTAATATATCATAGTTGCCATTAAATTTACTCAAATCTTAACACCATCTATTTTTTTCGTTAAAATTAACGGTCCAATCTTATAATTACCATTATACCCCTAAATTTAGTTAATGAATTAGTTTTCATATTAAATATTCATTTGATTATCTCTCTCTCTCTCTCTCTCTCTCTCTCTCTCTCTCTCTCTCTCTCTCTCTCTCTTTCTCTCTTCATGATTAAAATTTAAAATCTTCACTTTAATTTGTTAGTCAAAATAATTTGACATGAGAGAAAAAATTATTAAAAAAATAATCAATTCATTTTTTTCATATCAAATTCTTTAGACTTCAAATTAAAGAAATATTTTTTTTTTTGTTATATACGAATATCTAAATCATGAAGGGAGAGAGAGAGAGAGAGGGAGAGAGAGGAGAGAGAGAGAGATGTTTCATATGAAACTTTATTCATGAAATAAATTTATGGCTATAATGGTGATTATAAGATTCGACCGTTGATTTTAACGGAAAAAATGGATGATGTTAAGTTTTGAGCATATTTAATGGCAAATATGATATATTAAGTTTTTGTAATGGCAAATATGATATTTCAGGTTTTCGTAATGGCATATATGATATTTTTAAGTTTTTACAATGGCAAATATGATATTAAAATTTTTGTAATGACAAAATATGATATTTTATATTTTTGTAATGGCATATTTGAAATTATCCCTAATACTAATTAATATAATTAACCCCCTAGATTCATCATGCATGCATAACCTTCGTCACTCCCGAAGTTCATACGCATGATAATTAACCTTCTTCACTTCCTAGGTTCACCAACTTTTATCATTTTTCCATGTATTACACTTCAATTTGATTTTTGCCAACCCAATTCTCCCAAACTTACTTTTACCCAAACGAGCATGACCCTCCAATTCATGGGTATCAACAGCCACAAACCTCTTCCTATGAACAATTGTTCCAAATGATGAACACTATGCAGGAAGACCTTAAATAAATATCAAACACGCTCGGCGGATTTTTGACGAGGGGGCCATGCCTCAGGAACCGCTCTCCAACCTTGTTATGATGAATCTAGCCATTGTGAAGAGAGTTCTTGGGTTCAAAATGAGAATCAAGAATTGAGGGTAGAAGAATGTTCAAATGATGTGGAAATGTTTGACGGAGAAGAAGTTGTGGAAGAAGAGAACACTAACATTGAATTTGAAGAGTATTTGTGTGATGGGGAGAGTGAGTTTTTTCATGAAGAGGGGCTGGAATCTTGTGAATTGCCGAGTGCAATAAACCCTAGATTCAACTTCGAGAAATTTTGGTGTGAAGTGGAATGTGAGTCAAACCATGACTCAGGGATTGAATCTTGCGACGAGTTGAGCGCCACAAAACCGATTTTCCAATTTGAGGAATTGTGGGTTGAGGAAGAGAATGGGTCAAACCATGACTCAATGGTTGAAGCATACAATAAGCCGAGCATCCAAAACCACGAGCCAACTCCACCAAACCCTCGAAAACCTATTTCTTGCCAGGCCATACACTACAACCAACTTAAAACTAGTGGTATAATGTTTATCGACCATCCACCTCAACAATGGGTAAATTTGGGCATTGAATTGCCCCTCTCAACCGAATTTAAACCCAAACCCCGTCCAAAAACAATCAAATCACACTTTTTACTTCTTGGCGAAACAAAAGAAAAGCAATCATGGGATCAAAGAAGTGTCTTATCACCATGTGAGCTCTTACAAGGGTTTGCTCACGTGTACGATCCATTAGAGCGAGGTTACAAAAAGACGTTGGGCTCGAGATGTAAAACGGGAATGCTGGCGAGAGGCAACTCGTCGTGTCAGGTCGTATTTTGAATTTCGAGTATATCCCAACTAAACCTCAAAATATCAAATTTCTCCCTCTTAAACAATAAATATCAAATATATCCCTTTTAAAGCTATTTCCTTTCAAATTTACCCAGAATTAACTTGGCTGTTATATTTAATGGAAAACTGATAGAAAGACTCTTTTGCCCTCCGTCTCCTCCATTCCATCTCTTCAGCTCTCCCTCTCCATAACCATAGCCAATCTCTTCATGTCCCTCAGCTCCCCTTGCTTGCTTGCTCATCAGCGCGTCAGCCTCAGCAGTGACGACCACCATAGGGTCTGGTCTGACGAAGGATCCTCCCAATCAATGCCGGAGGTAGAAAAATTTCCGTGCGACCGGCTTCTCTACCAGACTCAGCGTATCTCTTTCCGCAACCTCCATGTTCTCCCCTTATTTCTCTCATCACCGGCTCAATTTGTTGATTTGTGTATGGAATTACTAGAAGCTTTACTGATTGAATCTCAAGCAAGTGATAAGTAGAAAAAATTAGAGCAAAACATATCTAGATCAACCCCAAAATAAGGAAAAGAACGAAAAACAACATTGAAGGCTTTGTACAGCTCATGACGTCCTGAATTCGATGGCTGATTTTAAATTTATAACTGTTGAAAATTTATATACTTTCCTTTATTGCTTATGATGCTATACAGTTAATGTTTTGTACAGCTCACTCATTGTGGTAGTAATTTACATATCTTACAGGGGTACAAAACCATAATGAAGCATTGCATGAAAAATGCTTGAAGTCCTACGAGAAGCGATAGAACAAACAGATAGCTTCAACATAGTGTCAAAACAGGTTGGTGAGCTATTGGTTGCATTTTCCCTGAAAGACACTAGTAAATTCACGGTTATGGCTATATTTGAGATGTTGAGTCGCTTCGGATGAATCATACCTCTTGATCGATACACAACACATTGCAGTCCTCTGAGTGGCCGTCAGGTATTACAATATACATTTTTTTTTCTTTTTTGAATGACGAACTTTCCACATCATAAGAGTAACTTTATTTTTAATTTTTTTTTGTTTCAGTGCGAGTCAATATCTTCTGAACGTTGCAAAGGATGTATGTCTGTTCAGTCATTTTGGTTTGATGTTAGTGAGTTGTGGTTGCTAAGTCATGTGTGGTTTAAAGTGATAATTGGTGATGACTTGAATTTAGTAAATTTTGTATGTATCTGATTGATATTGTATTTGTTAACAGCCCAAACCAATTGCCAGTTGTTTGGTTTTGTAATTTTATCAAGTATTAGTGATACTAATGTTTGATGAGATAGTTGTCAAAAAACATCACGATAATGTATTAGTTTTGGATTTGAGTTTATAGTTTGGATCTCCTTTTATAATATGGCATATCAAAATAAAATGTCAAACAAAATACAAAAACAAAACAAAACAACACCACCAACAATGATCATAACAAATACATGCTGAAAGTAATATTTAATCCCGAAAGAAACATCAAAACAACTATAATCTTATACAATTCTTTAATAGTCTTTAACATATCTGTCAGGGACGGATCTTAATAGGAACTGGAAGGAGCCCATGGCCCTCCAAGATTTTGACGGAGTAGTATATATCAATAATGTTTTAATGGAAAAAAATTTAAAATACATGTATTTTTATGACCAAAAAAGAGTATTCACGAAGTAAAGAGGCCTAATCACGGACAAAGCAAGAGGTGAATTAGGCCAACAACTTCTAGGCAATGAAGATTGAGAGAGCAACATTCTTTTATCTAAGAGTTACCTGAAAATTATAGGTTCCACTGTTGAAAAATGATTAGCAATAAATCCTAACAAGTTATAACAAATCATTCTGTTTTAATAGAGCTACTTTAGTATTTGACCCTCAATGAAGCCTCAAATCAACCAAGAAATAATGATTCAATAGAAATCAGGTCACAGACTATTTGCTCCCATACTATTTATTATACATATTTTCATGCTTATTGATAAGAGGTATTTTTGCAGTCGTTTTACGCTTACCAAAAGAAATTTGTAACCCTAGACTTAACTACAATAAAGTAGACAGTGGAAGTAGGGGTCGAACCACAGAGAGCTATTTAGACTAAACCAGGTAAAAATATTACTTCTCTAATGAAAATGGGCTCAACAAAAATAGAAAACTAAAATAAAGAGAAACCAAGACCGTAAATAAAACCAAACACAAGACCTAAAACAAGACATACAATTGGGGGGGTTGTTGATTGGTTGATTGCAACAAAATGAAAGTAACAAGTAAAGAGGAAACTTAGAGTAAAAATCAAGATATGTGGTGGTTTTGTGAAATGAGGTATAGTTTTGTGTAGTGAATTTGTGTGTAACTTTATCCTTGACTATAATAATGAATTTGGAATTAATCTCTTAAGTGCAGTAAGATGAGCTCTAACCGATAAATAACTCAAACAAAAAGATAGGATTTTAGTTTAGATGAGCTCGTAAATAAAAACACTAACCTACTTGAATATCATAACCAATTCAATAGAAATCATTGGTTATTTAAACAAATCAAAACCTCCTAAACAATGAGCTTGTTCAGAAACTGTTTAGATCGTTGTGAGTTATTTGCACTTGGCTATTATTCAAATTCTAATGGAGGCTATTGAGCAAAGCAACCATAGGAATTTTGTGGCCCTTGTTAATTACTATTGAACATAGAATTGACCGAAATAAACTTAAAACAATTCATTGAGCATGAAAGATAATAAGTAAGTGAAAAGAGAATAATAACCGTTCAAATGAAATTCATTATTAATGGTCTCAAAAGTTACAACACAAAAACATAAACACTAACTATGCCTCGAAGGACTTACTCGAAATACATGGAAAATAAAGAAAATAAAATAATGATAGAACCCATTAATGAAGCGCGGATGGAAGAATGAAGCTTGCTTGACTTGCCCAACTCCAAGAGAGAGAATGATGAAGTTCAAAAGTGATTAGAATGGATGCCTTGCACCTGGTTATATAACCCTCTCAAAAGGTGATCATGAGGGATGAATGAAGATCCATGCAAAGAGTGTGAAGGAAGCATGGCAAAGGCATGAAGAGTGCATGCAAAGTGCATGAAAGATCTGTCCAGAAGATGGTCAATTTGGGTCATTTGGACTTCTGAATTGGGCTCTGGTGATATAGAATGAATTGTGGGCTTTGTTCTCTTCTTTCCAACGGTATATAGTATGCATATAGAGAAGGCCCAGGTTGTGAGTTATGGCCGAAATACTAAGCCTGTGTCGGCAGATCCGAGTCTTGATTATTATCTTCATCTTGTGCTCCAACATATTTTCTCCAAGCTATTCTCCATCAAAATTGCACCTGAATTCACATAAATATGTCATTAGCAGTATCAACATTCAAGTTGTGATTATTATCCTTATAAATAGAATATTAACACATATAATGGTGCAATATCATATATGTATAGGATATAAAATGTGTATAATTAATGACTTATCACTTATACACTGAATGAAATATAATAATAAAAAATCAATTAAGTTTAGTAAGTGCGTCTTGAAAATTTCTCTTTGGCATGTGTCAAGCACAATTCACTAATACACTGAATTTTTTTTTGAAGATTAATATACTGAAATTTCATAATTTTATATCAACTAAAACAATAAACAAAATATAAAAATGGAGTAAATCCTTAACTCAAATAAAGACAAGCATAGTTGAGATTTAATGTTTGTTACATCCCGGAACCAAATAGTGGAAAAAGAGGGGCTAGTTGATTAGTCCCACCTTGAGTAGTGAATGAAAATTAGAGTTACTTATATAGGCTAGTGCATTAACTACTAGCACCAACCAAGCTTAAGCATTTTTCAGGACAATATGGTGTTGGCCTGAAGGTTGGGCTGTGCCAGTTAATGTACTAGACTCTAACAAATGGTATTCAGAGCAGTTCGATCCTGGGGGTACTATCGTGCGGCCGGAAACGTACCATACCGTTATCATGCCTAGAGAACCTGAGGATCTTATATGCCTCAGTGGGGATACATGTATGGGGTGAAGGCTCGCATGGATGTGTACTAGGACGAGACTAGGAACAATATGTCAGTTTTGACGGGGACGTCATAAATTTAAGTGGGGGAGTTTGTTACTGATGGTGTTATGCCCTAAGCCAAAGTGTTTGTGACCTAGATGATGGATTGTAATAACAAACATAATATTTATTCTAAGATATTTCATATAATATGTGCGTATAGATTATTTTAATATAATTAAAATAGACTATGAATATGCAATTCAGCTTTATGTCATCAAAGTGCGTGACTTTAATAGTAAAACTATAAAGTGTTATGAATGCTATTCTAAATCGTCCTGGTTATTTATAGGATATTTGTGGAGACAAATATACTTGTAGATTATATAAAAGCTATAAATGTACACCAGTATATTAGTTGATTGATGATTATGTTTTACTGATCATGGATAAATAGTTATCAAGTCATTAACATAGGTATATGTTAGAGACCATATACTGGACTGACCCGCCATAAGAATGCTACATGTTTTACGTCATTAGCGATTCTTGTAGCATAAAGTATTCATAGTCCTTTGACCTGAGATTGTCTCGGTTCCCAACATGAGTAATTTTATACTTTAATATAATCTAACACTGCCTTTAACCGGGTGGTCATAACGGTTATGATTAGAAATACAATGAATCATGTAGAGGGATGAGTGCAATCAAGACGAGATTTGTTCCTCTCATAAATGAGAGAGATATTTTTAGGCCTCTTGATGAATTGAACTAAAGAAATGTATGACCATACTCAAATGAGTTAATAAGAGTTATTAATGTCATTTGTTCTTGTTCAGTTTAATTTGGGATCAAGAAATATTAATCGATTTATATAAGGATGTCATATTACATGCCTTTTGATCGATATAGATATCGCATAACAATGGGACTAAATACGTGATTGTTGATTAGATAAATCAGATCACTGATATTCACTTAAATTGGGTAGTCATGATGGCTTGCTAGAGTCCGCTCATGATTTATAGACTGTCAAGTCTATTGCCAACATTAAGTGAACCTACTGGGTCACACACAAAGAATAAACTGAAATGGGCGCAGAAAATCCTAGCGACTTATATGATGAGTTGCATAAGAATGTCACAAAATATATTGTCATCTTATGTGATAAGATGTGATATATATGTATATAAAGACTATGAGTACAAAAGATCATGTAATCTAGAAGAGTCTAGATGATGGCATATGGATAATATTGAGTGATGTCATACACATCTTTTAGTGTGAAGAGACATGACTCTTCACCTCTATATAAGGACATAGAGGGCTCCAAATTCATAACACGACACATCATTCTCTCTCTCATTATTTCTCATTCTCTTTTGTGAGACAAAAGAGAGAAAATATACTTTCTAATTTGTATGACAAAATTATGAAAGGGTGCTTTCCTTTTGTATGACAAAAATGAAAGAGTGCGATTATATGAGAGGAATTATATACATCTTTTGTGAGATAAAATAAGAAGAGTTTTCTTATGCAAGAGTGGAACAAGCTACTAGCATATATATTGTTCTTCTTCCCATTTTAAGAAGTTTGTTCGTGTGGACACTGGTAGAGGCGTTCGTACTTTCGGCGCTTATGATCTATTCGGCCTAAGAAGATGAGAACGGTTTGTTGAGAGTTTTGGTGGAGACCGATTGTGTGTGCGGTAGATGACTTCCGCACGATCCGACCTAGACGGACGTAAAATCGGTTAGGACGGTAATCGGTTTAGAGACGCATGGATAACACACATGGTTTGAGCGTCACGGATTAAGCGTAATCCGAAATGTATCTTTAAGATTTATTTCTTTGATTTAGCCGATACGCACGGATCCTCGGATTGGTTTTGGACGAAATGTTTGTGTTCCGCTGCGTTATGCACGTTTTAAACCCAACAGTTACACCCCGGAACCAAGTAGTGGAAAAAGAGGGGCTAGTTGATTAGTCCCACCTTGAGTAGTGAATGAAAATTAGAGTTACTTAAATAGGCTAGTGCATTAACTACTAGCACCAACCAAGCTTAAGCCTTTTTCAGGACAATATGGTGTGAACCTGAAGGTTGGGCTGGGCCAGTTAATGTACTAGGCTCTAGAAATGTTGGCTCCAATAGATATTGTTTACATGAAAACTCACATTGCCAACAATTGAACTTCTTCAGATGTTGTTGACCTCAAACAAGAACTTCCCTTTCCACCAACCTTAGCAAGATTTGGCTTGACAACCCAAAGATTCAAGACGATGAAGGTTGAGGGGCACAACTGGTTTTGAGCGGTGAAGATTGAGGGAACGGCTGGTTTTGGGTGGTGAAGATTGTATGAGCACGACTGGTTTTGCGCGGTGAAGTTTTAGAGGCGCAACTTTGAGCAGGCTTGACAAGATCGAGGGTTTAGGCGTGGTGGCTTTCCTCTTCTTGAGAGTTTCACGAATCAGACAAAAAAGGGGAGTAGAAGAAGTTAGAACTGAAGCAGAGATTAATGGAGAACTGTAAGCAGGAAGGACAGTTTGGTCAATATAAATTTATATCTTCTAATTTAGTTAAAATTGATAATTTTAATTATTATTAATTGGATGGTGAGTTAACGGTTTGGGTATATTTGATATTCTCTTAGTTTTATGAGGATAAATTTGAAATATTTTAAATTTTGAAAGGATAAATATGATATTAGTTGAGTTTAAGAGGGATAAATTTGATATTTACTGTTTAAGAGGGATAAATTTGATATTTTGAGGTTTAGCAGGGATATACTTGAAATTCCCTCTTTTTTTAATTTAATTTTTCTTCTTTTTACAAAACTTCACTTCACGCTTAAACATTTCCTACGCAAATGTTTAAATGTGGTGGGGGAGGTTTTGCACAAGACCTCAGATAATTTTTCCAATTTCCACAAATTTTCTCATTTTTGAACTTTTTGTTTGAAGACAAACAAAGGTTTAAGTGTGGTGGGGTGATTTTGTGCAAAACCAAGTTTTGTTTTCTTGTAGAAATGTGAAAATTTATAAAAATTGAAAAATTTGAAAAATTCAAAAACCTAAAAATGTGTATAAAAACAGACATTACAAATCCCACCACACTTAATCCCACCACACTTAAACTAAGTTTGCCCTCAAGCGCAAATTAAAATCAAGTTTTAGGATTTTTAGAATCAGTTTAAAGCGTTTTGAAAAATTTAGTTATTGCCATGAATGTTATATACTAATATTTGATTATTATAATAATATACGAGGGTCGATGAATATCCATTAATAATTTCAAATTCAAATTTATTTAAAATTCCCCAATCTTTCAAATACGAACCTTTTTCCAAAAAGTAATGCCCTAATTTTTGTTTTGATACTTTCTCCCCCTAAATTTAAAATGGTGAATTTATACAAATTACCCGAAAAGTTCCAACTAACTCAGTTTTCTCTTTTATAAACACGTAAAAGTTGGTATGCTATCCACTCAGGTTATCAAAAGACAAGCTGTGCTTTGCACGTACAAAAAATCCTTCAAAAATAATTTTTCACATTTTTAAATTCCTTTTGTGAAGGGATAACAGGTTACGATTTATGTCACTTGCTTTTAGTGCGAAAATTAGAGATGGACATACGAGTCATTAGCTATGCCATAAAAAATAGGTTGAGTTAGAAAATTTTTGCGAAACTAGTGGTATTAAAAATAAGGTTTGATTTCTCAAAAATTTTAATCGCAACATTACTTTAAAGAAAATGATTTATAATTTTATTAAAGGGGTAAGTGAAATATTTATGAATTTTCGAAACGCTTAATGGATTTTACATGAATATTATAAATGGAAATGAGGTGAAGGGTGACATTCTTGACAAAAGTTAAATCCCTTTTGAAGTTTTGCAAATCTTTTCATCATTTTTCAAAACCCTAAGTATTTTTCAAAAATTGCTTGAGAGGGCTTAGTTTTAAAATATTTTCCATTTTCAAAACGTTTTACTTCTTTTTTTTATTGTATTTAAATTTTTATTGTATTTCTGATTTTTTTTTTTAATTTTTATGAATTTTCATATTTTTAAAACAAAACTTGGTTTTGCACAAAACCACCCCACCACACTTAAACTTTTGTTTGTCCTCAAACAAAAAGTTCAAAAATGAGAGAAATGTGGAAATTAGAAAAATTGAAAAATTGTTGGGGTTTTGTGTAAAACCTCCCTCACCACACTTAAACTTTTGCGTAGCAAATGTTTAAGTGTAAAGATAAGTTTTGTAAAAAGAAGAAAAATAAAATAAAGAAAGGAAAAATACGACCTGACACGACGAGTTGCCTCTCGTCAAGCGCTCCCGTTTTACGTCTCGAGCCTGACGCCTTGGTGTTAGCCTCTCTCGAACGGGTCGTAAATGTGAGCAAATCCTTGTAAGAGCTCACATGGTAATAAGACGCTCGTTGGGGATTTCTTGTACTTGTTTTTAGTTTTCTGAAGGATATGAAAGTGTGGTCTTCTTGCTTTGGGAAGGAATTTGGTGTCGATTCTCGTCGAGAGTGGTAATTCAATGCCCAAATTCACTCCTTGGTAGGTTGGGAGGTCGACGTACAATACACCACTTATCTCAAGCTCGGTGTAATGTATGGTTTGGCAAAAGATAGATTTTGGGGAAGTTTGTGGAATTTTCTTGAGTTTTGGGATTGTCGGTTCGTCCAAATTTTTAACCTTTGAGTCATGGTTTGACTCATCCTCGTTCTCGACCCATAGTTTTTCAAAAATATTTATAATATCTTTAACCAAATCTTGGGTTTTGGTGGCACTCGACTCGTCGAAAGGTTCAACCAGTGAGCCATCACATGACTCACATTCCACATTACTCGAGACCTTACGAAAGTCCTCGAAGTCGAAACTAGGGTTTGTAACACTCGGAATTTCGCCCAATTCAACCTTTGAGTGCTCGCTTAGCACGCATTCCTCATCACTCGAGCCTTCACAACACTCACTCCCTGATTTCTCGTCCCACATTCCCCATCAAACAAATTCTCTTCAAACTCAAAAGTAGGGATTTCTTCTTCCACAACTTCTATGAACATTTCCTCATTTCTTTGAGATTCTTCAAATTCCGATTTCTCAAATTTGAAAATTATTTTTATAGTGCTCGACTTGTCACTAGATCCGATACCCTCTTCTTTGTCTAACTCACTTTCACCATCACACCCATACTCTTCAAATTCAAAAATAGGGTTCTCTACTTCCACAACTTCTTCCCTATCAAACATTTCCACATTTCTTGAACTTTCTTCCACCCCAGTTCTTGATTCTCATGTTGAACCCAAGAATACTCGTCACAATGGCTAGCTTCATTGTAACAAGGTTGGAGAGAAGGTTCTTGTGTCATGGGTTTCTCAGTTTGTACTTGGGAGGTGGTATAGACTTGTCTGATATCGTCGACAAATCCACCAAGTGTGTTGGACATTTTGTTGAGGTCTTCCTGCATGGCGTCCATCATTTGGAATAATTGGTCATATGAAGAGGTTTGTGATTGTTGATATCCATGATTTGGAGGGTTATGCTCGTTTGGGTAAGAGTAAGGTTGGGAGAATTATGTTGGCAAGACGGGTGTGTATGGGTTTTGGTGGTTCATTTGAGGTTGAAAACTCCAAGGTTGGCTCAACATTTCATCCCTCGACTCCTGAATAGACGAGTGGTTGAATAACGCTCCTTGCTCATAAGATTGCTCGTAGACAGGCTGTGTCTGCTCGAAATAGCCGTCGCCATTTTGTCATGGATAGCCCTCGTTTAGGCATCCCGTCCATGTTTGTCGTCGCGTCATTAAACCTTCCTTTATTTCTCGCCTTGCCGATCCATCGACATATCTTGTGACCTAAAACCTTCAAAGATAAGAGAGACAAAAACACTAGAGAAAATGTGAGATTGATTAGTTAATAACTTGATGCAAGCCGCCTCCCCCGGCAACGGCGCCATTTGTAAATCGCGGTAAAATTGTCGTTGATATTTCACACAATTTAACAAAATAATTTATATTTCCCTATTAATCAATTGCGAGTATGAGTGGTAACGAGTTTAGGGTCGAACACAAGGAGGTGTGGCCTCAAGAATTGACTAGTCTCAATGATTATTCTTTAGTGTAAAATCTTGTAATTCAAGGGTTATTAGATAAATTTCCAAATTAAAATTTTATTTTCGGCCTTATCGTAAAAATTCAGCACGTCACACTTTGGTGTTTTAATTTGTAACTTGACCAAATAAGCTCCCATTCCAACACACAAGATACTGTTGGAAACAAAAAAGAGAGATCTATGATATGTTACTTTACTGGTATTACTGTTTTATTCAAAAAATTCGAGATATTTGCAGTTTAAATCCAGAACTTAGTTCAGAAAATTATAGAAAAATCACGAAGCCTTAAAAAATTCCAAAATTTGTACAAAAATTCAATTATCCAGTTTTAGATTAACTGTTCAAATCTGGTATAATTATGTTTAATGTTTTGAGATTTATAAAGAAAAATCTGATTTGGATCAGAAACTGGTTCTGCCAGACCAATACTCACAAAAGTTGTAATATCTCCTGATCTGATTTAACAACTAATATTTTAAAATTCATATTTGGATTCTAAACTTCAAACTAATTCAAAGAGGACTATTTTACTATTTTTAATATTTGGTTTTATATTTTTAAAAATTCAGAAGAAAAGGAACAATAGATCTGGACAGAAAGATAGAAAATAGAATTATCACAACCTTAGAAAATTCATATCTCACAAATTATAGATCGAAATTGGACAAAATTTGATTTGCAAATTATCTACTAAATGAGATCTAAATTTTAAAAATATTAATTTA
This sequence comes from Juncus inflexus, assembly GCA_024447665.1. Classification (NCBI taxonomy): domain Eukaryota; kingdom Viridiplantae; phylum Streptophyta; class Magnoliopsida; order Poales; family Juncaceae; genus Juncus; species Juncus inflexus. The sequence continues at coordinate 6,273,180 of JAJHPC010000005.1, forward strand.
ATTTTCCAGAACAGAATAGGACACGAAATTAAGTGCAAAATACTGAAAAACAGAGAAACTACGGCAGCAAGGCAGAAACTGGTTTAGGGTTTGATTATTGACTTACAAATAGGGATTTAAAGAACATTATGATGTGTAACGATCATTAATCACTTAGGGTATAATTTCTCAGATTTAAATAATGGATTTGGGCAATCTAAGCTAAGATTTACTCAAGAAATTGATTAAGAACTAGTTCATCTCAAAACAGCCATTTCAATATAAAACTTGGTCTAAATCAATCTCAACTGCAAATTAATTACATAAAGTACTAAGCTAAGCCTTCTAAGTGATCAACAAGTCAATAAACTCTGGATTTAATAGATCAATTGATGAAAAATACTAAGCTAAGTAATTTTCCCCAATTTATTCAAAAATATGTGTGTTCATCACTATTCATTAAAATTCAGCAAAATTACAAGAAATTAAAGTAAGATTTCATGCATACAAATCACAAATTCCTTTCCCTATCTATATTTACTCATACATAATCACAAGAACAAGAATTTGACAAGATTTCATCATGATTATTACAAAATTGAGTTCTTGTGATCTAAAATTCAAATTGAGTAATTAAAAGAGAATTGGATTAAACCGAGAGTTGGAAGACCAGCCGGTATCTCCCTCGAGTCGATTAAGCTCCAATTGCACCTCGATTCAAGCTAGAATCGACCGATTCGAATTTTCCCCAAATCAGCCCCAAATTGCGCGATTTCACTCAAAAAAATGAAAATTAGAGATCAAGAGGGCTTGAAACTCAACAATGGTAATTCTAGAGGTTAAAGAAGATGAATGGAGAGTGGTGTATAAGTTAAGGAGAGTGGGAGAATGAGTTATTAGAGAGAATGGATGAAAGAGCGTGTTTTGCCAATGAGTCGGTAAGGATCCCCACGTTATTTATTATACTTCTGGGACACTTGACGATGCACAACGAAATTACACGACCACGGAAAAAGAATTATTGGCTATTGTGTTTGCATTGGAAAAGTTCCGATCGTATTTGGTCGGAACAAAAGTGGTTGTGTTTTCAAATCATGCAGCACTGAAGTACTTGATGAAAAAGAAGGAGTGCAAACCGCGTCTCTTACGATGGCTTCTCCTTCTTCAAGAATTCAATGTGGAGGTCCGAGACAAAAAAGGTGCAGAGAACCTCAGTCGACTTCTGACGAATGAAGGCGACATTTGTAAATCGCGTTAAAACCGTCGTTGAATTTCACACAATTTAACAAAACAATTTATATTTCCCTATTAATCAATTACGAGTATGAGTGGTAATGAGTTTAGGGTCGAACACAAGGAGGTGTGGCCTCAAGTATTAACTAGTCTCAATGATTATTCTTTAGTATAGAATCTTGTAATTCAAGGGTTATTAGATGAATTTCCAAGTTTAAATCTTATTTTCAGCCTTATTGTAAAAATTCAGCACGTCACACTTTGGTGTTTTAATTCGTAACTTGACCAAATAAACTCCGATTCTAACACACAAGATACCGTTGGAAACTAGAAAGAGAGATCTATGATATGCTACTTTACTGGTATTTCTATTTTATTCAAAAATTTCGAGATATTTGTAGTTTAAATCCAGATCTTACTTCAGATTCAAAATCGGTTCAGCAGTAACTTCAGAAAATTATAGAAAAAACACCAGAAATTGAAAAATCCCAAAATTCATACAGAAATTCAATTATCACGTTCTGGATTATCTGTTAAAATTTCATTTAATTATATTTTGTAGTTTGAGATTTATAATGAAAATTCAGATCTGGATCAGAAACTGGTTTTGACAGACCAGTACTCACAAAAATTATAATATCTCGTAATCTGTCTTAACAACTATTATTTTAAAATTCATATTTGGATTCTAAACTTCAAATTTCTTCAAATAGGGCTATTTTTGGATTTTTATTATTTATTTTTATATTTTTTTAAAATTCAGAAGAAAAGAAACAGTAAATTGGACAAAAGTTTAAAAAAAACAGAAAAACTACAATTTTGGAAAATTAATATCTCACAGATTACAGATCGGAATTGGGCAAAATTTGGGTTGAAAATTATCTACTAAATGCGAACTAAATTTTAAAAATATTTATTTAATTTTTCAGATCTAAATTAGACACGAAATTAAGGGAAAAAGACTGAAAAAACAGAGATGAAACAGCAGCAAACAGAAACTGATTAGGGTTTGATTTTTGGTTTAAAAGTAGGGATTTTTAAGAGTATTTGATCAAGAATACCATCCTTAATCACTGAATATTCAATCTTCAAGATTTGTATAACAAGTTTAAGTAAATTCAAGCTAGAAAAACTCAATTAATGGACCGAAAATTGGATCTAAACAAAAATCAGCCAACTTATGTTCAAATCATAAAATTCAATCCAAAACTTCAATTAATCAATCAAAATTCTCAGCCAAGACCTTGAATGACTAATTGGTCATAATACACACGCAATTATATGTCTAATTGATCTAATAAATTCAGCCAAATCAATCAAATCAACGATTTTCATTTTTAATAGTGATATATGAACACTTACACAAATCGGTCAAATTGATTCAAAATAAAGCAAGATTTCAAGTGATTCCTTCACAAATATCTATCCCTACACAGATCTACTCAATCATGATTAAACAAACACGATTCGATCTCAAATTCATCATTTTACACCAACAATTTAGATTTGAAAAATTAGGAGAAAGAGAAAGAATTTAAGGAGGATTTAATCAAACCACAATGAGAAATCCAAGCTAGGACCTTCCTTGAGTTGATTTGAAGCTCCAATTGCACCTCGATTCAAGCTAGAATCGACCGATTCGACTTTTCCCCAAATCAGCCCCGAATTGTATGATTTCACTCAAAAACGAAAATTAGAGCTCAAGAAAGCTCGAAACTCATTAATGGAGATTTTAGAGGTTAGAGAAGATGAATGGAGAGTGGTGTATAAGTTAAGGAGAGTGGGAGAATGAGTGATTTGAGAGAATGGATGAAAGAGCGTGTTTTGATGGATTGAAATACGGTTCTTTATATAGAGAGTTGAGGGATATTTTGGGGCTTGTGATTGGCTTAGGAGGATCAAGGAACTGTACTGAAGATCTGGACCGAATTTCATTGTATTCCGTTGAAAAATGAGGGAGAATTTCGAATTTTAGTATTTGGCGGTTATTTTGAAATCTGGTTATTTCGTCGAACGGTTTAGTGGCATCATTTCAAACTCAAATATCTCTCTCATTTCTTCATTATTTTTGGTGTTCTTCATATCCATGGAAAGAGGAAAGAGAGAAGAAGAGAATGGAATTGGTTTCACGTGAAACGGAGCTCTGTGGAGTGAGTTATGGACTTGAGAATTTTCAGCTCGAATTGAGTTATTTCAGCAAAAACAGAATTCAATTTCATCGAATACTTATTTCAAACTCGATTATCTCACTCAATTCTTCATCATTTTATGAGTTCTTTATATGGTTGGAAAGAGGGGATCAAGAAGAAGAGAATGGTGTTGGAATTTTGTCAATTAGAGGTCTGTGGAGGGAATGGTAAGCTCGAGAATTCCTCAGCTCAAACGGTCTATTTTCATGGCTGACAGGAGGTTTTTCGCGTTTTCCGGCCAGCTCCGGCCGTTCCAGAGGTGACTAATCATACGGTTGTGCTTGTCTTGTCAAGACGAGTCAAATGGTGGTGAGTTTGTTCAATTCCGAGCATTTCGGAAAATCAGCGCTTTGAGAGAGAAAGAGTTGACTTTGACTGCGACGGTTGACCAGAATTTTGATGCGTCATTTTTCTCTGTTCTTTTGCTGCTAGGTTTATGGTGAGGTGTAAAACGATGGTTAGGATCCATTTGATCGGAACGTCACATTCCGATACGAAACGTCACATTCCGATACGAAATGTCATAAAAAACGTGGACGTTTCTTCTCTGTTTTGGGACCGAACGTGGTCGGTTCACGTATCGGTTTGGCTGAAGAACGTCATGAGACAGTGGATGTTTTCATAACGTTTTGTGGTCGTTTCTTACTCGTTCCAATGTTTGCTCTTTTCCAACAACGTTTTCCATCATTTAGGGTTAGGAAATTATATGTATGGGAAATGTGAGCGTTTTTAGGGAGAATTTGGCCATCATTGGCCCATTATTTACGTTTTTGTCCAATTCTTCATTTTATGGCCTTTTCGCCTGTAAAATAGCACAAAAATGTATTAAGAGGTTTCAAATTATGTTTTATGAGTTATGAGTCTTTTTCATACGTTTTATGTGAAATTTAATTGAATTTGTGATGATTTAAACCCTAAAAATGTGTATAAAAATACACATTACAACATTCTCCCGACCAACGAGCTGTTTTCTGACGAGCATCTTTATGCAATCCAGGCGAGTACACCTTGGTATGCAGACATCGTCAACCTTCTGGAGATGGGACAGATACCAAACACGCTTTCTCGCGCTCAGAAGGACAAACTCAGGAATGACTCGCGCTACTATTTTTGGGAAGATCCACTCCTTTACAAGATCTGCTCCGATCAAATGGTGCGCAAGTGCGTGCCCGATTGTGACTTCAAGTCGGTACTATCTTTTTGTCACTCTTTAGAATGTGGGGGCCACTTTGGAGCCCAACGCACGAGTCACAAGGTGCTCCAAAGCGGATTATATTGGCCAACTCTTTACAAAGATGCTCATTCCTTTGTAAAGAGTTGTGAGAATTGCCAAAGAACGGGAAATCTAACCCGCAAAAGCGAAATGCCTCTTAAAACTTTATTGTTTTCTGAGCTTTTTGACGTATGAGGGATACATTTCATGGGCCCGTTCCCTCAATCAAATGGTTACTTGTATATTCTTGTATGTGTCGACTATGTGTCTAAGTGGATCGAGGCAGTTCCAACAAGAGATGCCAACTCCAAAACGGTGATCGAGTTCCTTAAAAAGAACATATTTCAGCGCTTTGGAGTGCCTAAAGCTATCATTAGTGATAGGGGCTCTCATTTCAACAACAAATACCTCGAATCACTTTTGAAAAATTACCATGTTCAACATCGCATGTCGACTGCATATCATCCCCAAACTAATGGCCAAGCTGAAATCTTTAATCGTGAAATTAAAACAATCCTTGAGAAGGTGGTTAATCCATCTCGCAAGGATTAGAGTCAAAGGCTTGGGGATGCATTATGGGCCTATCGTACCGCATACAAGACACGGATAGGGATAACTCCTTTCAAACTTGTGTATGGAAAGAGTTGTCATTTATCGGTCGAAATTGAACACAAGGCTTTTTGGGCAATCGAAAAAGTAAATCAAGATTACCCAAAAGATGCGGTATTAAGGAAAATGCAAATTCAAGAATTTGAAGAGCTTCATCTTGAAGCTTATGACAATTCGAGAATTTACAAAGCAAAACTAACCATCGCTCACGACAAACTTATTCGCAAAAAAGAGTACAAGGTTGGCGATAAGGTTTTGTTGTTCAACTCTCGGTTGAGAATGCCAACATTTTCCCGTTTGGAGTGTTTGAAATCTCTAGGGAAGGAGGGGATTTTACCGTTTCAAGATCAATGGCCACCGCTTAAAGGCATTTTACGAAAATCATGACACGCGGTGGTTTGATGAGCAGGAGTTGGTCGAAGCGCCAAACGGCGCAGAAGAAAAGGAAGGATGAACGAACACACGTCGAGCTCGAGACATAAAACGGGAGCGCTTGGCGAGAGGCAACTCGTCATGTCAGGTCGTATTTTTCTTTTTACCTTTTCTAATTTTTTTTTTCACAAAACTTCTTCATTCACACTTAAAATTTTCGCAAAAGTTTAAGTGTGGTGAGATTTATTTTGTGCAAAACCAGGTTTTGTAATCTTTTTTGTGTCCAGAAAAAAAAAATAATAAACTCATGAAAACTAAAATTTTTGCTTTTATTTCATTTTCCTTTTTTGTAAATACACTTTCTTGCTTGGATTTGTACATAAATAAAAGAATTTTAAAAGAAGAGTGAAAAAAAAGGGTTTTTCAAAAAAGAGTTTTGAAACCAAGTCCTTCAAGCAACAAGTTTTTGAAAAATATAGGCTTTTGGAAAATGATGAATAATTTTTGAAAACTTTTAAAGGATATTAAATTATTTACCATAATATTTTCCATTCCACCCCATTCCATCTATACTATCCTCATAAAGTCCATTAATGGTTTTGAAAAGTTCATAATGTGTTGATCTCCTCAATATTTTACGACAAAATATAATGTTTCCATTCGTTAGTGCCATATTTAAATTTTTCGAAATTATCCCTACTTTTCAAAATGTGGCCTTGTGAAATGTCTAATTTTTATCAGCCCTTTGAAACTTGTTGAAGACCTACCACCTATTTTCTAGTACAAAAACGTATTATTTTGATATGATTTTTAAATAATCTGCCGCACCTAGTCTTATGGTGACCCTAAAGGGTGTACGGCGCGAGAGATAGTTCTTAACGCTCGGTTACAGGCAATCCAACTTGGATGGTACCAAGTAGCTGGGTATCGGTGATGATGAATCATTGGTATTCACGCGGAAGAGCCCGCTGCATGGCCTCGAATTCGAGTATGCTAGAAGTGACTAGAGGGATATGATCCGCCGCGGAGAGGCAAAGATCGGGGTAGCAGACTATTAAATATATATAAAAAAACAAATATAAAAGAAAAAAAGAAAGAATAAATAAAAATAATAAAATAATAAAAAAAATAAAAAATATATAAAATAAGAAAATTATATATATGTATATACTTCTTAATAAAGAAATAAATGATTTTTAGTGTCATTAGACACAAAATTTGTGCTTGGAAATTGGGTGTGCGAATATTCAATCTGTTTCAAAGGGCGAAGTGAAATTTAGCTGAAGCTTTTGTGCGAAAATTAGGGGGTTAAAGTAGAAAAGTTTTTTTTAGGGTACTATTTTGTGGAAAATAGATAATTGGGATAAAAGATTGGTGAGTTGAAACCAACTTGAGATTTTAAAATTATTAATGGACATTCACCAACTTTCGTGTATTATTATAATAATCGACTAATTATGTGGCAATAATTTAATCTCTTTTCAAATGAATTTAAACTGATTCTAAAAATCCTAAAACTTGATTTAAATTTATGCTTGAGGACAAGCTTGATGTAAGTGTGGTGAGATTTGTAATGTGTATTTTTTATACACATTTTTAGGATTTTTATTATATAAAATTCACCATTAAATCACATAAAATGTATGAAAAAATGTTTAAAATTAATAAAATTTATTTGTGAAACTCTTAATATACTTTTTTGTGATTTTTCAGGTAAAAAGACCGAGAAAACGATATTTGGACGACTTGGCGAAAAGTCAACTCCAAACGACGAGCCTATCTGAAAATCCAGGGCCAAAGATGGCAGAATTTTCGACAAATCTCCGCGAAAACCCTACACAGGATTCTCCAAAATTATTATAACCCTTATCCGCTGCTATCCAAGCCGAGACCTACAAAATTCACAAGAAGACAAAAAGTCAAACCCTGGAAATCGCCGAGTTGACCAAAAGTAAACTTTTCCAAAAGGGGTCAAACTGGGTAATCCAATCGTAGAGCGCGACGATACGAATCCAACGGTACAAACCTTGCGAAAAAAGACCTTCCAGAACTTCCAGAAAATGCGATATGAGATTTAGTCAACCTTGGTCCAAAACAACCTTTGACCCAGTCAAACAATTTTCAACCAATCAGATGCTGAGACGTGGCAGACTCCGTTGGAAATCAGCGAATCAAGAAGCGACACGTGGCATATCGTGTTATTAACATCAATAGGAAGGACACGTGGCGGTTTTTTTTTGGGGAGCATCGCTGACGAGGTCAGTACGCATCAGTACGTGATTCGAGTTTCAGCCAATCACTCGTCGCCACATGTCAAAATGCGTCAGGGGAAACGCGTTTTCTTCTGTTGCCACCACCTTTCCCTCCGTTTTCCAAATGACTGGACGTCTCCGTTCCTTGATTAACGCACGCTTGGGGCAACACTTGACCATCCAGTGAGGAGAACTGGAGATGCACGGGATGCTTTCTGCACCTGTCAGCAGCGCAGTACGAGGATTCTTTCCGCAGCCAATCACTCGTCGCCACGTGTCAAAATGCATTTTTACAGATGTTGACTTGGACACGTGGAAGAATCTGGTTCGCGGGATTAGATACTGGAATTTAGCTGCACCTAATTAGAGGGTGCCACGCGGCCAGTCCGTTGAATTCGGATATAATTGAGGGAAAATGATAAATATACCCAGAAAATTACACCCAAACAGAATTTGAATAGAAATAAAGGCAAAGAGTGTTAAAGACCCCCCTGATTGCTACCCAACTCAGAATCCGGATCAAGTTAAATTTTTAGTCCCACAAGCTTATTTCCAAATATTTTCTAGGTCATTATTCTCTATAAAAATACCCCCTTTTTCTCTCTCAAAAGGATCATCATTCACACATCCATTCTTACATCAAATTCTCACACTCATTTCTTCTTTCATCTCTTCCACCATTTTTTTTCTTTTCCACTATTAATGTCCACAAGCTTCAAATCTTTATTTCTTGAGAGCAAAGAGAGAGAATGGAATTATAGAGAAGAGAGAAGTGATTGATTTAGAAGGAGCAAGTACTAAATCGACCAAGAAGGGGAGAGATCGAGAACGATTCGCAACTTAGGGTTTGATTTATTTTTCTCTTTATTGTATTTTATTTTATTTGATGCAAGTATGGTTTTTGTGGACATGAGTGAGTAGTTTTAAAAGTAGGGAAAAGACTTTTTGTGTGGCTTTTGTTGATGAAATCTTAAGTGAAATTTTGCATTTATCATGGTATTTTAAGATTAAATCTTGACATTTTTTTATGAGATTTAAAGTTGAGTTATTTAGAAGAACGATTTGACGTTAAATATTTATGAGATTTGTTTGAGTAATATTGACTTGGAAGAGTCTTTCTTTTATTCAAATAAGGGTTAAATCAAATATAAGAACAACTTAAAAGTGGAAGTTTTTGAGTGGATCTGATATTTGATGAGTTTATTAATTGATTTTTGGAAGGGAATTAATTAAACCTTACTTATAAATACTATAATATTTTCTATCTCTTGTGATTAGTGATTCTCAAGTTACACAAATCGTCATTATTTCCCTACTCTTTTTTTTATCAACATAAATTTTATTTCTTTTTCTTTTTAAATCCAATTCTTATTTAAACAACAACAATTTCTCTTAAACCACCACACTAAATAAAAGGTGAGATTAAAAAGTTAACAATTTAAGGTCTTACTTCTTTGTGTTCGACACCCTAAAACTCGTTTTCCACATATAAACTTTGTGAACACTTTAGGAACTACAAATATCTTTGTTAACACATGATTACTCAAACGACAAGTTTTCGCGTAGTTACAAACTATTACGTGGAAAAGTTAATATATTTTGTTGTTTTCACAGTATCACAAAAATCAAAGTATAATACAAAAAAAAAAATGCAATTTATATTGATATTCAGAAACCACAAAAAATTAAGTCAAATACAAAAAAATAACTCCGTTTATATAGATATTCGTAAAACCAAAAAAATCGAATTGAACTCTAATACATTGAAAAATTAAAACTTTTCTTGTTTTCAAAAAACCATAAAAATTAAAGTCTTAGTGTGGAAAAAAAACGCTATTTGTATTGTTTTTCACACAAACGTCAAAAAAAAAAAAAAAGTCCAATACGTGTAAAAAAAAAACTCCGTTGTTATATATTTCCACAAAAATTGAAGTCTAACAAATGGAGAAAAAATAATTTGTATTGTTATTCGCAAATTCAAATAAATCGATGTCTAATATACGAAAAAATGCCGTTGTTATAGATTTTTGTAAAATCAGAAAATGTGAACTGAAGTGTTTATATGGAAAAGGTTATATCTTTTGTTACATTCACAATATCACAAAAATCGAAGTCTAATAAAAGGAAAAAAATATAATTTATAATGATTTTCACAAAACCACAAAAAATTAAGTTAAATACAAAGAAAAAACTCCGTTTATATAAATATTCCCAAAACCACAAAAATTAAATTGAAGTTATGTGAAAAAATTAAAACTTTTCTTGTTTTCAAGAAAACTTCTTTTGTACTCGATTTGTCTTCTCTTGGCCTTTGTACCACCGCTTCCTCCTCTTCTCTTGATAACTCCACTTGCTTCCCACTTCTCAATTAGATCGCGTTGATGCGCTTGAGATTTGCAGGGTCCGATCCTTGAAAAACAATACAAATTTGTGTTTTTTTCTTGTATAAGACTTCTTATTTTACTGTTTTGTAAAAATAATAAAATTTTATTTCTTTTCCTTGTTTTACACCAAAATTCTTTTTTTTTTTGGTATTGTGAAAATCAATAACAATGGAGTATTTCCATGTATTAGATTTTAAGTTTTGTGGTATTGTGAAAAATAATATAAATTTTGTTTTTTCCATGTATTAGATTTTAAATTTTGTTTTGACTTCAATTTTTGTGGTCTTGTCGAAATAACAAAAGATTATTTTTTCCACGTATTACACCTCAATTTGATTCTTTTTGTATTGTGATAATCGATAACAAAGGAGTTTTTTCCATCTATGAGATTTAATTTTGTCATTTTGTGAAAAATAATATAATTTTTTGTTTTTTCCTCATATAAGACTTCTTATTTTGCTCTTTTGTAAAAATAAAAAAATTTGGTTTCTTTCCCTTGTTTTACACCTCAATTCTTTTTTTTTTGGTATTGTGAAAATCAATAACAATGGAGTGTTTCCGTGTATTAGATTTTAAGTTTTGTTGTTTTGTGAAAAACAAAAAAAATTTGTGTTTTTTTCCTTATATAAAGCTTCGTATTTTACTGTTTTGTAAAAATATCAAAATATTATTTTTTTTCCTTGTATTACACCTCAATTCATTTTTTTTGGTATCGTGAAAATCAATAACAATGGAGGTTTTTCCATATATTTGATTTTTTATTTTTGTGGTATTGTGAAAAACAATACAAATTTTATTTTTTCCATGTATTTGACTTCTATTTTTGTGGTCTTGACCAAATAGCAAAATATTATTTTTTTGCATGTATTACACCTCAATTCAATTTTTTTTTGTATTGTGAAAATAAATGACAAAGGAGTGTTTTCCATCTATTAGATTTTAATTTTTGTGGTCTTGTGAAAAACAATACAAATTTGTGTTTTTTCCTTGTATAAGACTTATTATTTTGCTGTTTTCTAAAAATAACAAAATTTTATTTCTTTTCCTAGTATTAGACCACAATTCACTTTATTTTTGGTATTATGAAAATCAATAACAATGGAGTGTTTCCACATATTGGATTTTATGTTTTGTGGCTTTGTGAAAAATAATAGAAAATTATATTTTTTCGATGTATTAGACTTCTTATTTTGCGATTTTGTAAATATTACAAAATAATATTTTTTTTTCCATTTATTACACCTCAATTCGATTTTTTTTTTGTATTGTGAAATTCAATAACAATGGAGTTCTTTCCATGTATTAGATTTTTCATATTTATGGTTTTGTGAAAAACAATACAAATATTATTTTTTCCATGTATTTGACTTCAATTTTTGTGGTCTTGTCGAAATAACAAAAGATTATTTTTTCCAGGTATTACACCTCAATTCGATTTTTTTTTTTAGTATTATGAAAGTCAATAACAATAGAGTTTTTTCCATATATTAGATTTTAATTTTTTGTGATTTTGTGAAAAATAATACAAATTGTGTTTTTTCCATGTATTTGACTTCAATATTTGCGGTCTTGTGCAAATAACAAAAGATTATTTTTTTCCATATATTACACCTTAATTCAATTTATTTGCATTGTGAAAATCAATAACAAAGAATTGTTTCAATTTATTAGATTTTAAGTTGTGTGGTTTTGTGAAAAATTGTACAAAGTTATGCTTTTCGCATGTAAGATTTCTTATTTTGTTACAAAATAATATTTTTTTGCCATTTATTACAGCTCAATTCGATTTTTTTTGTATTATAAAAATCAATAGCAACGGAGTTCTTTCCATGTATTAATTTTTAATTTTTGTGGTTTTGTGAAAAACAATACAAAAAGTAATCTTTTGTTGTTTTTATAAAAATTTAAGTGTAATATACGGAGAAAAAACAATTTGTATGGTTATTCGCAAAACCACAAAAATCAAAGTCTAATATACGAAAAAAAATGTCTTTGTTCTAGATTTTGAAAAAAAAAATCACAAAAATTTGATTGAACTATTACATGGAAAAGTTAATATCTTTTGTTGTTTTCACAGTATCATAAAAATCGAAGTCTAATACAAAGAAAAAAATGCAATTTATATTGATATTCAGAAATCACAAAAAATTAAGTCATTTACAAAGAAAAAACTCCGTTTATATAGATATTCGTAAAACCACAAAAATCAAATTGAAGTATAATACATTGAAAAATTACAACTATTCTTGTTTTCAAAAAACCATAAAAATTAAAGACTTAGAATCGAAAAAAACGCTATTTGTATTGTTTTTCACAAAACCTCAAAAAATAAATAAGTCCAATACATGTAAAAAAAACTCCGTTGTTATATATTTCCACAAAACCACAAAAATCGAATTGAAGTGTAATTCATGAAAAAACGAATAAATTTTTATGGTTTTTACAAAACAAAACAAATTGAATCCCATATTTGGAAAAAAAGCATAATTTGTATTGTGTGTTAGAAGACCACAAAAATTGAAGTCAAATACAAAGAAAAAATTCCGTTTATATAGATATTCACAAAACCACAAAAATCAAATAGAAATGTAATACACGGAAAGCGCAATCTTTTATTTTTTACACAAAACCACAAAAATTTAAGTCTTATAAATGGAGAAAAAATAATTTGTATTGTTATTCGCAAATCCAAATAAATCGATGTCTACTAAAGTGTATACATGGACAAGTTTATATCTTTTGTTATTTTCACAATATCACTAAAATCAAAGTCTAACAAAAGGAAAAAAATACAATTTACATTGATTTTCACAAATCCACAAAAAATTAAGTCAAATACATAGAAAAAACTCTGTTTATATAAATATCCCCAAAACCACAAAAATTAAATTGAAGTATAATATTTGAAAAAATTAAAACTTTTCTTATTTTCAAAAAAACCTCTTTTGTACTCGATTTGTCTTCTCTTGGCCTTTGTACCACCACATTCTCCTCTTCTCTTGGGAACTGCACTTGCTTCCCACTTCATAATTGGATCGCGTTGATGCGCTTGAGATTTGCAGGGTCCGATCCTTGAAAAACAATACATAATAAAATTTTATTTCTTTTCCTTGTTTTACACCTCAATTCTTTTTTTTTGGTATTGTGAAAATCAATAACAATGGAGTATTTCCATGTATTAGATTTTAAGTTTTGAGGTCTTGTGAAAAACAATACAAATTTTATTTTTTCCATGTATTTCACTTCAATTTTTGTGGTCTTGTCGAAATAACAAAAGATTGTTCTTTCCACGTATTACACCTCAATTCGATTTTTTTTTTGTATTGTGATAATCGATAACAGAGAAGTTTTTTTCCATCTATTTAGATTTTAATTTTGTGATTTTGTGAAAAACAATACAAATTTGTGTTTTTTCCTTGTTTAAGACTTCTTATTTTGCTCTTTTGTAAAAATAACAAAATTTTATTTCTTTTCCTTGTTTTACACCTCAATTCTTTTTTTTCGTATTATGAAAATAAATAACAATGGAGTGTTTCCATGTATTAGATTTTAAGTTTTGTGGTTATGTGAAAAACAATAAAAATTTTAGTTTTTTCCTTGTATAAGACTTCATGTTTTACACCTCAATTCATTTTTTTTTGGTATGGCGAAAGTCAATTACAATGGAGTTTTTTCCATATATTCGATTTTTATTTTTTGTGATTTTTTGGAAAAAACAATACAAATTGTGTTTTTTCCAAATATTTAACTTCCATTTTTGTGGTTCTTGTGGAAATAACAAATGATTATTTTTTCCGGATATTACACCTTAATTCGATTTTATTTATATTGTGAAAATCAATAAAAATGGATTGTTTCCATTTATTAGGTTTTAAGTTCTGTGATTTTGTGAAAAAGAATACAAAGTTATGTTTTTCTCATGTAAGACTTCTTATTTTGCGGTTTTGTAAAAATTAAAAATAATACATTTGTTTCATTTATTACACCTCAATTCGATTTTTTTGGTATTTTGAAAATCAATAACAATGGAGTTCTTTCCATGTATTAGATTTTTAATTTTTGTGGTTTTGTGAAAAACAATACAAATTTTATTTTTTCCATGTATTTGACTTCAATTTCTTGTGGTCTTGTCGAAATAACAAAATATTATTTTTTCCACGTACTACAACTCAATTCGATTTTTTTTTGTATTGTGATAATCGATAACAAAGAAGTTTTTTCTATCTATTAGATTTTAATTTTTGTGATTTTGTGAAAAATAATACAAATTTGTGTTTTTTCCTTATATAAGCCTTCTTATTTTGCGGTTTTCTAAAAATAACAAAATTTTATTTCTTTTCCTAGTATTACACCTCAATTCCTTTTATTTTTTGTATTGTGAAAATCAATAACAATGGAGTGTTTTCACATATTAGATTTTAAGTTTTGTGGCTTTGTGAAAAACAATACAAAATTATATTTTTTCGATGTATTAGACTTCTTATTTTGCGGTTTCGTAAAAATTACAAAATAATATTTTTTTTCCATTTATTACACCTCAATTCGATTTTTCAAAATCAATAACAATGGATTTCTTTCCATGTATTAGATTTTTAATTTTTGTTTTTTTGTGCAAAACAATACAAATTTTCTTTTTTCCATGTATTTGACTTCAATTTTTGTGGCCTCGTCGAAATAACAAAAGATTATTTTTTCCACGTATTACCCCCCAATTCGATTTTTTCTTATTGTGATAATCGATAACAAACGAGTTTTTCCCATCTATGAGATTTTAATTTTTACGGTTTTGTGAAAAACAATACAAATTTGAGATTTTTCCTTGTATAAGACTTCTTATTTTGTTGTTTTGTATAAATAACAAAATTTTATTTCTTTTCCTCATTTTACCCCTCTTTTTTTTTTTTTTTGTGGTATTATGAAAATCAATAACAATGGAGTGTTTCCATGTAATAGATTTTTAGTTTTGTGGTTTTGTGAAAAACAACAAAAATTTGTGTTTTTTCCTTGTATAAGACTTCATATTTTGCGGTTTCATAAAAATAACAAAATATTATTTTTTTTTCTTGTATTACATCTCAATTCTTTTTTTTATTTTTTTGGTATTGCGAAAGTCAATAACAATGGAGTTTTTTCCATATATTACATTTTTATTTTTTGTGATTTTGTGAAAAACAATACAAATTGTGATTTTTCCATGTATTTGACTTCAATTTTTGTGGTCTTGTGGAAATAAGAAAAGATTATTTTTTTCCATATTTTACATCTTAATTCAATTTTATTTGTATTGTAAAAATCAATAAAAATGGATTGTTTCCATTTATTAGATTTTAAGTTTTGTCGTTTTGTGGAAAACAATACAAAGTTATGTTTTTCTCATGTAAGTCTTCTTATTTTGCGCTTTTGTAAAAATTACAAAATAATATATTGTTTCATTTATTACACCTTAATTCGATTTTTTTGGTATTTTGAAAATCATTAACAATGGAGTGTTTCCACATATTAGATTTTATGTTTTGTGGCTTTGTGAAAAACAATACAAAATTATAATTTTTTGATGTATTAGAATTCTTATTTTGCGGTTTCGTAAAAATTACAAAATAATATTTTTTTTCCATTTATTACACCTCAATTTGATTTTTTTGGTATTGTCAAAATCAATAACAATGGAGTTCTTTCCATGAATTATATTTTCAACTTTTGAGGTTTTGTGAAAAACAATACAAATTTTGTTTTTTCCATGTATTTGACTTCAATTTTTGTGGTCTTGTCAAAATAACAAAAGATTATTTTTTCCACGTATTACACCTCAATTTGATTTTTTTTGTATTGTGATAATCGATAACAAAGGAGGTTTTTCTATTTATTAGATTTTAATTTTTGTGGTATTGTGGTTTTGTGAAAAACAATAAAAATTTGTGTTTTTCCTTGTATAAGACTTCTAATTTTACGGTTTTCTAAAAATAACAAAATTTTATTTCTATTCCTAGTATAACAATTCAATTCATTTTATATTTGTTATTGTGAAAATCAATAACAATGGAGTGTTTCCACGTATTAGATTTTATGATTTGTGACTTTGTGAAAAACAACAAAAAATTATGATTTTTTCGATGTATTAGACTTCTTTGTTTACTGTTTTGTAAAAATTACAAAATAATTTTTTTTCCATTTATAACACCTCAATTTGATTTTTTTGGTATTGTGAAAATCAATAACATTGGAGTTCTTTACATTTATTAGATTTTTCATATTTGTGATTTTGTGAAAAACAATACAAATTTTATTTATTCCATGTAATTTGACCTCAATTTTTGTGGTCTTGTCGAAATAACAAAAGATTGTTTTTTCCACGTATTACACCTCAATTCAATTTTTTTTTGTATTGTGATAATAGATAACAAAGGAGTTTTTTCTATCTATTAGATTTCAATTTTTGTGGTTTTGTGAAAAACTATACAAATTTGTGTTTTTTCCTTATATAGGCCTTCTTATTTTGCAATTTTCTAAAAGTAACAAAATTTTATTTCTTTTCCTAGTATTACGCCTCAATTCCTTTTATTTTTGGTATTGTGATAATCAATAACAAGGGAGTGTTTCCACATATTAGATTTTATGGTTTCTGACTTTGTGAAAAATAATACAAAATTATATTTTTTCGATCTATAAACTTCTTATTTTGCGGTTTCGTAAAAATTACAAAATAATATATTTTTTCCCTCTATTACACCTCAATTCGATTTTTTTCGTATTGTAAAAATAAAAAACAATGGAGTTCTTTTCATGTATTAGATTTTTGATTTTTGTGGTTTTGTGAAAAACAATACAAATTTTGTTTTTTCCATGTATTTGACTTCAATTTTTGTGGCCACGTCGAAATAACAAAAGATTATTTTTTCCATGTATTAAACCTCAATTCGATTTTTTCCGTATTGTGATAATCGATAACAAACGAGTTTTTTCCATCTATTAGATTTTAATTTTTATGGTTTTGTGAAAAACAATACAAATTTGTGTTTTTTCCTTGTATAAGACTTCTTATTTTGCTATTTTGTAAAAATAACAAAATTTTATTTCTTTTCCTTACTTTACACCTCAACTCTGTTTTTTTTTTGGAATTATGAAAATCAATGACAATGGAGTGTTTCCATATAATAGATTTTAAGTTTTTTGATTTTGTGAAAAACAATAAAAATTTATCTTTTTTCCTTGTATAAGACTTCATATTTTGCGGTTTCGTAAAAATAACAAAATATTATTTTTTTTCTTGTATTACACCTCAATTTATTTTTTTATTTTTTTGGTATTGCGAAAGTCAATAACAATGGAGTTTTTTCCATATATTACATTTTTATTTTTTGTGATTTTGTGAAAAACAATACAAATTGTGATTTTTCCATGTATATGACTTCAATTTTTGTGGTCTTGTGGAAATAACAAAAGATTATTTTTTTCCATATATTACACCTTAATTCGATTTTATTTGTATTGTGAAAATCAATAACAATGGATTGTTTCCATTTATTAGATTTTATGTTTTGTGGTTTTGTGAAAAACAATACAAAGTTATGTTTTTCTCATGTAAGACTTCTTATTTTGCGGTTTTGTAAAAATTACAAAATAATATTTTTTTTCATTTATTACACCTCAATTCGATTTTTTTGGTATTTTGAAAATCAATAACAATGGAGTTCTTTCCATGTATTATATTTTCAATTTTTGTGGTTTTGTGAAAGACAATACAAATTTTGTTTTTTCCATGTATTTGACTTCAATTTTTGTGGTCTTATCGAAATAACAAAAGATTGTTTTTTCCACGTATTACACCTCAATTCGATTTTTTTTGTATTTTGAAAATCGATAACAAAGGAGTTTTTTCTATTTATTAGATTTTAATTTTTGTCGTATTGTGGTATTGTGAAAAACAATACAAATTTGTGTTTTTTCCTTGTATAAGACTTCTTATTTTACGGTTTTCTAAAAATAACAAAATTTTATTTCTTTTCCTAGTATTATACCTCAATTCATTTGATATTTGTTATTGTGAAAATCAATAACAATGGAGTCTTTCCACGTATTAGATTTTATGTTTTGTGGTCTTGTGAAAAACAATACAAAATTATGTTTTTTCGATGTATTAGACTTCTTATTTTGCCGTTTTGTAGAAATTACAAAATATATTTTTTTTATTTATTACACCTCAATTCGAATTTTTTGATATTGTGAAAATCAATAACAATGGAGTTCTTTCCATGTATTAGATTTTTCTTTTTTGTGATTTTCTGAAAAACAATACAAATTTTATTTTTTCCTAGTATTTGACTTCAATTTTTGTGGTCTTGTCGAAATAACAAAAGATTGTTTTTTCCACGTATTACACCTCAATTCGAATTTTTTTGTATTGTGATAATCCATAACAAAGGAGATTTTTCTATCTATTAGATTTCAATTTTTGTGGTTTTGTGAAAAACAATACAAATTTGTGTTATTTCCTTGTATAAGACTTCTTATTTTGCTGTTTTGCAAAAATAACACAATTTTATTTCTTTTCCTTATATTACACCTCAATTCTTTTTTTTTTTTTTTGGTATTATGAAAATCAATAACAATGTAGTGTTTCCATGTAATAGATTTTAAATTTTTTGATTTTGTGAAAAACAATAAAAATTTGTGTTTTTTCCTTGTATAAGACTTCATATTTTGCGGTTTCATAAAAATAACAAAATATTATTTTTTTTTCTTGTATTACATCTCAATTCTTTTTTTTATTTTTTTGGTATTGCGAAAGTCAATAACAATGGAGTTTTTTCCATATATTACATTTTTATTTTTTGTGATTTTGTGAAAAACAATACAAATTGTGTTTTTTCCATGTATTTGACTTCAATTTTTGTGGTCTTGTGGAAATAACAAAAGATTATTTTTTTTCCATATATTACACCTTAATTCGATTTTATTTGTATTGTGAAAATCAATAACAATGGATTGATTCCATTTATTAGATTTTAAGTTTTGTGGTTTTGTAAAAAACAATACAAAGTTATGTTTTTCTCATGTAAGACTTCTTATTTTGCGGTTTTGTATAAATTATAAAATAATATTTTTTTTCATTTATTACACCTCAATTCAATTTTTTTGGTATTTCGAAAATCAATAACAATGAAGTTCTTTCCATGTATTATATTTTCAATTTTTGTGGTTTTGTGAAAAACAATACAAATTTCATTTTTTCCATGTATTTGACTTCAATTTTTGTGGTCTTGTCGAAATAACAAAAGATTATTTTTTCCACGTATTACACCTCAATTCGATTTTTTTTGTATTTTGATAATCGATAACAAAGGAGTTTTTTCTATTTATTAGATTTTAGTTTTTGTGGTTTTGTGGTTTTGTGAAAAACAATACAAATTTGTGTTTTTTCCTCGTATAAGACTTCTTATTTTACGGTTTTCTAAAAATAACAAAATTTTATTTCTTTTCCTAGTATTACACCTCAATTCATTTGATATTTGTTATTGTGCAAATCAATATCAATGGTGTGTTTCCACATATTAGATTTTATGTTTTGTGGCTTTGTGAAAAACAATACAAAATTATGTTTTTTCGATGTATTGGACTTCTTATTTTGCGATTTTGTAAAAATTACAAAACATTTTTTTTTCCATTTATTACATCTCAATTCGATTTTTTTGGTATTGTGAAAATCAATAACAACGGAGTTCTTTCCATGTATTAGATTTTTCGTTTTTGTGGTTTACTGAAAAATAATACAAATTTTATTTCTTCCACGTATTTGACTTCAATTTTTGTGGTCTTGTCGAAATAACAAAAGATTGTTTGTTCTACGTATTACACATCAATTCGAATTTTTTTGTATTGTGATAATTGATAACAAAGGACTTTTTTCTATCAATTAGATTTCAATTTTTGTGGTTTTGGGAAAAACAATACAAATTTGTGTTTTTTCCTTATATAAGCCTTCTTGTTTTGCAATTTTCTAAAAATAACAAAATTTTATTTCTTTTACTAATATTACACCTCAATTCTTTTTGTTTTTGGTATTGTGAAAATCAATAACAATGGAGTGCTTCCACATATTAGATTTTATGTTTTGTGGCTTAGTGCAAAACAATACAAAATTATATTTTATCGATGTATTAGATTTCTTATTTGCGGTTTCGTAAAAATTACAAAATAATATTTTTTTTTCCATTTATTACACCTCAATTCGATTTTTCCGGTATTGTAAAAATCAATAACAATGGAGTTTTTCCATGTATAAGATTTTTAATTTTTGTGATTTTGTGAAAAACAATACAAATTTTGTGGTTTCCATGTATTTGACTTCAATTTTTGTGGCCTCGTTGAAATAACAAAAGATTATTTTTTCCACGTATTACACCTCAATTCAATTTTTTTCGTATTGTGATAATTGATAACAAACGAGTTTTTTCCATTTTTATGGTTTTGTGAAAAACAATACAAATTTGTGTTTTTTCCTTGTATAAGACTTCTTATTTTGCGGTTTTGTAAAAATAACAAAATTTTATTTCTTTTCCTTATTTTACACCTGAATTCTTTTTTTTTTTTTTTGGTATTATGAAAATCAATAACAATGGAGTGTTGTAAATCGTGGTAAAACCGTCGTTGAATTTCACACAATTTAACAAAACAATTTATATTTTCCTATTAATCAATTACGAGTATGAGTGGTAATGAGTTTAGGGGTCGAACACAAGGAGGTGTGGCCTCAAGTATTAACTAGTCTCAATGATTATTCTTTAGTATAAAATCTTGTAATTCAAGGGTTATTAGATGAATTTCCAAGTTTAAATCTTATTTTCAGCCTTATTGTAAAAATTCAGCACGTCACACTTTGGTGTTTTAATTCGTAACTTGACCAAATAAACTCCGATTCCAACACACAAGATACCGTTGGAAACTAGAAAGAGAGATCTATGATATGGTACTTTACTGGTATTTCTATTTTATTCTAAAATTTCGAGATATTTGTAGTTTAAATCCAGATATTACTTAGATCCAAAATCGGTTCAGCAGTAATTTCAGAAAATTATAGAAAAATCATCAACACTTGAAAAATTCCAAAATTTATACAGAAATTCAATTATCAAGTTTCAGATTATCTGTTAAAATTTCATAAAATGATGTTTTTTAGTTTGAGATTTATAATAAAAATTCAGATCTGGATCAGAAACTAGTTCTAACAGACCAGTACTTACAAAAGTTGGAATATCTCCTAATATGATTTAACAACTAATATCTTAAAATTCATATTTGGATTCTGCACTTAAAAATACTTCCAGTAGGACTATTTTTGTATTTTTAGTATTTATTTTTATATTTTTTAAAAATTCAGAAGAAAAGAAACAGTAAATCTGGACAGAAAGTTTAAAAACAGAAATATTAGAAAATTAGAAAATTGATATCTCACAGATTACAAATCGGAATTGGGCAAAATTTGGTTTGAAAATTATCTACTAAATGAGAAATAAATTTTAAAAATATTTATTTAATCTTTCAGATAGGAATTAGACACGGAATTAAGGTAAAAACACTGAAAAACAGAAAAGCAACAGCAGCAAAACTGAAACTGGATTAGGGTTTGATATTTTTGGTTTAAAAATAGGGATTTGAAGGAAATTTGTGATGTTTAACAATCATTAATCACTTTGGGTATAACTTTTCAGATTTAAATGATAGATTTGAGCGATCTAAGCTAAGATCCACTCAAGAAATTGATTCAATTGCTAGTTTAATTCAAAACAGCCATTTTAAACAAAACTTCAATTCAATCAATCACAACTCCAAATTAATCACACAAAATACTAAGCTAAATATTCCAGACGATTAACAAGTCAATAAACCTCAAATTTAATAAGTCAATTGACGAAAAATACCAAGCTAAGCACTTTTCCCCAATTTATTCAAAATTGTGTGTGTTCATGACTATTCATTCAAATTCAGCAAAATTACACGAAATTAAAGCAAGATTTCATGCATACAAACCACAAATTCCTTTCCCTATCTAGATTTACTCACTCATAATCACAAGAACAAGAATTGGACAAGATTTCATCATGATTATTACAAAATTGGGTTCTTGTGATCTAAAATTCAAATCGACTAATTAAAAGAGAATTAAAATAAACCGAGAGTTGGAAGACCAGCCAGTAGCTTCCTTAAGTCAATTTGAAGCTCCAATTGCCGCTCGATTCAAGCTAGAATCGACCGATTCGAATTTTCCCCAAATCAGCCCCAAATTGCGCAATTTCAGTCAAAAACGAAAATTAGAGCTCAAGAAAGCTTGAAACTCATTAATGGAGATTCTAGAGGTTAGAGAAGATGATTGAAGAGTGGTGTATAAGTTAAGGAGAGTGCGAGAATGAGTGATTTGAGAGATTGGATGAAAGAGCTTGTTTTGATGGATTGAAATACGGTTCTTTATATAGAGAGTTCAGGGATATTTTGGGGCTTGTGATTGGCTCAGGTAGATCAAGGGATTGTACTGAAGATCTGGACCAAGTTTCGTTGAATTTCGTTGAGATTTGAGTGATTTTTGGGCGGATGAAATTTTCCCCTGTTTTGATTTGGCGGACAGATTTGGATCGGTTTAAAAAAATCTTTTGTTCGTTTGTGGCAAAATGGGTCGGAAAAAATTGAACCGAGTCAGGTTTTTGGCGCTGAATCTTTGAACAAACGTCCCCGATCTCCTGTGTCGCAGCCAGTCAAAATTCGTGAAATGAATCGCGTTGGGCGCGAGTACAGTTTCTGCCAATTTTTCATTTCTCTTCAAACAATCACTTATAACTCTTAATTCGCTACTTTGTAGTACAAAGTTTCCATAAGAAAGATGTTCCTCTCGTTCTTACGAATCTGTGGGGCTTTGAATGATGCAAAACGGTTGAGTAAAACTCGAGTTATTCCAATTTTACCAACTGCTGCCCGGTATTACCTCCAGCTTCGCCATTAATGGCTTCTCGAGCTCAAACTCGAGTTTCAGCCAACAACATTGAAAATTATGACTTAGGGACTTTTTCTCAACCCCCCAAGATGCTACAAACTGAATTTTATGTTCTAATTATCCTCCATTTACTCGAATTTCATCGTTAACCACCAGCTTGAGAATTAACCCGAAAACCACCAAAGTGGTGATTAGAACTCATATCTCCATCCGTTTTTCGATCAAATTACCATTCCATAGAGATGAACCATGATGTTTACAAGCCTCCCATTCTATTTTTAGCTTCTAACACCTCATGAACCTTGAGTTTCAACAATGGCGGCAAAAAATAGTTTCAAAAATCTGTTCGAGTTATTTCGTCAGACAGTTCGTGTGCATGAGTTCAAACGCGAATATCTCACTCATTTCTTCATAGTTTTCTGTGTTCTTGATATCCATGGAAATAGGGGAGAGAGAATAAGATAATGGCATTGGTTTTGCATGAAAACGAGGTCTGTGAAGCGAGATATGGACTTGAAAACTTTCAGCCCGAATTGAGTAATTTCAGCAAAAACAGATTTGAATTTCGTCGAACACTTTTTTCAAACTCGATTATCTCACTCAATTCTTAATAATTTTCTGAGTTATTTATATGGTTGGAAATAGGGGATCAAGAAGAAGAGAATGGTGTTGGAATTTTGTAAATTATAGGTCTGTGGAGGGAATGGCAAGCTCGAGAATTCCTCATCTCAAACGGTCTATTTTCATGGCTGACAGGAGGTTTTTCGCGTTTTCCGGCCAGCTCCGGCCGTTCCAGCGGTGACTAATCATACGGTTGTGCTTGTCTTGTCAAGACGAGTCAAATGATAGTGAGTTTGTTCAATTCCGAGCATTTCGGAAAATCAGCGCATTTTTGAGAGAGAAAGGGTTGACTTGACTGCGACGGTTGACTTTTCAGTTTTGACCAAAATTTTTGCGCGTCGCATTTACTTTATTCTTGCGCTGCTAGGTTTATTTGAGGTGTAAAACGATGGTTATGATTCATTTGATCGGAACGTCATGTTCCGATACGAAACGTCATAGGAAACGTGGACGTTTCTTCTCTGTTTTGGGACCGAACGTGGTCGGTTTACGTATCGGTTCCGCTGAAGAACGTCGTGAGACAGTTGACGTTTTCATAACGTTTTGTGGTCGTTTCTTACTCGTCCCAATGCTTGGTCTTTTCCACCGACGTTGTTTATCATTTAAGGTTAGAGAAGTATGTGTGTATGGGAAATGTGAGGGTTTTAGGGATAATTTGGCCATCGTTGGCCCATTATTTGCGTTATGGTGCTTTTTTTGGAGTTGACTTTCGAATAAGTCCTCAAATCCTTCTTTTTATGGCCTTTTCGCTTGTAAAATAACACAAAAATGTATTAAGAGGTTTCAAATTATGTTTTATGAGTTATGAGTCTTTTTCATACATTTTATGTGAAATTCGATTGAATTTGAGATGATAAATACCCTAAAAATGTGTATAAAAATACACATTACAAATCCCACCACACTTAAACTAAGCTTGCCCTCAAGCGCAAATTAAAATCAAGTTTTTGGACTTTTAGAATCAGTTTAAAGCGTTTTGAAAAAAAATTTAGTTATTGCCATGAATGTTATATACTAATATTTGATTATTATAATAATACACGAGGGTCGATGACTATCCATTAATAATTTCAAATTCAATTTTATTTAAAATTCCCCAATCCTTCAAATACGAACCGTTTTCCAAAAAGTAATGCCCTAATTTTGTTTTTGATACTTTCTCCCCCTAAATTTAAAATGGTGAATTTATACAAATTAGCCCAAAAGTTCCAACTAACTCAACTTTCTCTTTTATAAACACGTAAAGGTTGGTATGCTATCCACTCATGTTATCAAACGACAAGCTGTGCTTTGCACGTACAAAAAATCCTTCATTTTCTATTGCGGATATGTAAGTTTTTTTTTTTTCAAGGGTTTAAAAATAATTTTTCACATTTTTGAATTCTTTTTGTGAAGGGATAACAGGTAACGATTTCGGTCACTTGCTTTTAGTGCGAAAATTAGAGATGGACATACGAGTCATTAGCTATGCCATGAAAGATATGTTGAGTTAGAAATTTTTGCGGAACTAGTGGTATTAAAAGTAAGGTTTGATTTCTCAAAAGTTTTAATCACAGCATTACTTTAAGGAAACGATTTATAATTTCATTAAAGGGGTAAGTGAAATATTTATGAATTTTCGAAACGCTTAATGGATTTTAAATAGATATTATAGATGGAGTGAGTTGGAAAAAATGGCATTCATGACAAAGGTCAAATCCTTTTGAAAATTTTCAAATATTTTCATCATTTTCCAAACCCTAAGTAGTTTTCAAAAATTGCTTGAGAGGGCTTAGTTTTAAAATATTTTTCATTTTCAAAATTTTTTACTTCTTTTCATTTAAATGTCTCACACACACAAACTTTATTACAAACACAAATAAAGAAAATGAAGAAAAACAAGTAAAATTTTTTAAATTTTATGGTATTTATGAGTTTTTAATTATTTTTGAAATTTTGAAATTTTCCAATTCTTAAGAGTTTTCACATTTTTACAAGAAAACAAAACTTGGTTTTGCACAAAACCACCTCACCACACTTAAACCTTTGTTTGTCCTCAAACAAAAAGTTCAAAAATGAGAAAATTGTGGAAATTGGAAAAATTATTGGGGTTTTATGCAAAACCTCCCCCACCACACTTAAACTTTTGTGAAGCAAATGTTTAAGTGTGAAAGAGAAGTTTTGTAAAAATAAGAAAATAAAATAAAGAAAGGAAAAATACGACCTGACACGACGAGTTGCCTCTCGCCAAGCACTCCCGTTTTACGTCTCGAGTCCGACGCATTTGTGTTAGCCTCTCTCGAACGGGTCGTAAACATGAACAAATCCTTGTAGGAGCTCACTTGGTGGTAAGAGATTCGGTCCGTGTTGCCTATCCTTGGTTTTGCAGATAGAAATGATTGGTCTTCCTGGTTTTGAAAGGAGTTTGAGGTCGATTTTCGTTGAGAGGGGCAATTCAATACCCAAATTTACTCCTTCTTGATTGCAGATAGAAATGACTGGTCTTCCTGGTTTTGAAAGGAGTTTGAGGTCGATGTACATCACACCGCTTATCTCAAAGTTGGTGTAATGTTTGGTTTGACAAAACACGGGTTTTGGGGAAGTTTGTGGAATTTTCTTGAGGTTTGGAATGGTCGGTTCATCCAAATTTTTAACATTTGAGTCATGGTTTGACTCATCCTCGTCTTCGACTCATAGTTTCTCAAAAATATTTATAATATCTTTAACCAAATCTTGGGTTTTCGTGGCACTCGACTCGTCGAAAGGTTTAACCAGTGAGTCATCACATGACTCGTATTTCCCATCGCTCGAAACCTTATAAAAGTCAACCATTGACCCCCCTTTCGATTCACATTCCACATCACTCGAGTTTTCACAACATTCACTCCCTGATTCCCCGTTTGACCCACATTCCCCATCAAACAACTTCTCTTCAAACTCAAAATTAGGGTTTTCTTCTTTCACAACTTCTATTAATATTTCTTCATCAATTTCTTCATTTCTTTGAGATTTCTCAAATCTTGGTTCTTCAAATTTGAAAATCGCTTTTGTAGTGCTCGACTCCTCATAGGATTCAATCCCCTCTTCTTTGTCTAACTCACTTTCCCTGTTACCCCCACACTCTTCAAATTCAAAACTAGGATTCTCTACTTCCACAACTTCTTCTTCTTCCGACATTTCTTGCAACATTTGAACATTCTTCCATCCCCAATTTTTGATTCCCATGTTGAACCCAAGAACACTCGTCAGAATGGCTAGCTTCATTGTAACAAGGGTGGAGAGAAGGTTCTTGTGCCAGGGGCCCCCTCAATTTGCACTTGGGATGTGGTATTGGCTTGTCTAATATCGTCGACAAATCCACCAAGTGTGTTAGACATTTTGTTGAGGTCTTCCTGCATGGCCTTCATCATTTGGAATAATTGGCCATATGAAGAGTTTTGTGGTTGTTGATATCCATGATTTGGAGGGTTATGCTCGTTTGGGTAAGAGTAAGGTTGGGAGAATTCGGATGGCAAGACGGGTGTGTACGGGTTTTGGTGGTTCATTTGAGGTTGAAAACCCCAAGGTTGGCTCAACATTTCATCCCTCGACTCCTGAATAAACGAGTGGTTGAACAACGCTCCTTGCTCATAAGATTTCCCGTAGACAGGTTGTGTCTGCACGAAATAGCCCTCGCTATTTTGCCATGGATAGCCCTCGTTTGGCCATCCCGTCCATGTTTGTCTTCCCGTCATTAAACCTTCCTTTGTTTCTCGCCTTGCCAATCCATAGACATATCTTGTGCCCTAAAACCTTCAAAGATAAGAGAGACAAAAACACTAGAGAAAATATGAGATTGGTTAGTTAATAACTTGATACAAGCCGCCTCCCCGGCAACGGCGCCATTTGTAAATCGTGGTAAAACCGTCGTTGAATTTCACACAATTTAACAAAACAATTTATATTTCCCTATTAATCAATTACGAGTATGAGTAGTATTAACTAGTCTCAATGATTATTCTTTAGTATAAAATCTTGTAATTCAAGGGTTATTAGATGAATTTCCAAGCTTAAATCTTATTTTCAGCCTTATTGTAAAAATTCAGCACGTCACACTTTGGTGTTTTAATTCGTAACTTGACCAAATAAACTCCGATTCTAACACACAAGATACCGTTGGAAACTAGAAAGAGAGATCTATGATATGGTACTTTACTGGTATTTCTATTTTATTCAAAAATTTCGAGCTATTTGTAGTTTAAATCCAGATCTTACTTAGATTCAAAATCGGTTCAGCAGTAAATTCAGAAAATTATAGAAAAATCACCAAAACTTGAAAAATTCCAAAATTTATACAGAAATTCAATTATCAAGTTTCAGATTATCTGTTAAAATTTCATAAAATGATGTTTTTTAGTTTGAGATTTATAATAAAAATTCAGATCTGGATCAGAAACTAGTTCTGACAGACCAGTACTCACAAAAGTTGGAATATCTCCTAATATGATTTAACAACTAATATCTTAAAATTCATATTTGGATTCTGCACTTCAAAATACTTCCAGTAGGACTATTTTTGTATTTTTAGTATTTATTTTTATATTTTTTAAAAATTCAGAAGAAAAGAAACAGTAAATCTGGACAGAAAGTTTAAAAACAGAAATATTAGAAAATTAGAAAATTGATATCTCACATATTACAAATCGGAATTGGGCAAAATTTGGTTTGAAAATTATCTACTAAATGAGAAATAAATTTTAAAAATATTTATTTAATCTTTCAGATAGGAATTAGACACGGAATTAAGGTAAAAACACTGAAAAACAGAAAAGCAACAGCAGCAAAACTGAAACTGGATTAGGGTTTGATATTTTTGGTTTAAAAATAGGGATTTGAAGGAAATTTGTGATGTGTAACAATCATTAATCACTTAGGGTATAACTTTTCAGATTTAAATGATAGATTTGAGCGATCTAAGCTAAGATCCACTCAAGAAATTGATTCAATTGCTAGTTTTATTCAAAACAGCCATTTTAAACAAAACTTCAATTCAATCAATCACAACTCCAAATTAATCACACAAAATACTAAGCTAAATATTCCAGACGATTAACAAGTCAATAAACCTCAAATTTAATAGGTCAATTGACGAAAAATACCAAGCTAAGCACTTTTCCCCAATTTATTCAAAATTGTGTGTGTTCATGACTATTCATTCAAATTCAGCAAAATTACACGAAATTAAAGCAAGATTTCATGCATACAAACCACAAATTCCTTTCCCTATCTAGATTTACTCACTCATAATCACAAGAACAAGAATTGGACAAGATTTCATCATGATTATTACAAAATTGGGTTCTTGTGATCTAAAATTCAAATCGACTAATTAAAAGAGAATTAAAATAAACCGAGAGTTGGAAGACCAGCCAGTAGCTTCCTTAAGTCGATTTGAAGCTCCAATTGCCGCTCGATTCAAGCTAGAATCGACCGATTCGAATTTTCCCCAAATCAGCCCCAAATTGCGCAATTTCACTCAAAAACGAAAATTAGAGCTCAAGAAAGCTTGAAACTCATTAATGGAGATTCTAGAGGTTAGAGAAGATGATTGAAGAGTGGTGTATAAGTTAAGGAGAGTGCGAGAATGAGTGATTTGAGAGATTGGATGAAAGAGCTTGTTTTGATGGATTGAAATACGGTTCTTTATATAGAGAGTTCAGGGATATTTTGGGGCTTGTGATTGGATCAGGTAGATCAAGGGATTGTACTGAAGATCTGGACCAAGTTTCGTTGAATTTCGTTGAGATTTGAGTGATTTTTGGGCGGATGAAATTTTCCCCTGTTTTGATTTGGCGGACAGATTTGGATCGGTTTAAAAAAATCTTTTGTTCGTTTGTGGCAAAATGGGTCGGAAAAAATTGAACCGACTCAGGTTTTCGGCGCTGAATCTTTGAACAAACGTCCCCGATCTCCTGTGTCGCAGCCAGTCAAAATTCGTGAAATGAATCGCGTTGGGCGCGAGTACAGTTTCTGCCAATTTTTCATTTCTCTTCAAACAATCACTTATAACTCTTGATTCGCTACTTTTTAGCACAAAGTTTCCATAAGAAAGATGTTCCTCTCGTTCTTACGAATCTGTGGGGCTTTGAATGATGCAAAACGGTTGAGTAAAACTCGAGTTATTCCAATTTTACCAACTGCTGCCCGGTATTACCTCCAGCTTCGCCATTAATGGCTTCTCGAGCTCAAACTCGAGTTTCAGCCAACAACATTGAAAATTATGACTTAGGGACTTTTTCTCAACCCCCCAAGATGCTACAAACTGAATTTTATGTTCTAATTATCATCCATTTACTCGAATTTCATCGTTAACCACCAGCTTGAGAATTAACCCGAAAACCACCAAAGTGGTGATTATAACTCATATCTCCATCCGTTTTTCGATCAAATTACCATTCCATAGAGATGCACCATGATGTTTACAAGCCTCCCATTCTATTTTTAGCTTCTAACACCTCATGAACCTTGAGTTTCAACAATGGCGGCAAAAAATAGTTTCAAAAATCTGTTTGAGTTATTTCGTCAGACAGTTCGTGTGCATGAGTTCAAACACGAATATCTCACTCATTTCTTCATATTTTTCTGTGTTCTTGATATCCATGGAAAGAGGGGAGAGAGAATAAGATAATGGAATTGGTTTTGCATGAAAACGAGGTCTGTGAAGCGAGATATGGACTTGAAAACTTTCAGCCCGAATTGAGTAATTTCAGCAAAAACAGATTTGAATTTCGTCGAACACTTTTTTCAAACTCGATTATCTCACTCAATTCTTCATAATTTTCTGAGTTAATTATATGGTTGGAAAGAGGGGATCAAGAAGAAGAGAATGGTGTTGGAATTTTGTAAATTAGACGTCTGTGGAGGGAATGGCAAGCTCGAGAATTCCTCATCTCAAACGGTCTATTTTCATGGCTGACAGGAGGTTTTTCCCGTTTTCCGGCCAGCTCCGGCCGTTCCAGCGGTGACTAATCATACGGTTGTGCTTTTCTTGTCAAGACGAGTCAAATGATGGTGAGTTTGTTCAATTCCGTGCATTTCGGAAAATCAGCGCATTTTTGAGAGAGAAAGGGTTGACTTGACTGCGACGGTTGACTTTTCAGTTTTGACCAAAATTTTTGCGCGTCGCATTTTCTTTATTCTTGCGCTGCTAGGTTTATTTGAGGTGTAAAACGATGGTTAGGATTCATTTGATCGGAACGTCATGTTCCGATACGAAACGTCATAGGAAACGTGGACGTTTCTTCTCTGTTTTGGGACCGAACGTGGTCGGTTTACGTATCGGTTCCGCTGAAGAACGTCGTGAGACAGTTGACGTTTTCATAACGTTTTGTGGTCGTTTCTTACTCGTCCCAATGCTTGGTCTTTTCCACCGACGTTGTTTATCGTTTAAGGTTAGAGAAGTATGTGTATGGGAAATGTGAGGGTTTTAGGGATAATTTGGCCATCGTTGGCCCATTATTTGCGTTATGGTGCTTCTTTTGGAGTTGACTTTCGAATAAGTCCTCAAATCCTTCTTTTTATAGCCTTTTCGCTTGTAAAATAACACAAAAATGTATTAAGAGGTTTCAAATTATGTTTTATGAGTTATGAGTCTTTTTCATACATTTTATGTGAAATTCGATTGAATTTGAGATGATAAATACCCTAAAAATGTGTATAAAAATACACATTACAAGTGTTTCCATGTAATAGATTTTAAGTTCTTTAGTTTTGTGAAAAACAATAAAAATTTGTGTTTTTTACTTGTATAAGACTTCATATTTTGCGGTTTCGTAAAAATAACAAAATATTCTTTTTTTTCTTGTATTACACCTCAGTTTATTTTTTTATTTTTTTGGTATTGTGAAAATCAGTAATAATGGAGTTCTTTCCATGTATTAGATTTTTCATTTTTGTGGTTTTCCGAAAAACAATACAAATTGTGTTTTTTCCATGTATTTGACTTCAATTTTTGTGGTCTTGTGGAAATAACAAAAGATTATTTTTTTCCATATATTACACCTTAACTCGATTTTTTTTGTATTGTGAAAATCAATAACAATGGATTGTTTTCATTTATTAGATTTTATGTTTTGTGTTTTGTGAAAAACAATAAAAAGTTATGTTTTTCTCATGTAAGACTTCTTATTTTGCGGTTTTGTAAAAATTACAAAATAATATTTTTTTTCATTTATTACACCTCAATTCAATTTTTTTGCTATTTTGAAAATCAATAACAATGAAGTTCTTTCCATGTATTATATTTTCAATTTTTGTGGTTTTGTGAAAAACAATACAAATTTTGTTTTTTCCATTTATTTGACTTTAATTTTTGCGGTCTTGTCGAAATAACGAAAGATTATTTTTTTCCACGTATTACACTTCAATTCGATTTTTTTGTATTTTGATAATCGATAACATAGGAGTTTTTTCTATTTATTCGATTTTAATTTTTGTGGCTTTGTTGTTTTGTGAAAAACAATACAAATTTGTGTTTTGTCCTAGTATAAGACTTCCTATTTTACGGTTTTCTAAAAATAACAAATTTTTTTTTCTTTTCGTAGTATTACACCTCAATTCATTTGATATTTGTTATTGTGAAAATCAATAACAATGGAGTGTTTTCACGTATTAGATTTTATGTTTTGTGGCTTTGAGAAAAACAATACAAAGTTATGTTTTTTCGAGGTATTAGACTTCTTATTTTGCGGTTTTGTAAAAATCACAAAATAATTTTTTTTCCATTTATTACACCTCAATTCGATTTTTTTGGTATTGTGAAAATCAATAATAATGGAGTTCTTTCCATGTATTGGATTTTTCATTTTTGTGGTTTTCAGAAAAAAAATACAAATTTTATTTTTTGCATATATTTGACTTTGTTTTTTGTGGTCTTGTGGAAATAACAAAAGATTATTTTTTTCCATATATTACACCTTAATTCGATTTTTTTTGTATTGTGGAAATCAATAAAAATGGATTGTTTCTATTTAATAGATTTTAAGTTTTGTGGTTTTATGAAAAACAATACAAAGTTATGTATTTTCATGTAAGACTTCTTATTTTGCGGTTTTGTAAAAATTACAAAATAATATTTTTTTCATTTATTACACCTCAAATCAATTTTTTTGGTATTTTGAAAATCAATACAAATGGAGTTCTTTCCATGTATTATATTTTCAATTTTTTGTGGTTTTGTGAAAAACAATACAAATTTTATTTTTTCGTGTATTTGACTTCAATTTTTGTGGTCTTGTCGAAATAACAGAAGATTGTTTTTTCCACGTATTACACCTCAATTCGATTTTTTTTGTATTTTGATAATCGATAACAAAGGAGTTTTTTCTATTATTAGATTTTAATTTTTGACGTTTTGTGAAAAACAATACAAATTTGTGTTTTTTCCTTGTATAAGACTTCTTATTTTACGGTTTTCTAAAAATAACAAAATTTTATTTCTTTTTCTAGTATTACACCTCAATTCATTTGATATTTGTTATTGTGAAAGTCAATAACAATGGAGTATTTCCACGTATTAGATTTTATGTTTGGTGGCTCTGTGAAAAACAATACAAAATTACGATTTTTCGATGTATTAGACTTCTTATTTTGCGGTTTTGTAAAAATTACAAAATAATTTTTTTTCCATTTATTACAACTCAATTCGATTTTTCTGGTATTGTGAAAATCAATAATAATGGAGTTCTTTCCATGTATTAGATTTTTCATTTTTGTGGTTTTCTCAAAAAACAGTACAAATTGTGTTTTTTCCATGTCTTTGACTTCAATTTTTGTGGTCTTGTGGAAATAACAAAAGATTATTTTTTTCCATATATTACACCTTAATTCGATTTTATTTGTATTGTGAAAATCAATAACAATGGATTGTTTGCATTTATTAGATTTTAAGTTTTGTGGTTTTGTGAAAAACAATACAAAGTTATGTTTTTCTCATGTAAGACTTCTTATTTTGCGGTTTTGTAAAAATTACAAAATAATATTTTTTTTCATTTATTATACCTCAATTCAATTTTTTTGCTATTTTGAAAATCAATAACAATGGAGTTCTTTCCATCTATTATATTGTCAATTTTTGTGGTTTTGTGAAATACAATACAATTTTTGTTTTTTCCATGTATTTGACATCAATTTTTGTGGTCTTGTCGAAATAACAAAAGATTATTTTTTTCCACGTATTACACCTCAATTCTATTTTTTTTTATTTTGACAATCGATAACAAAGGAGATTTTTCTATTTATTAGATTTTAATTTTTGTGGTTTTGTGGTTTTGTGAAAAACAATAAAAATTTGTGTTTTTTCCTCGTATAAGACTTCCTATTTTAAGGTTTTCTAAAAATAACAAATTTTTTTTTCTTTTGCTAGTACTACACCTCAGTTCATTTGATATTTGTTATTGTGAAAATCAATAACAATGGAGTGTTTCCACGTAATAGATTTTATGTTTTGTGGCTTTGAGAAAAAACAAAACAAAATTATGTTTTTTCGATGTATTAGACTTCTTATTTTGCGGTTTTGTAAAAATAACAACATAATTATTTTTCCATTTATTACACCCCAATTCGATTTTTTTGGTATTGTGAAAATCAATAACAATGGAGTTCTTTCCATGTATTAGATTTTGCATTTTTGTGGTTTTCTGAAAAACAATACAAATTTTATTTTTTCCATGTATTTGACTTCAATTTTTGTGGTCTTGTGGAAATAACAAAGGATTATTTTTTCCATATATTACAACTTAATTCGTTTTTTTTTGCATTGTGAAAATCAATAAAAATGGATTGTTTCTATTTAATAGATTTTAAGTTTTGCGGTTTTATGAAAAAGAATATAAAGTTATATTTTTCTCATGTAAGACTTCCTATTTTGCGGTTTTGTAAAAATTACAAAATAATATTTTTTCATTTATTACACCTCAATTCGATTTTTGGTATTTTGAAAATCAATAACAATGGAGTTCTTTCCATGTATTATATTTGCAATATTTGTGGTTTTGTTAAAAACAATACAAATTTTATTTTTTCCATGTATTTGACTTCAATTTTTGTGGTCTTGTCGAAATAACAAAAGATTATTTTTTCCACGTATTATACCTCAATTCGAATTTTTTGGTATTGTGATAATCTATAACAAAGGAGTTTTTTCTATCTATTGGATTTTAATTTTTGTGATTTTGTGAAAAACAATCCAAATTTGTGTTTTTTCATTATATAAGCCTTCTTATTTTACAATTTTCTAAAAATAACAAAATTTTATTTCTTTTCCTAGTATTACACCTCAAGTCTTTTTATTTTTGGTATTGTAAAAATCAATAACAATGGAGTGTTTTGACATATTACATTTTATGTTTTGTGGCTTTGTGAAAAACAATACAAAATTATATTTTTTCGATGTATTAGACTTCTTATTTTGCGGTTTCGTAAAAATTACAAAATAATATTTTTTTTCCATTTATTACACCTAAATTCGATTTTTCTAGTATTGTGAAAATCAATAACAATGGAGTTATTTCCATGTATTAGATTTTTAATTTTTACGGTTTTGTGAAAAACAATACAAATTTTGTCATTTCCATGTATTTGACTTCAATTTTTGTCGCATCGTCGAAATGACAAAAGATTATCTTTTCCACGTATTACGCCTCAATTCATTTTATTTTATTTTTTTTTAGGGTTGCGAAAGTCAATAACAATGGATTTTTTTCCATATATTAGATTTTTATTTTTTGTAATTTTGTGAAAAACAATACAAATTGTGTTTTTTCCATGTATTTGACTTCAATATTTGTGGTCTTGTCGAAATTACAAAAGATTATTTTTTTCCACGTATTACACCTCAATTCTATTTTTTTTTATTTTGATAATCGATAACAAAGGAGATTTTTCTATTTATTAGATTTTAATTTTTGTGATTTTGTGGTTTTGTGAAAAACAATACAAATTTGTGTTTTTTACTCGTATAAGACTTCCTATTTTACGGTTTTCTAAAAATAACAAATTTTTTTTTCTTTGCTAGTATTACACCTCAGTTCATTTGATATTTGTTATTGTGAAAATCAATAACAATGGAGTGTTTCCACGTAATAGATTTTATGTTTTGTGGCTTTGAGAAAAAACAAAACAAAATTATGTTTTTTCGATGTATTAGACTTCTTATTTTGCGGTTTTGTAAAAATAACAAAATAATTATTTTTCCATTTATTACACCCCAATTCGATTTTTTTGGTGTTGTGAAAATCAATAACAATGGAGTTCTTTCCATGTATTAGATTTTTCATTTTTGTGGTTTTCTGAAAAACAATACAAATTTTATTTTTTCCATGTATTTGACTTCAATTTTTGTGGTCTTGTCGAAATAACAAAAGATTATTTTTTCCACGTATTATACCTCAATTCGAATTTCTTGGTATTGTGATAATCTATAACAAAGGAGTTTTTTCTATCTATTAGATTTTAATTTTGGTGATTTTGTGAAAAACAATACAAATTTGTGTTTTTTCCTTATATAAGCCTTCTTATTTTACAATTTTCTAAAAATAACAAAATTTTATTTCTTTTCCTAGTATTACACCTCAAGTCTTTTTATTTTTGGTATTGTAAAAATCAATAACAATGGAGTGTTTTGACATATTACATTTTATGTTTTGTGGCTTTGTGAAAAACAATACAAAATTATATTTTTTCGATGTATTAGAATTCTTATTTTGCGGTTTCGTAAAAATGACAAAATAATATTTTTTTTTCCATTTATTACACCTAAATTCGATTTTTCTAGTATTGTGAAAATCAATAACAATGGAGTTATTTCCATGTATTAGATTTTTAATTTTTACGGTTTTGTGAAAAACAATACAAATTTTGTTATTTCGATATATTTGACTTCAATTTTTGTCGCATCGTCGAAATAACAAAAGATTATCTTTTCCACGTATTACACCTCAATTCGATTTTTTTCATATTGTGATAATCGATAACAAACGAGTTTTTTTCCATCTATTAGACTTTAATTTTTATGGTTTTGTGAAAAACAATACAAATTTTATTTTTTCCATGTATTTGACTTCATTTTTTGTGGTCTTGTGGAAATAACAAAGGATTATTTTTTTCCATATATTACAACTTAATTCGATTTTTTTTCTTGTGTGAAAATCAATAAAAATGGATTGTTTCTATTTAATAGATTTTAAGTTTTGCGGTTTTATGAAAAAGAATATAAAGTTATATTTTTCTCATGTAAGACTTCCTATTTTGCGGTTTTGTAAAAATTACAAAATAATATTTTTTTTCATTTATTACACCTCAATTCGATTTTTTTGGTATTTTGAAAATCAATAACAATGGAGTTCTTTCCATGTATTATATTTGCAATTTTTGTGGTTTTGTTAAAAAAATTACAAATTTTATTTTTTCCATGTATTTGACTTCAATTTTTGTGGTCTTGTCGAAATAACAAAAGATTATTTTTTCCACGTATTATACCTCAATTCGAATTTTTTGGTATTGTGATAATCTATAACAAAGGAGTTTTTTCTATCTATTAGATTTTAATTTTTGTGATTTTGTGAAAAACAATACAAATTTGTGTTTTTTCCTTATATAAGCCTTCTTATTTTACAATTTTCTAAAAATAACAAAATTTTATTTCTTTTCCTAGTATTACACCTCAAGTCTTTTTATTTTTGGTATTGTAAAAATCAATAACAATGGAGTGTTTTGACATATTACATTTTATGTTTTGTGGCTTTGTGAAAAACAATACAAAATTATATTTTTTCGATGTATTAGACTTCTTATTTTGTGGTTTCGTAAAAATGACAAAATAATATTTTTTTTTCCATTTATTACACCTAAATTCGATTTTTCTAGTATTGTGAAAATCAATAACAATGGAGTTATTTCCATGTATTAGATTTTTAATTTTTACGGTTTTGTGAAAAACAATACAAATTTTGTTATTTCCATGTATTTGACTTCAATTTTTGTCGCATCGTCGAAATAACAAAAGATTATCTTTTCCACGTATTACACCTCAATTCGATTTTTTTCATATTGTGATAATCGATAACAAACGAGTTTTTTTCCATGTATTAGACTTTAATTTTTATGGTTTTGTGAAAAACAATACAAATTTTATTTTTTCCATGTATTTGAATTCAATTTTTGTGGTCTTGTGGAAATAACAAAGGATTATTTTTTTCCATATATTACAACTTAATTCGATTTTTTTTTGCATTGTGAAAATCAATAAAAATGGATTGTTTCTATTTAATAGATTTTAAGTTTTGCGGTTTTATGAAAAAGAATATAAAGTTATATTTTTCTCATGTAAGACTTCCTATTTTGCGGTTTTGTAAAAATTACAAAATAATATATTTTTTTCATTTATTACACCTCAATTCGATTTTTTTGGTATTTTGAAAATCAATAACAATGGAGTTCTTTCCATGTATTATATTTGCAATTTTTGTGGTTTTGTTAAAAAAATTACAAATTTTATTTTTTCCATGTATTTGACTTCAATTTTTGTGGTCTTGTCGAAATAACAAAAGATTATTTTTTCCACGTATTATACCTCAATTCGAATTTTTTGGTATTGTGATAATCTATAACAAAGGAGTTTTTTCTATCTATTAGATTTTAATTTTTGTGATTTTGTGAAAAACAATACAAATTTGTGTTTTTTCCTTATATAAGCCTTCTTATTTTACAATTTTCTAAAAATAACAAAATTTTATTTCTTTTCCTAGTATTACACCTCAAGTCTTTTTATTTTTGGTATTGTAAAAATCAATAACAATGGAGTGTTTTGACATATTACATTTTATGTTTTGTGGCTTTGTGAAAAACAATACAAAATTATATTTTTTCGATGTATTAGACTTCTTATTTTGCGGTTTCGTAAAAATGACAAAATAATATTTTTTTTTCCATTTATTACACCTAAATTCGATTTTTCTAGTATTGTGAAAATCAATAACAATGGAGTTATTTCCATGTATTAGATTTTTAATTTTTACGGTTTTGTGAAAAACAATACAAATTTTGTTATTTCCATGTATTTGACTTCAATTTTTGTCGCATCGTCGAAATAACAAAAGATTATCTTTTCCACGTATTACACCTCAATTCGATTTTTTTCATATTGTGATAATCGATAACAAACGAGTTTTTTTCCATCTATTAGACTTTAATTTTTATGGTTTTGTGAAAAATAATACAAATTTGTGTTTTTTCCTTGTATAAGACTTCTTATTTTGCTGTTTTGAAAAAATAACAAAATTTTATTTCTTTTCCTTATTTTACACCTCAATTCTTTTTTTTCTTGTGGTATTATAAAAATCAATAACAATGGAGTGTTTCCATGTAATAGATTTTAAGTTTTGTGATTTTGTGAAAAACAATAAAAATTTGTGTTTTTTCCTTGTATAAGAATTTAGTTATTTTTTTGGTATTGCGAAAGTCAATAACAATGGAGTTTTTTCCATATATTAGATTTTT
The DNA here is from genome assembly GCA_024447665.1 of Juncus inflexus. Taxonomy (NCBI): domain Eukaryota; kingdom Viridiplantae; phylum Streptophyta; class Magnoliopsida; order Poales; family Juncaceae; genus Juncus; species Juncus inflexus. The sequence continues at coordinate 6,312,524 of JAJHPC010000005.1, forward strand.
ATTTTTTGTGATTTTGTGAAAAACAATACAAATTGTGTTTTTTCCATGTATATGACTTCAATTCTTGTTGTCTTGTGGAAATAAGTAAAGATTATTTTTTTCCATATATTACACCTTAATTCGATTTTATTTGTATTGTGAAAATCAATAAAAATGGATTGTTTCCATTTATTAGATTTTAAGTTTTGTGGTTTTGTGAAAAACAATACAAAGTTATGTTTTTCTCATGTAAGACTTCTTATTTTGCGGTTTTGTGAAAATTACAAAATAATATTTTTTTTCATTTATTACACCTCAATTCGATTTTTTTGGTATTTTGAAAATCAATAACAATGGAGTTCTTTCCATGTATTATATTTTCAATTTTTGTGGTTTTGTTAAAAATAATACAAATTTTGTTTTTTCCATGTATTTGACTTCAATTTTTGTGGGCTTGTCGAAATTAGAAAAGATTGTTTTTTTCCACATATTACACCTTAATTTGATTTTTTTTGTATTGTGATAATCGATAACAAAGGAGTTTCTTCTATTTATTAGATTTTAATTTTTGTGGTTTTATGGTTTTGTGAAAAACAATACAAATATGTGTTCTTTCCTTGTATAAGACTTCTTATTTTACGGTTTTCTAAAAATAACAAAATTTTATTTCTTTTCCTAGTATTACATCTCAATTCATTTTATATCTGGTATTGCGAAAATCAATAACAATGGAGTGTTTTCACGTATTATATTTTATGTTTTGTGGCTTTGTGAAAAACAATACAAAATTATGTTTTTTCGATGTATTCGACTTCTTATTTTGCAGTTTTGTTAAAAAATTACAAAATAATTTTTTTTCCATTCATTACACCACTATTCAATATTTTTGGTATTGTGAAAATCAATAATAATGGAGTTCTTTCAATGTATTAGATTTTTAATTTTTGTGGTTTTGTGAAAAACAATACAAATTTAGTTTTTTCCATGTATTTGACTTCAATTTTTGTGGTCTTGTCGAAATAATTTTTTTTCCACGTATTACAACTCAATTCGATTTTTTTTGTATTGTGATAATTGATAACAAAGGAGTTTTTTCTATCTATTAGATTTTAATTTTTGTTGTTTTGTGAAAAACAATACAAATTTGTGTTTTTTCCTTGTATAAGACTTCTTATTTTGTTGTTTTGTAAAAATAACGAAATTTTATATCTTTTCCTTGTTTTACACCTCAATTCTTTTATTTTTATTTTGTATTGTAAAAATCAAGAAACAAGGGAGAGTTTCCGTATATTAGATTTTAAATTTTGTGGTTCTGTAAAAGACAATAAAAATTTTTGTTTTTTCCTTGTACAAGACTTCATATTTTGCAGTTTCGTAAAAATAACAAAATATTATTTTTTTTCCTTGTATTACGCCTCAATTCATTTTATTTTTTTTTTTTTTAGGGTTGCGAAAGTCAATAACAATGGATATTTTTCCATATATTAGATTTTTATTTTTTGTAATTTTGTGAAAAACAATACAAATTGTGTTTTTTCCATGTATTTGACTTCAATATTTGTGGTCTTGTGGAATTTTTGTTTTTTCCATGTATTTGACTTCAATTTTTGTGGTCTTGTCGAAATACCAAAAGATTGCTTTTTTCACGTATTACATCTCAATTCAATTTTTTTTGTATTGTGATAATCGATAACAAAGGAGTTTTTTCTATCTATTAGATTTTAATTTTTGTGGTTTTGTGAAAAACAATACAAATTTGTGTTTTTTCCTTGTATAAGACTTCTTATTTTGTTGTTTTCTAAAAATAACAAAATTTTATTTGTTTTCCTTGTTTTACATCTCAATTCTTTTTTTTTTTTTTTTGGTATTGTGAAAATCAATAACAATTGAGTGTTTCCAGATATTAGATTTTAAGTTTTGTTGTTTTGTGAAAAATAATAAAAATTTGTGTTTTTTTCTTGTATAAGACTTCATATTTTGCGGTTTCGTAAAAATAACAAAATATTATTTTTTTTCCTTGTATTACACATCAATTTGTTTTTTTTTTTTTTGGTATTGCGAAAGTCAATAACAATGGAGTTTTTTCCATATATTAGATTTTTATATTTTGTGATTTTGTGAAAAATAATACAAATTGTGTTTTTTCCATGTATTTGACTTCAATTTTTGCGGTCTTGTGGAAATAACAAAAGATTATTTTTTTCCATATATTACACCTCAATTCGATTTTATTGGTATTGTGAAAATCAATAATAATGGATTGTTTCCATTTATTAGATTTTAAGTTTTGTGTTTTGTGAAAAACAATAAAAAGTTATGTTTTTCTCATGTAAGACTTCTTATTTTGCGGTTTTGTAAAAATTACAAAATAATATTTTTTTTCATTTATTACACCTCAATTCAATTTTTTTGCTATTTTGAAAATCAATAACAATGAAGTTCTTTCCATGTATTATATTTTCAATTTTTGTGGTTTTGTGAAAAACAATACAAATTTTGTTTTTTCCATTTATTTGACTTCAATTTTTGCGGTCTTGTCGAAATAACAAAAGATTATTTTTTTCCACGTATTACACTTCAATTCGATTTTTTTTGTATTTTGATAATCGATAACATAGGAGTTTTTTCTATTTATTCGATTTTAATTTTTGTGGTTTTGTTGTTTTGTGAAAAACAATACAAATTTGTGTTTTGTCCTAGTATAAGACTTCCTATTTTACGGTTTTCTAAAAATAACAAATTTTTTTTTCTTTTCGTAGTATTACACCTCAATTCATTTGATATTTGTTATTGTGAAAATCAATAACAATGGAGTGATTTCACGTATTAGATTTTATGTTTTGTGGCTTTGAGAAAAACAATACAAAGTTATGTTTTTTCGAGGTATTAGACTTCTTATTTTGCGGTTTTGTAAAAATCACAAAATAATTTTTTTTCCATTTATTACACCTCAATTCGATTTTTTTGGTATTGTGAAAATCAATAATAATGGAGTTCTTTCCATGTATTGGATTTTTCATTTTTGTGGTTTTCAGAAAAAAAATACAAATTTTATTTTTTGCATATATTTGACTTTGTTTTTTGTGGTCTTGTGGAAATAACAAAAGATTATTTTTTTCCATCTATTACACCTTAATTCGATTTTTTTTGTATTGTGGAAATCAATAAAAATGGATTGTTTCTATTTAATAGATTTTAAGTTTTGTGGTTTTATGAAAAACAATACAAAGTTATGTATTTTCATGTAAGACTTCTTATTTTGCGGTTTTGTAAAAATTACAAAATAATATATTTTTCATTTATTACACCTCAAATCAATTTTTTTGGTATTTTGAAAATCAATACAAATGGAGTTCTTTCCATGTATTATATTTTCAATTTTTTGTGGTTTTGTGAAAAACAATACAAATTTTATTTTTTCGTGTATTTGACTTCAATTTTTGTGGTCTTGTCGAAATAACAGAAGATTGTTTTTTCCACGTATTACACCTCAATTCGATTTTTTTTGTATTTTGATAATCGATAACAAAGGAGTTTTTTCTATTATTAGATTTTAATTTTTGACGTTTTGTGAAAAACAATACAAATTTGTGTTTTTTCCTTGTATAAGACTTCTTATTTTACGGTTTTCTAAAAATAACAAAATTTTATTTCTTTTTCTAGTATTACACCTCAATTCATTTGATATTTGTTATTGTGAAAGTCAATAACAATGGAGTATTTCCACGTATTAGATTTTATGTTTGGTGGCTTTGTGAAAAACAATACAAAATTACGATTTTTCGATGTATTAGACTTCTTATTTTGCGATTTTGTAAAAATTACAAAATAATTTTTTTTCCATTTATTACACCTTAATTCGATTTTTCTGGTATTGTGAAAATCAATAATAATGGAGTTCTTTCCATGTATTAGATTTTTCATTTTTGTGGTTTTCTCAAAAAACAATACAAATTGTGTTTTTTCCATGTCTTTGACTTCAATTTTTGTGGTCTTGTGGAAATAACAAAAGATTATTTTTTTTCCATATATTACACCTTAATTTGATTTTATTTGTATTGTGAAAATCAATAACAATGGATTGTTTCCATTTATTAAATTTTAAGTTTTGTGGTTTTGTGAAAAACAATACAAAGTTATGTTTTTCTCATGTAAGACTTCTTATTTCGCGGTTTTGTAAAAATTACAAAGTAATATATTTTTTCATTTATTATACCTCAATTCAATTTTTTTGCTATTTTGAAAATCAATAACAATGGAGTTCTTTCCATCTATTATATTGTCAATTTTTGTGGTTTTGTGAAATACAATACAATTTTTATTTTTTCCATGTATTTGACATCAATTTTTGTGGTCTTGTCGAAATAACAAAAGATTATTTTTTTCCACGTATTACACCTCAATTCTATTTTTTTTTATTTTGATAATCGATAACAAAGGAGATTTTCCTATTTATTAGATTTTAATTTTTGTGGTTTTGTGGTTTTGTGAAAAACAATACAAATTTGTGTTTTTTACTCGTATAAGACTACTTCCTATTTTACGGTTTTCTAAAAATAACAAATTTTTTTTTCTTTTGCTAGTATTACACCTCAGTTCATTTGATATTTGTTATTATGAAAATCAATAACAATGGAGTGTTTCCACGTAATAGATTTTATGTTTTGTGGCTTTGAGAAAAAACAAAACAAAATTATGTTTTTTCGAAGTATTAGACTTCTTATTTTGCGGTTTTGTAAAAATAACAAAATAATTATTTTTCCATTTACTACACCCCAATTCGATTTTTTTGGTATTGTGAAAATCAATAACAATGGAGTTCTTTCCATGTATTAGATTTTTCATTTTTGTGGTTTTCTGAAAAACAATACAAATTTTATTTTTTCCATGTATTTGACTTCAATTTTTGTGGTCTTGTGGAAATAACAAAGGATTATTTTTTTCCATATATTACAACTTAATTCGATTTTTTTTTGCATTGTGAAAATCAATAAAAATGGATTGTTTCTATTTAATAGATTTTAAGTTTTGCGGTTTTATGAAAAAGAATATAAAGTTATATTTTTCTCATGTAAGACTTCCTATTTTGCGGTTTTGTAAAAATTACAAAATAATATTTTTTTTCATTTATTACACCTCAATTCGATTTTTTTGGTATTTTGAAAATCAATAACAATGGAGTTCTTTCCATGTATTATATTTGCAATTTTTGTGGTTTTGTTAAAAACAATACAAATTTTATTTTTTCCATGTATTTGACTTCAATTTTTGTGGTCTTGTCGAAATAACAAAAGATTATTTTTTCCACGTATTATACCTCAATTCGAATTTTTTGGTATTGTGATAATCTATAACAAAGGAGTTTTTTCTATCTATTAGATTTTAATTTTTGTGATTTTGTGAAAAACAATACAAATTTGTGTTTTTTCCTTATATAAGCCTTCTTATTTTACAATTTTCTAAAAATAACAAAATTTTATTTCTTTTCCTAGTATTACACCTCAAGTCTTTTTATTTTTGGTATTGTAAAAATCAATAACAATGGAGTGTTTTGACATATTACATTTTATGTTTTGTGGCTTTGTGAAAAACAATACAAAATTATATTTTTTCGATGTATTAGACTTCTTATTTTGCGGTTTCGTAAAAATTACAAAATAATATTTTTTTTTCCATTTATTACACCGAAATTCGATTTTTCTAGTATTGTGAAAATCAATAACAATGGAGTTATTTCCATGTATTAGATTTTTAATTTTTACGGTTTTGTGAAAAACAATACAAATTTTGTTATTTCCATGTATTTGACTTCATTTTTTGTCGCATCGTCGAAATAACAAAAGATTATCTTTTCCACGTATTACACCTCAATTCGATTTTTTTCATATTGTGATAATCGATAACAAACGAGTTTTTTCCATCTATTAGACTTTAATTTTTATGGTTTTGTGAAAAATAATACAAATTTGTGTTTTTTCCTTGTATAAGACTTCTTATTTTGCTGTTTTGAAAAAATAACGAAATTTTATTTCTTTTCCTTATTTTACACCTCAATTCTTTTTGTTCTTGTGGTATTATAAAAATCAATAACAATGGAGTGTTTCCATGTAATAGATTTTAAGTTTTGTGATTTTGTGAAAAACAATAAAAATTTGTGTTTTTTCCTTGTATAAGACTTTAGTTATTTTTTTGGTATTGCGAAAGTCAATAACAATGGAGTTTTTTTCCATATATTAGATTTTTATTTTTTGTGATTTTGTGAAAAACAATACAAATTGTGTTTTTTCCATGTATATGACTTCAATTCTTGTTGTCTTGTGGAAATAAGTAAAGATTATTTTTTTCCATATATTACACCTTAATTCGATTTTATTTGTATTGTGAAAATCAATAAAAATGGATTGTTTCCATTTATTAGATTTTAAGTTTTGTGGTTTTGTGAAAAACAATACAAAGTTATGTTTTTCTCATGTAAGACTTCCTATTTTGCGGTTTTGTAAAAATTACAAAATAATATTTTTTTTCATTTATTACACCTCAATTCGATTTTTTTGGTACTTTGAAAATCAATAACAATGGAGTTCTTTCCATGTATTATATTTTCAATTTTTGTGGTTTTGTTAAAAATAATACAAATTTTGTTTTTTCCATGTATTTGACTTCAATTTTTGTGGGCTTGTCGAAATTAGAAAAGATTGTTTTTTTCCACATATTACACCTTAATTTGATTTTTTTTGTATTGTGATAATCGATAACAAAGGAGTTTCTTCTATTTATTAGATTTTAATTTTTGTGGTTTTATGGTTTTGTGAAAAACAATACAAATATGTGTTCTTTCCTTGTATAAGACTTCTTATTTTACGGTTTTCTAAAAATAACAAAATTTTATTTCTTTTCCTAGTATTACATCTCAATTCATTTTATATCTGGTATTGCGAAAATCAATAACAATGGAGTGTTTTCACGTATTATATTTTATGTTTTGTGGCTTTGTGAAAAACAATACAAAATTATGTTTTTTCGATGTATTCGACTTCTTATTTTGCAGTTTTGTAAAAAATTACAAAATAATTTTTTTTCCATTCATTACACCTCTATTCAATATTTTTGGTATTGTGAAAACCAATAATAATGGAGTTCTTTCCATGTATTAGATTTTTAATTTTTGTGGTTTTGTGAAAAACAATACAAATTTAGTTTTTTCCATGTATTTGACTTCAATTTTTGTGGTCTTGTCGAAATAATTTTTTTTCCACGTATTACACCTCAATTCGATTTTTTTTGTATTGTGATAATCGATAACAAAGGAGTTTTTTCTATCTATTAGATTTTAATTTTTGTTGTTTTGTGAAAAACAATACAAATTTGTGTTTTTTCCTTGTATAAGACTTCTTATTTTGTTGTTTTGTAAAAATAACGAAATTTTATATCTTTTCCTTGTTTTACACCTCAATTCTTTTATTTTTATTTTGTATTGTAAAAATAAAGAAACATGGGAGAGTTTCCGTATATTAGATTTTAAATTGTGTGGTTCTGTAAAAAACAATAAAATTTTTTGTTTTTTCCTTGTACAAGACTTCATATTTTGCAGTTTCGTAAAAATAACAAAATATTATTATTTTTCCATGTATTACGCCTCAATTCATTTTATTTTATTTTTTTTAGGGTTGCGAAAGTCAATAACAATGGATTTTTTTCCATATATTAGATTTTTATTTTTTGTAATTTTGTGAAAAACAATACAAATTGTGTTTTTTCCATGTATTTGACTTCAATATTTGTGGTCTTGTGGAATTTTTGTTTTTTCCATGTATTTGACTTCAATTTTTGTGGTCTTGACGAAATACCAAAAGATTATTTTTTTCACGTATTACATCTCAATTCAATTTTTTTTGTATTGTGATAATGGATAACAAAGGAGTTTTTTCTATCTATTAGATTTTAATTTTTGTGGTCTTGTGAAAAACAATACAAATTTTTGTTTTTTCCTTGTATAAGACTTCTTATTTTGTTGTTTTCCAAAAATAACAAAATTTTATTTGTTTTCCTTGTTTTACATCTCAATTCTTTTTTTTTTTTTTGGTATTGTGAAAATCAATAACAATTGAGTGTTTCCAGATATTAGATTTTAAGTTTTGTTGTTTTGTGAAAAACAATAAAAATTTGTGTTTTTTTCTTGTATAAGACTTCATATTTTGCGGTTTCGTAAAAATAACAAAATATTATTTTTTTTCCTTGTATTACACATCAATTTGTTTTTTTTTTTTTGGTATTGCGAAAGTCAATAACAATGGAGTTTTTTCCATATATTAGATTTTTATTTTTTGTGATTTTGTGAAAAATAATACAAATTGTGTTTTTTCCATGTATTTGACTTCAATTTTTGTGGTCTTGTGGAAATAACAAAAGATTATTTTTTTCCATATATTACACCTCAATTCGATTTTATTGGTATTGTGAAAATCAATAATAATGGATTGTTTCCATTTATTAGATTTTAAGTTTTGTGGTTTCGTGAAAAACAATACAAAGTTATGTTTTTCTCATGTAAGACTTCTTATTTTGCGGTTTTGTAAAAATTACAAAATAATATATTTTTTTCATTTATTACACCTCAATTCGATTTTTTTGATATTTTGAAAATCAATAATAATGTAGTTCTTTTCTTGTATTAGATTTTTAATTTTTGTGGTTTTGTGATAAACAATACAAATTTTGTTTTTTCCATGTATTTGACTTCAATTTTTGTGGTCTCGTCGAAATAAAAAAAGATTATTTTTTCCACTTATTATACCTCAATTCGAATTTTTTTGTATTGTAATAATTGATAACAAAGGAGTTTTTTCTATCTATTAGATTTTAATTTTTGTGGTTTTGTGAAAAACAATACAAATTTGTGTTTTTTCCTTGTATAAGAGAACTTATTTTGCGGTTTCATAAAAATAAAAAAAAATTTATATCTTTTCCTTGTTTTACACGTCAATTCTTTTTTTTTTTTTTTTTGGTATTATGAAAATCAATAACAATGGAGTGTTTCCATGTATTAGATTTTATGTTTTGTGATTTTGTGAAAACAAAAAAAATTTGTGTTTTTTCCTTCCGTAAGACTTCATATTTTGCGGTTTCATAAAAATAACAAAATATTATTTTTTTTCCTTATATTACACCTCAATTTTCATTTCTTTTTTTGGTATTGTCAAAGTCAATAACAATGGAGTTTGTTCCATATATTAGATTTTAATTTTTTGTGATTTTGTGAAAAACAATACAAATTGTGTTTTTTCCATGTATTTGACTTCAATTTTTGTGGTCTTGTGCAAATAACAAAAGATTATTTTTTCCATATATTACACCTTAATTCAATTTTATATGTATTGTAAAAATCAATAACAATGAATTATTTCAATTTATTAGATTTTAAGTTTTGGGGTTTTGTGAAAAATAATACAAAGTTATGTTTTTCTCATGTACGATTTCTTATTTTGCGGTTCTGTAAAAGTTACAAAATAATATTTTTTTGCCATTTTTTACACCTCAATTTGATTTTTTTTTTGTATTATGAAAATCAATAACAACGAAGTTCTTTCTATGTATTAGATTTTTAATTTTTGTGGTTTTGTGAAAAACAATACAGAAAACAATCTTTTGTTGTTTTTATAAAAAAATAAAAATTTAAGTCTAATATACGGAGAAAAAATAATTTGTATGGTTATTCGCAAAATCACAAAAATCAAAGTCTAATATATGGACAAAATGTCTTTGTTCTAGATTTTGAAAAAGAAATCACAGAAATTTCATTGAACTATTACATGGAAAAGTTAATATCTTTTGTTGTTTTCACAGTATCACAAAAATCGAAGTCTAATACAAAGAAAAAAACGCAATTTATATAGATATTCAAGAAACCACAAAAAATTAAGTCAAATACGAAGAAAAAACTTCGTTTATATAGATATTCGTAAAACCACAAAAATCGAATTGAAGTGTAATACATTGAAAAATTACTACTTTTCTTGTTTTGAAAAAACCCTAAAAAACGCTATTTGTATTGTTTTTCACAAAACCTCAAAAAAAAAATAAGTCCAATACATGTTAAAAAAAACTCCGTTGTTATATATTTTTACTTTCTAACTTGCATTATGCTGCGGAAAACAAAAATTTCGTCCAAAACCAATCCAAGGATCCGTGCGTATCGGTTAAATCAAAGAAATAAATCTTAAAGATACCCTTCGGATTAAGCTTAATCCGTGACGCTCAAACCATGCGTGTTGTCCATGCGCCTCTAAACCGGTTATTGTCCTAACCGATTTTCCGTCCGTCTAGGCCGTCTAGGTCAGATCGTGCGGAAATCATCTACCGCACATACAATTGGCCTCCACCGAAAGTCTCAACAACCCGTTATCATCTTCTTAGGCCGAATAGATCACAAGCGCCGAAAGTATGAACGACGATTTTACCCGATTTATACATTTTTTTTAACACAACTTCTGGATCACATCCATTCATTGCATCTTTTGATCGCATCTCTTGGACATAACTTTTGGATCGCATCCCTTGGTCGCAACCTTTGGATCATATCTCTTGGTCGCAACTCTTGAATGCAACACTTGGATCATATCCTGTGATCGTATTTTTTGGTCGAATTTTTTTTTAATTTTTTTTTATGTTGATCTGACTTGCCATATGTTTTGTTTGGTTTGATTAAATAATTTGAGCATTATTAAAATTTCAAACCGTTCATTATCAACTTATCAACTCATGTATACCAATTATCAAAGAAACATGTGATCATCTATATGACACGTGTAATAGTAGATAAGGCACAAGACATGTTGAAACGGCCAAACAATTGACCATCATATATGACAAGTGTAATAATGGATAAGGCATATTAATTAAATTTCGGCCATAAAACATAGACCAAAAAATACATTTCACATGAACCGTTCAAGGCTGGACAAATAACATGCCAACAAGTGAACTGAGACAATATATTCATGTGACAACAGGCTACGCACACTAAGGTCAAGGTAGCCATCCAATGGCCACGAATAGTCAAAACAATATATTTTAAAGTAATGATAACTCTTCATCACATATTTTCGATGCATTTGTTAGATATAATTTCTTTATCATAACCCTTGCATCACACCTTTTGACTATATCGTATGGATACTGCTCTTGTATTCACTTTTTAAAAATTTGTTACATCACATGCATCTTTTCAAAAATCAATTATCATATGATATATAGATAGTATATATCTCATATATATCATCTCAATTTAACCGAAACACGCACGTCGCTCTGATACCACTGATGGGTTTCTAACGTGCATAACACAGCGGAAAATAAAAATTTCATCCAAAACCAATCCGAGGCAAAATAGTACCCCACACACTCAGTTTTGACATGACCTATGTTGGCTCCCATTTCCCGCATTCTCTCCTCCTAAGATTGACCCTACATACCCAGCTTTGGCATGACCTATGCAGGGTCGATCAGAGTATCGAGAGATTTAGACTTATGGAAGACACTTCATGACATAACATTGTTTTGAGGGATTTTATTTAATATTATATGTTATTATGCAATATTCAAAGAACATCACATGTACTAATAGAATAAAGATAATAACAATGATATATCATGGCCTTGATCTTTATGAACTAACAAAAAGATTTCCTAATATATGTTTCATCTCCATTAAAGTTTTCTTAGATTGTAGTTGGAAAACTTATCTCCATGTATAGAAATCGATGAACTCTTTCATTGCCATGATGTGTGGTTTAAAATAAACTTGTCATCTTAATGATGTATTCATGATAGACGATGAACTCCTTCATCTCAATGATGTATGTGTTATGCCTAATGAACTCTCTCATTATATCAACACATATCAACAAATATATCAAATATAAACATAATCATATTATGTTTCGATTATTTACCCATTTATAAAATATATATATATATATATATAAAGCTTTACGGATGCAGAATTCCTGGCGCGGTCATCATTGTCCACATTTGGCAGGTCAAAACTCAATGTTTGATTTAGTCAACATTTGACTCGGTCAACGATCAACAATTGACAAGGTCAACAATCAATGGTCAATGTTTTGACCAGGTCATGATCAACTTTTGACCAATTCAATGGTCAACAGTGAAGGGGTAGTCAACTGTTAACAATTAACAGTCAATACAATCAACAGTTGTAAATCGCGGTAAAACCGTCGTTGAATTTCACACAATTTAACAAAATAATTTATATTTCCCTATTAATCAATTACGAGTATGAGTGGTAATGAGTTTAGGGGTCGAACACAAGGAGAATGGCCTTGAGATATTACAATTCTTTTTTAAAAAGTAGGTCTTGTTTTTATTCAGATGTTGCAGACTATTTTTAGAAGGTTATTGATGTTTTAGATGGAATTGAAGTAAGTTCGTACACAAATCGTTTGAAAATTCTTTAATAATAGTTCCAAATATCCAAAAGTTGCAAATGATATGTCAATTGAAAATAGAGAACGAGATCTTCACAATGCAAGGTAAATCAATTATCACTTTTGTTCATATTTTTTATGTAATTTTCATTTTAATCCACACTTTTCATAACCAGTCAACAGAGTTATTCAAAAGATCACAGAAAATCGAAAATTACTTCAAAAATCACCAAAAATTAACAGAAATTAGGAAAACAAGTTTTGATTATGTGGTAGAAATCTCAGATCAAGAATATTGATCTTTCAACAATTATGGTCAAAACTCAGAACATATGATTGAATTAGGCAGAGAATGGTATATGTTGCCAAAAAGGGGTGGAATTCAAATTTTATCCTAATAACAATTCAATTAAAATTCAGATCTAGAATCTAAACTTCAACAGGATTTACTAAGACCTAAATTTTATATTTATAGGATTTTTTTACTAATTTCTAAAAATCGTAGAAAAACAAACAGAATCAAAAATCAAGAACAGGAAATTAAAAAGTCAAAACTTTGCACAGATTTTTTTCTTACAAATTTAACATAAAACCATTGGGCACATATTATATAAAAGTTGTCCTAAAATATCTAAAGAATCACAAAGTATTTTTTAAACGAGTCGTGTGAAACGAGTCGCTGTTTCTGTTATTAATCTCTGAGTTTTTAAACTATCTTTTCGATTTTCTGTGGCGAGACGGGTCGAAACACGCGAAGCGAGTCGTCTTCTCATTCATCTTTTGGCGCTGAGTTTTGAATTAATTTTCCGGATTTCGTGCGATGAAACGAGCTGCAGCTCGCTTGAAACGAGTCACTTTTGTGTGAGCTGATACTGACTCGTTTTAACTCGTTCCGCTGATCTGGTGTGGCGAACCGGTTTGAATTACGTGAGACGAGTCATAACTGATGAAACGAGTCATCTTCTTCTTCAGAATTAGCGCTGAATTTCTTTTCTCGATCTTCTGTGGCTTGCGATCATGTGCTCGTCCTAAAACAATCCTCTAACAGCCGTGTAAGTTGCGAATTTGGACTTTGGATCGATTTTTCTCTTGGATTTTGGACCCGTTTATCCGTTTCTCACAACCATTGATTAGAACTTGTGATTCTGTACATTTCGCTGTGATTCATCATTCCAGATCTCTTCTCCATTTTCTTACGAATTCACCGAGCTTTGAATGGTTGAAAACCGTTGAGTAAATCTCGAGTTTTGCTGTTTTGAGTATCATCGGTTCGCTGTTCCGCCATTGCTGACCAGAGTGTGCAAATCGATCTTTTTCTCGCATTTCACACAACGAAATCCAAAACGGTGACTCAGGCTTCGTTCTCAACTTCCTCACGATGGTTCACAACCATTATAGCTCCCCAATTCGCCTCGAATCCAGAGAATATCTCCATTAACCAACTCGGTTCAGTTTTGCGAAAATAACCAAAAATTGCTGAACTCGTGAATCAAACTATGATTTTGAGTTGTTTTTCCTTTGAATTGAGGCTTCGGAATTCATGGTGAGCCTTTACTAAAGCTTTAAGACACAAAAAGAATCATCTTTGCTTGAGAAAAATTGAAATGGTTGATCGAATTCATCCACTGTTGGAAACTCGACCGTTGGTTCATCAGTTCTTCAAAAGTTCATTTAGGATTTCGTCGAACAGTTGATTTAACTTCAGATTTCTCACTCAATTTTGCACCATTTGATGAGTTCTTCATACGGATAGAAAGGGCAAGAAGAGAGGAAGAGAATAGAGTTGGTTTTGGCTCGAATGGTGGACTGTAGAAGGCAAGGTTGCTCGAAGAAGCTTTCTCCGGTCAGAAACATGGCTGGTTTGCTTTTTGCTGGCGGATTCTGGCGATCGCCAGCGTTCTCAGAGGTGGAGAATAACACCAACCGATTCGTCTTGTCGTACTGAATCCAAGGATATGCAGTTTGATCGATTTTGAGCTTGTTTGAAAATCGGTTATTTGGGTGAATTTGTGTAGGGTTTTGGTAGACTTGGTTGGCCATCTTTGGCCCATGATTTGCAATATGGGTCGAAATCTTCATCTTACGACCTTTTCGCCTGTAAAATAATATAAAAAATGTATTAAGAGGTTCCAAATCGTGTTTTATGAATTATAAGTATTTTTCATACATTTAGGTGAATTAAGGATGAATTTGAGATGATAAAAACCCTAAAAATGTGTATAAAAAATACACATTACAAATTCCACCACACTTAAACCAAGCTTGCCCTCAAGCGAAAATTAAAATCAAGTCTTAGGGTTTTTAGAATCAGTTTAAAGCGTTTAAAAAAAATTTAGTTATTGCCATGAATGTTATATACTAATATTTGATTATTATAATAATACACGAGGGTCAACGACTATCCATTAATAATTTCAAATTCAAATTTATTTAAAATTCCCCAATCCTTCAAATACGAACCTTTTTCCAAAAAACAATGCCCTAATTTTGTTTTTAATACTTTCTCCCCCTAAATTTAAAATGGTGAATTTATACAAATTACCCCAAAAGTTCCAACTAACTCAACTTTCTCTTTTATAAACACGTAAAGGTTGGTATGCTATCCACTCATGTTATCAAAAGACAAGTTGTGCTTTTCACGTACAAAAAATCCTTCATTTTCTATTGCGGATATGTAAAATTTTTTCAAGGGTTTAAATATAATTTTTCACATTTTTTTGAATTCTTTTTGTGAAGGGATAACAGGTTACCATTTCGGTCACTTGCTTTTAGTCCGAAAATTAGAGATGGACATACGAGTCATTAGCTATGCCATGAAAGATAGGTTGAGTTAGAAAATTTTTGCGAAACTAGTGGTATTAAAAGTAAGGTTTGATTTCTCAAAAGTTTTAATCACAGCATTACTTTAAAGAAAACGAATTATAATTTCATTAAAGGGGTAAGTGAAATATTTATGAATTTTTGAAATACTTAATGGATTTTAACTGGATATTATAAATGGAGTGAGTTGGAAAATATGGCATTCATGACGATAACTATTCTCTTTTTTGAATTTTCAAATCTTTTTATCATTTTCCAAAACCCTAAGTATTTTTCAAAAGTTGCCTGAGAGGGCTTAGTTTTAAAATATTCCAAAAACCTTTGCTTTTCATTTTAAAATTCTTGCATACAAAGTTTTACTTCCAAAACCAAACAAAATGAAAGAAGGAGAGTAAAATTTTTTAAATTTTTATGGTATTTATGAGTTTGATATTGTTTTTGAAATTTTTCGATTTTATCAATTTTTATGAATTTTCACATTTTTGCAAGAAAACAAAACTTGGTTTTGCACAAAACCACCCCACCACACTTAAACCTTTGTTTGTCCTCAAACAAAAAGTTCAAAAAATGAGAAAATTTGTGGAAATTGGAAGAATTATTGGGGTTTTATGCAAAACCTCCCCACCACACTTAAACTTTTGTGTACCAAATGTTTAAGTGTGAAAGAGAAGTTTTGTAAAAATAAGAAAATAAAATAAAGAAAGGAAAAATACGACCTGACACGACGAGTTGCCTCTCGCTAAGCGCTCTTGTTTTACGTCTTGAGCGCGACGCATTATGCTTTTCATTCTTTCCCTCCCTCGCTTTGTGGCACCGCTTCTAAATTATGCTCATCGAACAACCTTGTATCATGATTCTCGTAAAAAGCCTTCAAGCGATGACCATTAACCTTGAATTTGATGTCTTCTCCTCTAGAAATTTCAAATACTCCAAATGGCAAAATATGGGTAATTATGTAAGGACTTGTCCATCGGCTCTTCAACTTCCCGGGATGTAATCTCAACCGAGAATTGAATAACAAAACCTTATCGCCAATTTTAAATTCCTTTTTGCGAATAATTTTGTCGTGAGCGATTGTTAGTTTTTCTTTGTAAATTCGAGAATTATCATAAGCCTCAATGCGAAGCTCTTCTAATTTTTGAATTTGCAATTTCCGCAACCCCGCATCTTTTGGGTAATCTTGATTTACCTTTTTGATTGCCTAAAATGCTTTGTGCTCAATTTCCACCGGTAGGTGACAACTCTTTCCATAAACGAGTTTAAAAGGAGTCATCCCTATCGGTGTTTTGTATGCGGTGCGGTAGGCCCATAAAGCATCCCCAAGCCTCTGACTCCAATCCTTGCGAGAGGGATTAACCACTTTCTCAAGGATTGATTTTATTTCCCGATTGGATATTTCGGCTTGCCCATTAGTTTGGGGATGATAAGCGGTTGACATGCGGTGTTGTACATGATAATTTTTCAAAAGGGATTCGAGATACTTATTATTGAAATGCGAACCCCTATCGCTAATGATAGCTTTAGGCACCCCAAAACGCTGAAAAATATTCTTTTTAAGGAATTCAATCACCGTTTTGGAGTTGGCATCCCTTGTTGGTATGGCCTCAACCCATTTCGAAACATAATCAACACACATAAGGATATATAAATACCCATTTGATTGAGGAAAGGGGCCCATGAAGTCTATCCCCCAAACACCGAAAAGCTCAAAAAATAATAAAGCTTTAAGAGGCATTTCGTTTTTGCGGGTTATATTACCCGTTTTGTGGTAATTTTCAAAACTCTTTACAAAGAAATGAGCATCTTTATAAAGAGTTGGCCAATATAACCCACTTTGGAGTACCTTATGACTTGTGCGTTGCCCTCCAAAGTGTCCCCCACATTCTAAAGTGTGACAAAAAGAGAGTACCGAATTTATCTCATGGTCGGGCACGCATTTTCGCACCATTTGATCGGAACAAATCTTGTCGGCGTACCAAGGTGCCATGCCATGGATAGTATAGAGTTGCTCGTCGGGAAAGAGTTCGTTGATCGGAATGATATCGCCTTCTTTTGTTGGGAGTCGGCTAAGATGATCGGCCACCAAGTTTTCGGCTTCTTTTTTATCCCGAATCTCCACGTTAAACTCTTGAAGGAGAAGGATCCATCGGAGGAGGCGCGGCTTGCATTCCTTCTTTTTCATTAAGTGTTTGAGCGCGGCATGATCTGAAAATACAACAACTTTTGTCCCGACCAAGTATGATCGGAACTTTTCCAATGCAAAGACAATGGCCAATAATTCTTTTTCCGTTGTTGTGTAATTTCGTTGGGCGTCATCTAAAGTTTTAGAAGCGTAGTAAATTACGTGGGGTACCTTCCCGATGCGTTGCCCCAAAACCGCCCCGACACTTAGATCACTTGCGTCGCACATGATCTCAAAGGGAAGATTCCAATCCGGTGGTTGGATAATGGGCGCTTCGCATAGTTTTCCCTTTAGTTTGTCGAATGCCGCCTTGCACGCATCGTTGAACTCGAATTTGATCTCTTTTTGGAGAAGCCTGCACATTGGTTGAGCGATTTTTGAGAAGTCTTGAATGAAACGTCGATAGAAACCGGCGTGTCCAAGGAATGAGCGGACATCTTTCACATTGCGAGGGTATGGAAGTGTCTTGATAACGTCGATCTTCGCCTTGTCGACTTCCAACCCCTTTTCTGAAATTAAATGACCTAATACAATTCCTTGGCTCACCATAAAATGGCACTTCTCAAAATTTAAGACAAGGTTAGCTTCAACGCACTTTTCCATTATTAGGCTCAAGTTATGGAGACACTCATCGAACGAGTTGCCATAAATGGAAAAGTCGTCCATGAATACTTCAATAAATTTAGAAATATAATCAGAAAAAATAGAAAGCTTACATCTTTGAAAAGTTCCAGCGCGTTGCATAGCCCAAACGGCATTCTTCGATAGGCGAAAGTCCCAAACGGCATTCTTCGTATTTAAAGGATGGGGGAATTTTAAATAAATTTGAATTTGAAATTATTAATGGATAGTCATCGACCCTCGTGTATTATTATAATAATCAAATATTAGTATATAACATTCATGGCAATAACTAAATCTCTTTTCAAAACACTTTAAACTGATTCTAAAAACCCTAAGACTTGATTTTAATGTACGCTTGAGGACAAGCTTGGTTTAAGTGTGGTGGAATTTGTAATGTGTATTTTTTATACACATTTTTAGGATTTTTATCATCTCAAATTCATTTTTAATTCACCTAAATGTATGAAAAAGGCTTATAATTCATAAAACATGATTTGGAACCTCTTAATACATTTTTTATATTATTTTACAGGCGAAAAGGCCGTAAGATGAAGATTTCGACCCAAATTGCAAATCATGGGCCAAAGATGGCCATCCAAGTGTACCAAAACCCTACACAAATTCACCCAAATAACCAATTTTCAAACAAGCTCAAAATCGATCAAACTGCATATCCTTGGATTCAGCACGACAAGACGAACTGGTATTATCCTCCACTTCTTGAGAACGCCGGCGATCGCCGGAATCCGCCAACCAAAAGCTACCAGCCATGTTCTGACCTGAGGAAGCTTCTTCGAGCAACCTTGCCTTCTACAGTCCACCATTCGAGCCAAAACCAACTCTATTCTCTTCCTCTCTTTCTGCCCTTTCTATCCATAAGAAGAACTCATGAAATGGTGCAAAGTCGAGTGAGAAATCCGTGGATGAACAACCTGTTCGATGAAATCCTCAATGAACTTTTCAAACCTGATGATCCAACGGTCAAGTTTTTGAAACTAAATCGAATTCGATCGATCATTTCGATTTTTCCTTAAACAAGACGATTCTTTTTGCACCGAAAAGATTTAGTGGGGGCTCGTATTGAATTATGGAATCTCAATTCGATGGGAAAACAACTCGGCATCGCATTTTGATTTATGATTTGGTGATTTTTTCGGTTAGTCCGCTCGACCTCTTGATCATTGGGCAAATTCATGGATTTGGGGGAGAATTGAAGCTTCAAATTCAGCATACAGCTTCGTGAGGAAGTAAGGGAGGAAGCCTAAGCTTTGGATTGAGCTGCCGCTGCTCAAGGAGCGAGCTTTAAGCTCGAACAACCATCAATGGCGGAAACGAACTGAGACGGGAGAAAAATGAGGAAAACTCGATGAACTCTCAACCATTTCCTACGTTTCAAAGCTCTGTAGATTCGTGGCAATGAGAGGAAGCCATTGGAAGTAAGAACACGAGCAGAAGTGAAGAATCGTGCAAGCTCAACTCATGGATTGAAGAAGAAGCGAATACGGGTCTGAAAATCAATGCGAAATTGGATCCAAAATACATAATTGTTTCACACCCGAACGTCAGAACTTCGTTTTAGGACGGAACACATGCTCGCACGCCACAGAAGATCGAAGAAATCTTTATTCAAACTCAGCGCTATTCTGAAGAACAAGATGACTCGTCTCATCAGTTATGACTCGTCTCACGCGATTCAAACCGGTTCGCCACACCAGATCAACGGAACGAGTTAAAACGAGTCAATACCAGCTCACACAAAAGTGACTCGTTTCAAGCAAGCTGCAGCTCGTTTCGTCGCACGAAATCCGGAAATTTAATTCAAAACTCAGCGCCAAAGGTGAATAAGAAGACGACTCGTTTTGCATGTTTCGACCCGTCTCGCCACAGAAAATCAAAAAGACAGTTTAAACGCAGAGTTTGATAATGGAAATAGCGACTCATTTCACGCGATAACAACCCGTTTCACCACAACTTATTATGAAGGGGCCCACTGTCAGTCTCAGTAATGCGATTCAAATCGCATCTGAACTGAGTTCGCGCGAAATCACAGAACAGAGCGAAAATTCGACCGCTCAAAACCGGATCAAATCTCAACCGAATTCAACGAAATTTCGTTCAGATCTTCAGTACACCCCACTTGATCTGCCTGAGCCAATGGAATCGCTCAGTTTGTTCCCCACTCTCCAGACCAGCCTCTCTATAAATTCAACCGCTCAGCCCATTCATGAAGATCATCCTTCCATTCTCCAAATTCTTTCAACACATTACTCTCCAATCATCTTCTTTAAGCTTCAGTAACTCCATTATTGAATCTCAGAGCTTATCGAGCTTCAATTTTCGAGTTTGAGTGAAATTCACCAATTCGGGCTGATTTTGGTGAAAAAGGCAATTGATCGGTTCCGGCTGGAATCAAGCATCAGTTGGAGGTTCAAATCGGCTCAAGGAAGTTTCTGGTTGATCTTCTACGTCTCGGTTCGATCCAATTTTCATTTAATCTCTTGAATTCAATTTTAGATCACAAGATCCAATTTGTAAAAGAACATGATGAACACATGCCTAATTTCGGTTGATCTTATCATGTGAGTAGAATCTTGTAGGGATAGGCCCTTTGTGATAGAATTGTTTGAAATCTTGTTTTAATTTGAATTAAATTGACTGATTTGGTTACTTGTTCATAATGTCTGTTAAATCTGGATTTTTCTTGATTTATTCGATTTGGTTGAATTAATTAGGTCATTTAGAACTGAATTTTTCATGCATGTTAGTTCATTTTATCAACTTGAATCTTGGTTAAGGTTTTTGCTTGATTTAGTGAAGTTTTTAGTTCAAAAATTGAGATTAAACACTAGTTGGTTGATTGGTATTTGATCTGAAATTTTGATCTATTTGCTGAGTTTTTCTGGTTGGAAATAATTCAAACTTGTGCCAAATCTGATAAACTGAATATTTAGTGATTAATGATACAATTCTTGATCAAATTGCCTTAAAAATCCCTACTTTTATCCTATTAATTCAAAAATACATTTTTTTCTCGCATTTTATTTTTGTCAGCTTCAGTAAAAAATTGTTTGACTTCAGATCTAATCAAAGAAACTTATAAAAAACATATTTTGTGTTTCTTTAGATATTTTAGAACAACTTTCATATAATATGTGACCAATGGTTTTATGTTAAATTTGTAAGAAAAAAATCTGTGCAAAGTTTTGACTTTTTAATTTCATGTTCTTGATTTTTGATTCTGTCTGTTTTTCTACGATTTTAAGAAATTAGTAAAAAAATCCTATAAATATAAAATTTAGATCTCAGTGAATCATGTTGAAGTGTAGCTTCTATATATGAATATTAATTGAATTGTTGTATGGATAAAATTTGAATTCTACCCCTTTTTGGCAACAAATACCATTCTCTGTCTAATTCCATCATATGTTCTGAGTTTTGACCATAACTGTTGAAATATCAATCTTATTGATCTGATATTTTTACCACATAATCTGAACTCGTTTTCCTAATTTCCGTTAAGTTTTGGTGATTTTTGAAGTAATTTTCGATTTTCTGTGATTTTTTGAATAACTCTGTTGACTGTTGTGAAAAGTGTGGACTAAAACGAAAATTACATAAAAAAATATGAACAAAAGTGATAATTGATTCACCTTGCATTGTGAAGATCTCATTCTCTATTTTCCATTGACATATCATTTGCAACTTTTGGATATTTGGAATTATTATTAAAGAATTTTCAAAGGATTTGTGTACGAATTTACTTCAATATATCAATAACCTTCTAAAAATAGTCTACAACATCTGAACAAAAACAAGACCTACTTTTGAAAAGAATTGTAATATCTCAAGGCCATTCTCCTTGTGTTCGACCCCTAAACTCATTACCACTCATACTCGTAATTGATTAATAGGGAAATATAAATTGTTTTGTTAAATTGTGTAAAATTCAACGACGGTTTTACCGCGATTTACAGTGGCTGTCTATGCATGTTCGCGCGGTCCTCAAAAAGGGTCTTCCTAAGAGAATGGCGGACGAATCGGCGTTGTCGCCCATTTCAAGAATGTAGAAGTCGGCTGGGAAAACTAGACCATTCACCTTGACAAGTACATCTTCCGCGACACCGAGAACGGCGGCCGTCGAACGGTCGGCGAGTTGCACCATCACCCTTGTGTCCTTAAGGCCGCCCAATCCCAAGGTCTCGTAAACAGACCTAGGCATTACGTTTATGGAGGCTCCTAAGTCGAGCATGCACCTTGCGAGTTGTTGAAGACCAATGGTGCATGGAATGGCGAAAACTCTGGGGTCTTTCTCTTTTTGTGCTACTCGCGTGTTGATGCTCATCATAGAGGGTAGGTTTATCGTCTCGTTCCCCTTTAATTTCCTCTTATTTGTGCATAGATTCTTGAAGAACTTGGCATATGGGGGGTGCATTCGGATAGCATCGATAATCGGAATGTTCACTTCCACCTTTTTGAACACCTCCAAAATATCTTTATCTAGCTCATCCTTTCGAGAGTTAACCGCTAGTCGAGTTGGGAATGGTGCGCGCCTCTTTTCCTTTTCTTGTGCGATTTTCTTTTCTTTGTTCTTTCCTTGTTCTTTCCCTTGAATTGGCTCTTCATCTTTCCTGATTTCTTCTTGTGCCTCATCTTGTTTACACGCTCTTGAACTCGTTTCCTCATCTTGCTTTCTTGGAACCATTAATTCCTCTTCTTCGTCGTGTGAGCCAACCTCTTTCCCACTTCTTAGGCGTATCGCGTTGATGGGTTTGTACTCCAGTGGCCCCGAACCTTGAGAAGGCAACCGATTGCCCCCTTGTCCTTTCAATAAGTTGACTTCCCCCGCGATTTGCTTGATTTGCATTTCCAAGTTTTGCATTTGACGCCCTTGCGTAGCTTCGTTTTGGTTAAGTGAGCTTACATCATTCTTGACGGTTCTCAACTCAGTTGTGAGGTTTGTGAAATTCCCCGCCAATAATGCCATCATTTTATCAAGCTTTTCGTCAAGAGAAGAGGTTTGGGAATTCGATGTGGAGGGTTGAGGAGGTAGTTGATGAGCATGAGGTTGTTGTGGCGCTTGTGCATTTGGATGAACATACACATTCGGTTTGTGGTAATTGGATTGTGAGAATTGGGGTGGCGCATCATCATTCTTCCAACGGAAATTTGGGTGTTTTTTCCATGATTCATTGTAGGTTTGCGAGAAAGGTAGGCGTTGGTTTGAATAGCTTCCGACGGTATTGACATCTTCTTGTAGCCTATCGCACTCATCGGTCGCATGATTTGTATCCCCACAAAACTCGCACTTCCTTGGTTCGATCTTCGCGCCCACAGTTTTGAGCATTTGACCAAATCTTGTCTCGAAGTTTTGTGTAATTCTTGATTCCATTTCCTTGAGGTCAACCGTACTTGTCATGTTCACTTGACCCATTCTTCCCCCGCGTCCTTGGTTTCCTTCGGCCATGGTTTCGATAAGAGCTCGTACTTCTTGATGGGGTCATGTTGTTGAACGATCCTCCAGCCGAGCATTGGAGTAATCGCGCATCGAGATCGTTCATCCCTTGTAGAAATTGGTCGATAAGTGAGGTCTCGTCGAGGTTATGGTTGGGGCATGATGTGCATAATCGCACAAATCGTTCGTAATATTCTTGAAGTGTCTCCCCTCCTCCTTGTTGGATCCCTGTGATTTCCTTGCGGATTTTGGCCGTCAAGGTGCTCGGGTAGTATCGTTTGAGAAAACGCGTACCTACTTCCTGAAATGTTGTAAAAGGACCTCCTTGCAAGTGGGTTAGCCAATCCCTTGGTGCTTCCCCAAGTGTGTGGGAGAAGAGGATCAATTTGATATTATCTAAGTTATCAGATTTACCAAACAATGCTGTGCATTTACGATCTAGGTTATCTAAATGTGCATATGGGTTCTCATTTTTATGTCCTTCAAATATGGGTAATACATTTAATATAGATGGACTTAGTTTAAAATTGGGCACAGTTGGTATAACAATATTTCCAGGATTTCGAGGGATTTGATGGTCTAAAAGTTCCCCTAATGTTCTTTCTTGAGCCATTTTGTGAATTTGAGATGATGATGGTATTGAGTGAGAATTAGAATTTTGAGAGTTTAGCCTGGATGATAATGAGTGAACGATTGGAGAGATTGACGCTCTTTCTTGTGGCTTTTGGATGAAGGGAGAAGCCTCGTTACGTCCTTTTTGCCTTGAGTAAGTTTCGTCTTGCTTGCCTCGTGCCTTATCTTTCTTGACCTCTCTTAGATGTTTGTTAATGTCCTTCTTTACAGGTGTATGCACTTCGCCTTGCGATCTTGTCTTTCTCATGCACCTTCAAAATTCAAATGAAACAAAAACACAAGACAATTGATTAGAGATTAGTAATAAAATCAATTAAAGCCGTCTCCCCGGCAACGGCGCCATTTGTAAATCGCGGTAAAACCGTCGTTGAATTTCACACAATTTAACAAAACAATTTATATTTCCCTATTAATCAGTTACGAGTATGAGTGGTAATGAGTTTCGGGGTCGAACACAAGGAGAATGGCCTTGAGATATTACAATTCTTTTTTAAAAAGTAGGTCTTGTTTTTGTTCAGATGTTGCAGACTATTTTTAGAAGGTTATTGATGTTTTAGATGGAATTGAAGTAAGTTCGTACACAAATCCTTTGAAAATTCTTTAATAATAGTTCCAAATATCCAAAAGTTGCAAATGATATGTCAATTGAAAACAGAGAACGAGATCTTCACAATGCAAGGTAAATCAATTATCACTTTTGTTCATATTTTTTATGTAATTTTCATTTTAATCCACACTTTTCATAACCAGTCAACAGAGTTATTCAAAAAATCACAGAAAATCGAAAATTACTTCAAAAATCACCACAAATTAACAGAAATTAGGAAAACAAGTTCAGATTATGTGGTAGAAATCTCAGATCAAGAATATTGATCTTTCAACAATTATGGTCAAAACTCAGAACATATGATTGAATTAGACAGAGAAAGGTAGATGTTGCCAAAAAGGGGTGGAATTCAAATTTTATCCTAACAACAATTCAATTAAAATTCAGATCTAGAAACTACACTTCAACAGGATTTACTGAGACCTAAATTTTATATTTATAGGATTTTTTTACTAATTTCTAAAAATCGTAGAAAAACAAACAGAATCAAAAATCAAGAACAGGAAATTAAAAAGTCAAAACTTTGCACAGATTTTTTTCTTACAAATTTAACATAAAACCATTGGGCACATATTACATGAAAGTTGTCCTAAATTATCTAAAGAATCACAAAATATTTTTTTTATAATTTTCTTTGATCAGATCTGAAGTCAAACAATTTTTTACTGAAACTAACAGAAACAAAATGCAGAAAAATGTATTTTTGAATTAATAGGATAAAAGTAGGGATTTTTAAGGCAATTTGATCAAGAATTGTATCATTAATCACTAAATATTCAGTTTATCAGATTTGGCACAAGTTTGAATTATTTCCAACCAGAAAAACTCAGCAAATAGATCAAAATTTCAGATCAAACACCAGTCAACCAACTAGTGTTTGATCTCAACCTTTGAACTAAAAACTTCACTAAATCATGCAAAAACCTTAACCAAGATTCAAGATGATAAAATGGACTAACATGCATGAAAATTCAGTTCTAAATGACCTAATTAATTCAACCAAATCGATTAAATCAAAAAAATCCAGAATTAACAAAGACATTATGAACAAAGAACCAAATCAGTCAATTTAATTCAAATTAAAGCAAGATTTCAAACAATTCTATCACAAAAAGCCTATCCCTACAAGATTCTACTCACACATGATAAGATCAACCGAAATTAGGCATGTGTTCATCATGTTCTTTTACAAATTGAATTTTGTGATCTAAAATTGAATACAAGAGATTAAATGAAAATTGGATCGAACCGAGACGTAGAAGATCAACCAGAAACTTGCTTGAGCCGATTTGAACCTCCGACTGATGCTTGATCCCAGCCGGAACCGATCAATTGCCTTTTTCACCAAAATCAGCCAGAATTGGTGAATTTCACTCGAACTCGAAAATTGAAGTTCGAAAAGCTCTGAGATTCAGTAATGGAGTTACTGAAGCTTAAAGAAGATGATTGGAGAGTAATGTGTTGAAAGAATTTGGAGAATGGAAGAATGAATGTCGATGAATGGGTTGATCGGTCGAATTTATAGAGAGGCTGGTCTGGAGAGTGGGGGACAAACCGAGCGATTCCATTGGCTCAGGCAGATCAAGTGGAGTGTACTGAAGATCTGGACAAAATTTTGTTGAATTTGGTTGAGAATTGAACGGTTTTGAATCATCGAATTTTTCATCTGTTTATTCGCGCGAACTGAGTTCAGTTCAGATGCGATTTGAATCGCATTACTGAGACTGATAGTGGGCCCCTTCAGAATAAGTTGTGGTGAAATGGGTCGTTATCGCGTGAAACGAGTCGCTGTTTCTGTTATTAATCTCTGAGTTTTTAAACTGTCTTTTGGATTTTCTGTGGCGAGACGGGTCGAAACACGCGAAGCGAGTCGTCTTCTTATTCACCTTTTGGCGCTGAGTTTTGAATTAATTTTCCGGATTTCGTGCGACGAAACGAGCTGTAGCTCGCTTGAAACGAGTCGCTTTTGTGTGAGCTGATATTGACTTGTTTTAACTCGTTCCGCTGATCTGGTGTGGCGAACCGGTTTGAATTACATGAGACGAGTCATAACTGATGAAACGAGTCATCTTCTTCTTCTTCTTCAGAATAAGCACTGAATTTTTTTTCTCGATCTTCTGTGGCTTGCGATCGTGTGCTCGTCCTAAAACAATCCTTTGACAGCCGTGTAAGTTGCGAATTTGGACTTTGGATTGATTTTTCTCTTGGATTTGGACCCGTTTATCCGTTTCTCACAACCATTGATTAGAACTTGTGATTCTGTACATTTCGCTGTGATTCATCATTCCAGATCTCTTCTCCATCTTCTTACGAATTCACCGGGCTTTGAATGGTTGAAAACCGTTGAGTAAATCTCGAGTTTTGCTGTTTTGAGTATCATCGGTTCGCTGTTCCGCCATTGCTGACCAGAGTGTGATAATCGATCTTTTTCTCGCATTTCACACAACGAAATCGAAAACGGTGACTCAGGCTTCGTTCTCAACTTCCTAACGATGGTTCACAACCGTTATAGCTCCCCAATCCGCCTCGAATCCAGAGAATTTCTCCATTAACCAACTCGGTTTCAGTTTTGCGAAAATAACCAAAAATTGCTGAACTCGTGAATCAAACTATGATTTTGAGTTGTTTTTCCTTCGAATTGAGGCTTCGGAATTCATGGTGAGTCTTTACTAAAGCTTTAAGACACAAAAAGAATCATCTTTGCTTGAGAAAAATTGAAATGGTTGATCGAATTCATCCACTGTTCGAAACTCGACCGTTGGTTCATCAGTTCTTCAAAAGTTCATTTAGGATTTCGTCGAACAGTTGATTTAACTTCAGATTTCTCACTCGATTTTGCACCATTTGATGAGTTCTTCATACGGATAGAAAGGGCAAGAAGAGAGGAAGAGAATAGAGTTGGTTTTGGCTCGAATGGTGGACTGTAGAAGGCAAGGTTGCTCGAAGAAGCTTTCTCGGGTCGAAACATGGCTGGTTGCTTTTGGCTGGCGGATTCCGGCGATCGCCGGCGTTCTCAGAGGTGGAGAATAACACCAACTGATTCGTCTTGTCGTGCTGAATCCAAGGATATGCAGTTTGATCGATTTTGAGCTTGTTTGAAAATCGGTTATTTGGGTGAATTTGTGTAGGGTTTTGGTAGACTTGGTTGGCCATCTTTGGCCCATGATTTGCAATTTGGGTCGAAATCTTCATCTTACGGCCTTTTCGCCTGTAAAATAATATAAAAAATGTATTAAGAGGTTCCAAATCATGTTTTATGAATTATAAGTATTTTTCATACATTTAGGTGAATTAAGGATGAATTTGAGATGATAAAAACCCTAAAAATGTGTATAAAAAATACACATTACAACAGTCAACATAGTCCATAGTCAACATAGTGGATCAACAGTCAACTGTCAACATGGTCAGCACCTGGTCAACTTTGTCAACACATATTTTTCTACACATTAATGCATCATATGCATCTTTTCATGAATTCAATGCATCACATGCAACTTTTCATGAAATAATGCATCACATGCACCATTTCAAAAAAATGCATGGTATGCACCCATTCATTAAGACACAACTATTCAAGAGGTCGCAACTCTTGCGATTGCACCTTTTCGGTCATACCTAACCTTTCTTCGTGTCTTTTGGATGTAACATTTGGATCACATCCATTGGTCACACTCTTTGACTACACCCGTTAGTCGGACCTTTTGGTCACAACCTTTAGTCGCACCCATTGGCCGCAACTCTTTAGACACAACCTTTTGACGCATCCCTTGGATGTGACATTTGGATCGCATACTTGGTCGCACCCGTTGGTCGCAACTCTTGGACTCAATCTTTGGATCGCATCTCTTGGCAGCATATTTTGGACACAACTTCTGGATCACATCCATGCATCGCAACTTTTGATCGCATCTCTTGGACATAACTTTTGGTCACATCTGTTGGTCGCACCCGTTAGTCGCACATGTTGGCCACAACGCTTGCTCTCAACCTTTGGATCATATCGTTTGGTCGCCCCTCTTTGACGCAATTCTTAGATCGCATCTCTTGGCAGCATCTTGTAATGTGTATTTTTATACACATTTTTATAGTTTTTATCATCCCAAATTTAATCAAATTTCACATTAAATATATGAAAAAGACTCATGACTCATAAAATATAATTTGAAACCTCTTAATACATTTTTGTGTTATTTTACAGGCGAAAAGGCCATGAAAGGATGAATTGGACCAAACCGCAAATAATGGGCCAAAAATGGCCAACTAAAAACCTCAAACACTCTACGGAAATTCCCCAAGCTTTTACAACAATTCAAAAACCTTTTTACAACCAAGTCAAACCTAGTCAAACGCCAAAAAATCACTCAGTTGACCAAAAGTCAACTTTTCCGAAATGGGTCAAACGGTATATCAAAACGAAGAGCTCGACGAGAGGAATCCAATGGTACAAGCTCGAAATTGAACAAACCGGCCAGCCATGGATTCAGCATGATGAGAGGAACATGCCGGTACCATTCTCCAGTCTTTGAACTCCCGGCGATCGCCGGAATTTGGCCAAAACAGGTGCTAAAAATGAGCCGGAACCATGATTGGCCTGCCTTGCCATCCACAGTCATCCATTCGAGCCAAAACCTATCCCATTCTCTTCTCCATCGTCTACCCTTTCTAACCGTATGAAAAACTCATCAAATGGTGCGATATGGAGTGAAAAATCTGTGTTTGAACAATCTGTTCGATGAAATCCTCAATGAACTTTTCAAATCTGATGATTCAACGGTCAAGTTTTTTGAAGCTGAATCAGAATCGATCGACCATTTCATCTTTTCTCGAATTACTGTGATTCTTTTTGCACCGTAAAGATTTAATGGAAGTCCACAATGGATTATGAAGCCTCAATTCGACGGAAAAACAACTCGGAATCTCATTTTGATTCACGATTTTTGTTTCCATTTGGTTATTTTCGCTGAGTTCGGTTAATGGCGAAATTCTCTAATCAGGGGAAAGGAGAAGCATCAAAGCTCACAGAAGAGTATCGCAAGAGAGTGAGGGATGAAGCCTGAGTACTGAACTAAGCTGCCGCGGCTTAAAGAACAAGGTTTGAGCTCGAACAGTCATCAATGGCGGAAAGGGACTGAACCGAGTAAGAATAAAGAGAACTTGATGAATGAACCATTGTCTGCATTTCAAAGCCCTATGGGTTCGTGATGACGAGAAGAAGTCACTGGGAGTGAAATCACGAGCTACAATGAAGAGTAGAGCAAGCTCGAGTTATGGGTTGAAGAAGAAGCGATAACGGTTCTGGAAACCAATGCAAACGTGGATCCAAAATCCACATAACGTCACACCAGGCTGTCAGAGCTTCGTTTTAGGACTGGGCGTAGTTCGCAATCCACATAAAAGCAAAGCAACCTTCGTTCAAAATGAACTCAGCGCCATTCTTGCTCTGGAATGATCCGTTTCACGCACGTTCGACCCGTTCCGCCATAAAAGATCAACAAAACGTTCAAAACTCAGCGCCAATTCTGAAGAACAACACGCGACTCATTTCACGCAAATTATGACCCGTTGCAGCTCAGCAGATTCAAGTGGGGACAACTGTCAGTGACGCAACGGAATTTAACCGCGCGCATTTCAAACTCAGATCGAATCTAAGATATTTTCGCGAAAATGTGAAACAGAGCAAATCAAAACCGCTAGTTAATCCGCCATTTCTCAACAAAATCTAACAAAATTTCATCCAGATCTTCAGTACACCTACCTTGATCTGTCTGAACCAATCACAGGTCTCGATTCGCTCCCTACTCTCCTCTCCATCTCAAACAGATCATTGGACTCTAAGGTCCAATACAGTCTACAAAACTGGCCTCAAGCTTCCTCAAGCAAGACAACACTGTTCAATCATCTTCTCTAACCTCCGGAATCTCCATTAATGAGTTTCAAGCTTTCTTGAGATCTAATTTTCGTTTTTGAGTGGGCTGAATTGGGGAAATTTCGAATCGGTCAATTCTAGCTTGAATTGAGGTGCAATTGGAGCTTCAAATCGACTCAAGGAAGTTACTGGCTGGTCTTCCAACTCTCGGTTTAGTCCTATTCTCTTTTAATTACTCAATTTGAATTTTAGATCACAAGAACTCAATTTTGTAATAATCATGATGAAATCTTGTCAAATTCTTGTTCTTTTAATTATGTGTGAGTAAATCTAGATAGGGAAAGGAATTTGTGATTTGTATGCATGAAATCTTGCTTTAATTTCGTGTAATTTTGCTGAATTTGAATGAATAGTCATGAACACACATAATTTTGAAAAAATTGGGGAAAATTGCTTAGCTTGGTATTTTTCATCAATTGATCTATTAAATCGGAAGTTTATTGACTTGTTAATCACCTGAAATATTTAGCTTAGTATTTTGTGTGATTTATTTGGAGTTGTGATTGGTTGAATTTAAGTTTTGTTTAAAATGGTTGTTTTGAATTAAACTAGTGTTGAATCAATTTCTTGAGTGAATCTTAGCTTAGATCGCTCAAATCCATCATCTAAATCTGAAAAATTATACCCTAAGTGATTAATGATTGTTACACATCACAAATTTCCTTTAAATCCCTATTTTTAAACCAATAATCCAAGCCTAATCCAGTTTCTGTTTACTACTGTAATTTCTCTGTTATTTCAGTTATTTTCCACTAATTTCGTGTCCTAAACTGTTCTGAAAAATTTAATAAATATTTGTACAATTGAGATCTCATTTAGTAGATAATTTTCGAATCAAAATTTTCCCAATTCCGATCTATAATTTGTGAGATATTAATTTTCTAAATTTGTAATATTTTTGTTTTCAATCTTTCTGTCCAGATCTTCTGTTATTTTTCTTCTGAATTTTTAAAAATAAAAAAACAAATATTAAAAATATAAAAATAGTACTCCTTGAAGTATTTGGAAGTTTATAATCCAAATATAAATTTTAAAATAGTAGTTGTTAAATCAGATCAGGAGATATTACAACTTTTTTGAGTATTGCTCTGTCAGAACCAGTTTCTGATCCAGATCTGAATTTTCTTTATAAATCTCATACCAGTAAACATAATTGTACCAGATTTTAACAGCTAATCTAAAACTTGATAATTGAATTTCTGTAAAAAATTTTCAAGACTAGGTGATTTTTTTCTATAATTTTCTGAAGTTACTGCTGAATTAATTATGAATCTGAAGTAAGTTCTAGGTTAAACTGCAAATATCTCGAAATTTTTTAATAATACCACAATACCAGTAATGTACCATATCATAGATCTCTCTTTCTAGTTTCCAACGGTTTCAAGTTACGAATTAAAACACAAAGGTGTGACGTGCTGAATTTTTACGATAAGGCTGAAAATAAAAGTTATACTTGAAAATTTATCTATTAACCCTTGAATTACAAGATTTTACACTAAGAATAATCATTGAGACGAGTTAATTCTTGAGGTCACACCTCCTTGTGTTCGACCCCTAACTCATTACCACTCATACTCATAATTGATTAATAGGGAAATATAAATTATTTTGTTAAATTGTGTGAAATATAAACGACGAGTTTACCCGATTTACAAATGGCGCCTTTGCCGGGGAGGCGGCTTGCATCAAGTTTTTAACTTACCCATCTCATTATTTCTCTAGTGTTTTGTCTCTTGAATTTTTGAAGGTTTATGAGAAAGACGAGATCACAAGGTGAAGTACATACTCCTCGCAAGAAGGACATCAACAAGCATCTAAGAGAGATCAGGAGGAACAAAGTGCGAAGCGAGCAAGGCGCAACTTCATCTAGCAAAGGAACGTGACAAGAAGAGGCTTCTCCTTTCACGCAAGGGACTCGAGTACGACAAGAACAGCTACACCAGGTGGAAAAACCACAAGAAGAAGCTCAAATTCGATCTTTCATCATCCCGTCTTCAACTCCTAGACCCGTTTCTCCGTCTCCTTCCATTTCTCATTCTAAATCTACTTCACCACCATCAACATCATCTTCATCTCATTTTAAAAACCAAGAAGTTGAAAAAGAATTTAAAGAAACATTCATGAAGGTACAAATGGCTCAACAAAGAATATTAGGGGAATTTTTAGAACACAAAATTCAAGAAAATCCTGGAAACATTGTTATACCTAGAGTACCAAATTTAAAGATAAGTCCATCCATGTTAAGTGCTTTACCAATTTTTGAAGGGCATAAAAATGACAATCCATATACACATTTAGATGAATTTCATATGAAATGCACCGCATTATTTGGTAAAACAGACAATCTGGACAACATTAAGTTGATCCTTTTTCCTCATACATTAGGAGCTGCCCCTAGGGACTGGCTTAATCATCTACAGGGTGGGCCATTCGAGACATTTGACGATGTGGCGAAGCGCTTTCTTAAGCAGTACATTCCAAGCACGCTTACCGCTAAAATACGCAAAGAGATTACCAACATTCAACAACGAGGCGACGAAACCCTTTAAGAATACTACGAGCGCTTCGTACGATTGTGCGCCTCTTGCCCTAACCGTAACCTCACTGAGACCTCATTACTCGACCAATTTATCCGAGGGATGAATGCGCTAGAAGCACGTCTTCTCCAATGCTCGGCTGGTGGATCTTTTAACGATAAAACTCCTGCCGAAATGCGTGCACTCATCAAAATCATGGCTGAAGGAAACCTAGGTCGTGATGGAATCTTGGGGCAAGTAAACACCATGAGCACAGTAGATCTCAAAGCAATGGAATCCCGTATCACGGCGAACTTCGAAACGAAGTTCAACAAAGTGCTTAAGGCGGTGGGGGCAAAAATGGAACCCACACCATGCGAGTTTTCTGCGAGCATAGATCACGCAACCGACGAATGTGTTACTCTTCAAGACGTGAACCATGTGGATGGTTACCAACGCCCTCAATACGCATACGAACCTTGGAAGAAAAATCCCAATCTCCGTTGGCGCGATAACCCTCAATTTCAACAACCCCAACAAGGTTATCAAAAATCTGGAGTGTATGTTCATCCTAATGCACAATCTCAACACCCACCTCAACAACAACAAGCACCTCAACCTCCAACTCCTCAAGCTTCATCTCCAAACACCGAATTTGCTCAAATTCTTGCCATGATGCAAGGGATGTCAGGACATATATCGGGGCAAACTTCGCTTATAAACAACACCAAAGATGAGTAAAAAGGAGAAATTACTACTCTTGCGCAAAGTCAAGCCACCCAAGGTCGACAAATGCAAAACCTTGAAATGCAAGTCAAACAAATCGCAAGTGAAGTTAACATGCTCAAGGGACAAATGGGGAATAAGTTACCCTCTCAAGGAACAGACCCTACAAATCTCAAGCCCATTAACGCGATTCAATTGAGAAGTGGGAAGCAAGTGGAATTCCTGAGAGAAGAGGAGGAAGTGGTGGTACAAAGGCCAAGAGAAGACAAGTCAAGTACAAAAGAGGTACAAGCAGTTGAATATGGGAATAGTAATGAGGGGAAGGAAGGAGGTGTAATGTGTATTTTTATACACATTTTTATGGTTTTTATCATCTCAAATTTAATCAAATTTCACATTAAATATATGAAAAACACTCATGACTCATAAAACATAATTTGAAACATCTTAATACATTTTTGTGTTATTTTACAGGCGAAAAGGGCATAAAAATAAGAATTGGAGGAATTCTTCGAAAATCAACTCCAGACGAAGCTCCTTAACGCAAATAATGAGCTAAAGATGGACAAACTCTCCCTAAAACCCTTAAATACCCCATATACATATTTCTCCAACTCTAAACGATGGAAAACGTTGGTGGAAAAGAGCAAACATTGGAACGAAGAAGAAATGACCATGAAACGTTATGAAAACGTCCACTGTCTCATGTCATTTTTCAACCCAACCGATACGTGAACCGACCGACCACGTTCGGATCCAAAACAGAGAAGAAACATCCATGTTTTTAATGACGTTTCGTATCGGAATGTGATGTTCCGATCAAATGGATCCTAACCATCGTTGTACACCTCAAAATAAACCTAGCAGCGAAAGAATAGCGAAAAAAAATGACGCATCAAAATTCTGGTCAACGTCGCAGTCGCAGTCAACTCTTTCTCTCTCAAAAGCGCTGATTTTCCGAAATGCTCGGAATTGAACAAACTCACCACCATTTGACTCATCTTGACAAGACAAGAACAACCGTATGATTATTCATCGCTGGAACGGCCGGAGTTGGCCGGAAAACGCGAAAAACCTTCTGTCAGCCAAGAAAGTAGACCGTTTGAGCTGAGGATTCCAACCATATAAATAAATTAGAAAATGTTGAAGAATTGAGTGAGATAATCGAGTTTAAAGTAAGTGTTCGATGAAATTCGAATATGTTTTTTTTGCTGAAATTACTCAATTCGAGCTGAAACTTCTCAAGTCCATATCTCACTCCAAAGACCATATTTTCACGCAAAACCAATTTCATTATCTGCTTCTCTCTTCCCTCTTTCCATGGATATCAAGAACACAGAAAACTATGAAGAAATGAGTGAGATATTCCCGTTTGAACTCATGCACGCGAGTTGTTTGACGAAATAACTCGAACAGATTTTTGAAACTATTTTTTTGCCGCCATTGTTGAAACTCGAGATTCATGAGATGTTAGAAGCTAAAAATAGAATAGGAGTCTTGGAAATATCATGGTGCATTGCATCTCTCTGGAATGGTAATTTGATCGAAAAACGCATGGAGATATGAATTCTAATCATCACTTTGGTGGTTTTCGGGTTAATTCTCAAGCTGGTGGTTAACGACGAAATTCGAGTAAATGGAGGATAATTAGAATATAAAATTTAGTGGGATATTAATTTTGCCCAATTCCGATCTGTAACCTGTGAGATATTAATTTTCCAAAATTGTAGTTTTTCTGTTTTTTTTAACTTTTGTCCAAATTTACTGTTTCTTTTCTTCTGAATTTTAAAAAATAAAAAACAAATAATAAAAATCCAAAAATAGTCCTACTTGATGTAATTTGAAGTGTAGAATCGAAATATGAATTTTGAAAATAGTAGTTGTTAAGACAGATTAGGAGATATTATAATTTTTGTGAGTACTGGTCTGTTAGAACCAGTTTCTGATCCAGATCTGAATTTTCATTATAAATCTCAAACTACAGAACATCATTATATGAAATTTTAACAGATAATCCAAAACGTCATAATTGTATTTTTGTATGAATTTTGGGATTTTTCAAGTTTTAGTGATTTTTCTATAATTTTCTGAATTTACTGCTGAACCGATTTTGAATCTGAAATAAGTTCTTGACTAAACTATAAATATCTCAAAATTATTGAATAAAATAAGAAACCATTAGAGAACCACAATATAGATCTCTCTTTCTAGTTTTCAACGGTATTTCGTGAGTTGGATTCGGAGTTTATTTGGTCTAGTTACGAATTAAAACACCAAAGTTTGACGTGCTGGAATTTTTACGATAAGGTTGAAAAGAAAATTTAAACTTGGAAATTTATCTAATAACCCTTGAATTACAAGATTTTACACTAAAGAATAATCATTGAAACTAGTTAATTCTTGAGGCCACACCTCCTTGTGTTCGACCCCTAAACTCATTACCACTCATACTCGTAATTGATTAATAGGGAAATATAAATTATTTTGTTAAATTGTGTAAAATATAAACGACGATTTTACCCGATTTACAAATGGCGCCATTGCCGGGGAGGCGGCTTGCATCAAGTTTTTAACTAACCCATCTCATATTTTCTCTAATGTTTTTGTCTCTTGAATTTTTGAAGGTTTATGAGAAAGACAAGATGACAAGGTGAAGTACACACTCCTCGCAAGAAGGACATCAACAAGCATTTAAGAGAGATCAAGAGGAACAAGGCGCAAAGCGAGCAAGGCGCAACTTCATCAAGCAAAGGAACGCAACAAGAAGAGGCTTCTCCTTTCACGCAAGGGCCTCGAGTATGACAAGAAGAGCTACACCAGGTGAAAAAACCACAAGAAGAAGCTCAAATTCGACCTTTCATCATTCTGTCTTCAACTCCAAGACCAGTTTCTCCATCTCCTTCTATTTCTCATTCTAAATCTAATTCACCAACCTCATCATCATCTTCATCTCATTTTAAAAATCAAGAAGTTGAAAAAGAATTTAAAGAAACATTAATAAAAGTACAAATGGCTCAACAAAGAACATTAGGGGAATTTTTAGAGCACAAGATTCAAGAAAATCCTGGAAGCATTGTGATACCTAGGGTACCAAATTTCAAGATAAGTCCATCCATGTTAAGTGCTTTACCAGTTTTTGAAGGGCATAAAAATGACAATCCATATGCACATTTAGATGAATTTTATATGAAATGCACGACATTATTTGGTAAGCTGCCCCTAGGGATTGGCTTAATCATTTACAGGGTGGACCATTTGAGACATTCGACGAAGTGGCAAAGCGATTCCTTAAGCGGTACTTTCCAAGCACGCTTACCGCCAAAATACGCAAAGAGATTACCAACATTCAACAACGAGGCGACGAAGCCCTTCAAGAATACTATGAGCGCTTCGTACGATTGTGCGCCTCTTGTCCTAACCATAACCTCACCGAAACTTCGTTACTCGACCAATTTATCCAAGGGATTAATGCGTTGGAAGCCCGTCTTTTTCAATGTTCGGCTGGTGGATCTTTCAACGATAAAACTCCTGCCGAAGTGTGTGCACTCATTGAAACCATGGCTAAAGGACACCTAGGTCGAGATGGAATCTTAGAGTAAGTAAACACCATGAGCACAGTAGAACTCAAAGCAATGGAATCCCGCATCACTGCGAACTTAGAAATGAAGTTCAACAAAGTGCTTAAGGCGGTGGGGGCAAAAATAGAACCCACACCATGCGAGTTTTGTGCGAGCACAGATCACGCAACCGACGAATGTGACACCCTTTAGGATGTAAACCATGTGGATGGTTATCAACACCCTCAATACGCATATGAACCTTGGAAGAAAAATCCTAACCTCCGTTGGCGCAACAACCCTCAATTTCAACAACCCCAACAAGGTTATCAAAAACCTGGAGTGTATGTTCATCCTAACGCGCAAACTCAACACCAACCTCAACAACAACCACTTCAACCCTCTTCATCAAATCCTCAACCTCCATCTCTCGACGAAAAATTTGACAAAATGATGGCCATGATAACGACCAACTTTTCAAGTTTTTCAACGGAATTAGGAGCCGTAAGGAGTGACATGAACGTCCTTGCTCAAGGCCACGCAACCACGAATCGACAAGTGCAAAACATTGAGATTTAAATGAAGCAAATTGCAAGTGAAGTCAATATGTTGAAGGGGCGAGTAGAAAATAAGTTACCCTCTCAAGGATCAGACCCTACAAATCTCAAGCCCATCAACGTGATTCAATTGAGAAGTGGGAAACTGGTGGAACTTCCAAGAGAAGAGGAGGAAGTAGTGGTACAAAGGCCTAAAGGAGACGAGTCGAGCACAAACGAGGTACAAGGTGTTGAATATGAAAATATTAACAAAGGGCAAGAAAGAGGAAAAGGTGTCAAGGGAAAGGTTCAAGAAGAAGGGAAAGAGGCACCAAAAGAGAAGTTGCATACGCCAAAAGCACCCTTTCCACATCGCTTGGCGGTAAATACCAAGAAAGATGAGCTCGATAAAGATATTGTTGAAGTGTTCAAGAAAGTGGAGGTGAACATCCCAATCATCGACGCAATCCGAATGCACCCTCCATATGCGAAGTTTTTCAAGAACCTATGTACAACCAAGAGGAAGTTAAAGGGGAACGAAACGATAAACCTACCCTCAGTGATGAGTATCAATACACGAGTAGCTCAAAAAGAGAAAGATCCTGGAGTATTTGCCATTCCTTGCACCATCGGGCTCCAACAACTTGCGAAGTGCATGCTTGATGTGGGCACCTCAATCAATGTGATGCCCAGATCCGTTTATGAAACCTTGGGTTTAGGCGAGCTCAAAGATACGTGCGTGATGGTACAATTCACAAACCGCTCCGTAACCTCAGTCTTGGGTGTTACGGAAGATGTGCTGGTTAAGGTGAATGGATTGGTATTCCCGGCGGACTTTTACATACTCGAAATGAGCGACAACGCCGACTCATCCGCAATTCTCTTGGGAAGACCCTTCTTGAGAACAACTCGCAAAAGGATTGACTGCCACTCGGGCACATTATTCATGGAATTCGACAACAAAAAGATCACCTTCAATATTTTCGACACAATCAAATACCCCGACGATTACAATGTCTCTAGCATTTACGTCATTGATGAAATCCACGAGCTTGTGGAAGAGCATCTCGAAGGGGAGTATTTAAAATTTTTAAATTCACTTAATTCCGATTTTGATGACTTTTGGGATGATTTAGAACATGTAAATGCATTAGAAAATGTGAATGAAAATGAATTACTACAAGATACAAATCCAATTAAAAGTGATATAGTGATAGAAGAAATACAAAATGAAAACTTGCCTTATCTTGAAATTTGTAGAAAAGAAGAGGTTTATTCTTTTTCAGGACCAACTCCGAGCGAGCTTAAAATTTCAGGGAAACAAATGCCTCCATTAATCGAGACGGCACCCGACCTTGAGCTCAAAACGCTACCCGAGCATCTCAAATATGCCTACCTTGGACCTAAGGAGACTCTACCCATCATCATCGCCTC
The DNA here is from genome assembly GCA_024447665.1 of Juncus inflexus. NCBI lineage: Eukaryota > Viridiplantae > Streptophyta > Magnoliopsida > Poales > Juncaceae > Juncus > Juncus inflexus. The sequence goes on from JAJHPC010000005.1 coordinate 6,351,965, forward strand.
CAACCTAACACCCGAGCAATGCGGTAGCGGACTCGGAATGGGTATCTCCAATCCATGTGGTTCCCAAGAAGACAGGAATCACGATTGTGGAGAATGCCGAAGGGGAAAAAGTGCCGAGACGAGTGAAAAACAGATGCAGAGTGTGCATCGACTATCGAAAACTTAACGCGGCGACAAAGAAGGACCACTTCCCTCCTCCCTTCATCGATCAAATGCTCGAAAGATTAGCGGGGCAACCTTGCTATTGCTTCTTGGATGGATATTCGGGATATTTTCAAATCGTCATCGACCCCGATGACCAAAAGAAAACAACCTTCACGTGTCCCTTTGGTACATTTGCCTATCGAAGGATGCCGTTCGGGTTATGCAACGCACCGGGTACATTTCAAAGATGTATGATCTCTCTTTTTCCTGAATATATTTCTGAATTCATTGAGGTGTTTATGGATGACTTTTCCATTTATGGCAACTCATTTGACGAGTGTCTCCATAATTTGGGCCTAATAATGGAAAAGTGTGTGGAAGTTAATCTTGTCTTGAATTTTGAGAAGTGCCACTTTATGGTGAGCCAACGAATTGTTTTAGGGCATTTAATCTCAGGAAAAGGCTTAGAGGATGACAAGGCGAAGATTGATGTGATTAAAACGCTTCCATATCCTCACAACATAAAAGACGTACGCTCCTTCCTAGGCCACGCGGGTTTCTACAGGCGGTTCATTCGAGATTTCTCCAAGATCGCCCAACCCATGTGTCGCCTTCTCCAGAAGGAAGTAAAATTCGAGTTCGATGACGCGTGCAAGGAGGCGTTCAACATCTTGAAGGACAAACTATGCGAGGCTCCAATCATGAAGCCTCCCGACTGGAATCTTCCTTTCGAAATCATGTGTGATGCCAGCGACTTGTGCGTTGGTACAGTCTTGGGCCAACGCATTGGTAAAGATCCTCATGTTATTTACTATGCCTCTAGGACCCTAGACGAAGCCCAAAGAAATTACACCACAACTGAAAAAGAATTATTAGCAATTTTTTTTGCATTGGAAAAGTTCCGACCATATTTGGTCGGGACGAAGGTTGTTGTGTTTTCAGATCATGCGGCGCTCAAACACCTGATGAAAAAGAAGAAGTGCAAACCTCGACTTCTCTGATGGATCTTTCTCCTGCAAGAGTTCAACGTGGAGATTCGGGACAAGAAAGGCGCCGAAAACTTGGTGGCCAATCATCTCAGCCGACTCCCGACAAAAGCAGGCGATATACTTCCCATAAACGAGCTCTTCCCTGACGAACAACTTTACGCCATCCATGGAGTGATGGCTTGGTATGCCGACATCGTCAACTACTTGGAGACTCAGGAGCTCCCTAACACTCTCTCTCGAGCTCAGAAGGACAAGATAAAAAACGACGGGCGCTATTATTTTTGGGAGGACCCTCATCTCTACAGGATTTGCTCTGACCAAATGGTGCGCAAATGCGTGCCTGACCACGAAAAACAGTCGGTACTCTCTTTTTGCCATACTTTGGAATGTGGGGGTCATTTTGGGGGGCAACAGACAAGCCACAAGTTGCTTCAAAGTGGCTTGTACAGGCCAACTCTTTACAAAGATGCTCATTCTTTTGTAAAGAGTTGCGAAAATTGCTAAAAGACAGGAAATCTAACCCGCAAAAATGAAATGCCTCTCAAAACTTTATTGTTTTGTGAGCTTTTTGATGATTGGGGGATAGACTTCATGGGTCATTTTCCCCAATCCAATGGTTATCTTCACATATTGGTGTGTGTGGATTATGTGTCAAAATGGGTAAAGGCAGTTCCTACAAGGGATGCCAACTCCAAAACGGTGATAGAATTTCTCAAAAAGAATATTTTTCAGCGTTTTGGAGTCCCTAAAGCCATCATAAGTGATAGGGGCTCCCATTTTAACAACAAATACATGAAAAACCTTTTGAAAAATTATCATGTACAATACCGTATGTCTACCGCCTATCATCCGCAAACTAATGGACAAGCCGAAATCTCAAATAAAGAAATTAAATCAATCCTTGTGAAAGTGGTTAATCCCTCTCGCAAGGATTGGAGTCAAAGGCTTGGGGATGCACTTTGGGCATACCGGACCGCATACAAAACACCAATAGGAATGACACCATTTAAACTTGTGTATGGTAAAAGTTGTCATTTACCTGTTGAAATAGAACACAAAGCATATTGGGCAATTAAAAACGTATATTGTGAATATCCAAGAGACGCGGGAATGCGTAAATTACAAATTCAAGAGTTGGAGGAAATTAGAATTGAGGCATACGACAACTCTCGAATTTATTAAGAAAAATTAGTCACCTATCATGACCAGATAATTAAGAGAAAAGATTTCAAAGTGGGAGATAAAGTTTTGTTATTCAATTCCCGGTTGAGGTTACATTCCGGAAAATTGATGAGTAGGTGGATATGGCCTTTTGAAATAACAAATATTTTGCCCTTTGAAGTCTTTGAAATTTTTAGTGAAAAGAATGGCGTGTTCAAAGTCAATGGGCACCGACTCAAGGCGTTTTACGAAAATCACGACACAAGGTGGCTAGATGAGCAAGAGTTCGGCGAGTACCCAAGCGGGGAAGATACGAACAGATGAGCACAAATGCGTCGAGCTCAAGACGTTAAACAAGGGCGCTGGCGAGAGGGAACTCGTCGTGTCAGGTCATATTTTTCTTTTCTTTATTTTATTTTCTTATTTTTACAAAACTTCTCTTTCACACTTAAATATTTGATACGCAAAAGTTTAAGTGTGGTGGGGGAGGTTTTGCATAAAACCCCAATAATTTTTCCAATTTTCACGAATTTTCTCATTATTGAACTTCTTGTTTGAGGACAAACAAAGGTCTAAGTGTGGTGGGGTGGTTTTGTGCAAAACCAAGTTTTGTTTTCTTGCCAAAATGTGAAAATTCATAAAAATTGATAAAATCGAAAAATTTCGAAAACAACAGCAAACTCATAAATACCATAAAAAAGAAGAAAAGGTTTTTGGAATATTTTAAAACTAAGCCCTCTCAGGCAACTTTTGAAAAATACTTAGTGTTTTTGAAAATGATGAAAAGATTTGAAAATTTCCAAAAGGATTTGACTTTTGTCATGAATGTCATATTTTCCAACTTGCTCCATCTATAATATCCATTTAAAATCCATTAAGCGTCTCGAAAATTCATAAATATTTCACTTACCCCTTTAATGAAATTATAAATCATTTTCCTTAAAGTAATGTTGTGATGAATACTTTTGAGAAATCAAACCTTACTTTTAATACCACTAGTTTCGCAAAAATTTTCTAACTCAACCTATCTTTCATGGCATAGCTAATGACTCGTATGTCCATCTCTAATTTTCGCACTAAAAGCAAGTGACCAAAATCGTAACCTGTTATCCCTTCACAAAAAGAATTCAGAACTGTGAAAAATTATTTTTTTAAACCCTTGAAAAAGAAAAAGAAATTTACATATCCGCAATAGAAAATGAAGGAATTTTTATACGTGCAAATCACAGCTTGTCTTTTGATAACATGAGTGGATAGCATACCAACTTTTAAGTGTTTATAAAAGAGAAAGCTGCGTTAGTTGGAACTTTTAGGGTAATTCGTATAAATTCACAATTTTAAATTTAGGGGGAGAAAGTATCAAAAACAAAATTAGGGCATTATTTTTTGGACAAAGGTTCATATTTGAAGGATTGGGGAATTTTAAATAAATTTGAATTTGAAATTATTAATGGATATTCATCAACCCTCGTGTATTATTATAATAATCAAATATTAGTATATAACATTCATGGCAATAACTAAATCTCTTTTCAAACGCTTTAAACGGATTCTAAAAACCCTAAAATTGATTTTATTTACGCTTGAGAGCAAGCTTGGTTTAAGTGTGGTGGAATTTGTAATTTGTATTTTTATACACATTTTTATGGTTTTTATCATCTCAAATTTAATCAAATTTCACATTAAATATATGAAAAACACTCATGCCTCATAAAACATAAGTTGAAACATCTTAATACATTTTTGTGTTATTTTACAGGCGAAAATGGCATAAAAAGAAGAATTGGAGGACTTCTTCGAAAATCAACTCCAGAAGAAGCTCCTTAACGCAAATAATAAGCCAAAGATGGCCAAACTCTCCCTAAAACCCTTAAATACCCCATATACATATTTCTCCAACTCTAAACGATGGAAAACGTTGGTGAAAAAGAGCAAACATTAGAACGAAGAAGAAACGATCATAAAACGTTGTGAAAACGTCCACTATCTCATGTCGTTTTTGAACCCAACCGATACGTGAACCGACCAACCACGTTCGGATCCAAAACAGAGAAGAAACGTCCATGTTTTTCATGACGTTTCGTATCGGAATGTGATGTTCCGATCAAATGGATCCTAACCATCGTTGTACACCTCAAAATAAACCTAGCAGCGAAAGAATAGAGAAAAGAAATGACGCATCAAAATTCTGGTCAACCGTCGCAGTTGCAGTCAACTCTTTCTCTCTCAAAACTGCTGATTTTCCGAAATGCTCGGAATTGAATAAACTCACCACCATTTGACTCGTCTTGACAAGACAAGAACAACCGCATGATTAGTCATCGCTGGAACGGCCGGAGTTGGCCGAAAAACGCGAAAAACCTCCTGTCAGCATGAAAATAGACCGTTTGAGCTGAGGAATTCTCGAGCTTGCCATTCCCGCCACAGACCTCTAATTGACAAAATTCTAATACCATTCTCTTCTTCTTGATCCCCCTCTTTCCAACGATATAAATAACTCAGAAAATGATGAAGAATTGAGTGAGATAATCGAGTTTGAAGTAAGTGTTCGATGAAATTCGAATATGTTTTTTTTGCTGAAATTACTCAATTCGAGCTGAAACTTCTCAAGTCCATATCTCACTCCAAAGACCTCCTTTTCACGCAAAATCAATTTCATTATCTACTTCTCTCTCCCCTCTTTCCATGGATATCAAGAACATAGAAAAATATGAAGAAATGAGTGAGATATTCCTGTTTGAACTCATGCACACGAGTTGTTTGACGAAATAACTCGAACAGATTTTTGAAACTATTTTTTTGCCGCCATTGTTGAGACTCGAGATTCATGAGATGTTAGAAGCTAAAAATAGAATGGGAGGCTTGTTAATATCATGGTGCATCTCTCTGGAATGGTAATTTGATCGAAAAACGGATGGAGATATGAATTCTAATCACCACTTTGGTGGTTTTCGGGTTAATTCTCAAGCTGGTGGTTAACGATGAAATTAGAGTAAATGGAGGATAATTAGAATATAAAATTCAGTGGGTAGCATCTTGGGAGATTGAGGAAAAGTGCGTAAGTCACACTTTTTAATATTGTTGGCTGAAACTCAAGTTTGAGCTGGAAAGGCCATTAATGGCGGAGCCGGAGGTAATACCAGGCAACAATTGGTAAAATTAGAATAACTGGAGTTTTACTCAACTGTTTCGCACCATTCAAAGCCTGACAGATTCGTGAGAACGGGAGGAACATCTTTCTTATGGAAACTTAGAGCTAAAAAGTAGCGAATCAAGAGTTATAAGCGATTGTTTGAAGAGAAACGAAATTTGGCACAAGCTGTACTCGCCAAACACGACTCATTTCACCAATTTGACTTGCTGCGACACAGGAAATCAGGAATATTTGTTCAAAAACTTAGCGCCAAACTGATACTCGTGCATGACTTGTTTCATCCTATCCGTGACCCGTTACGCCATGGATAATCGCAGGGGGACCACCAGACAGCCACTGTACGCGGGATTCAAACTCAAATTGGATCTGAGATTATTTTTCACCAAATAAAAAACAGATCAAAATTAAACCGCGAAATTCTCTTCCAATTCTCAACCATTTTCAACGAAATTTCGTCCATACCCTCAGTACAACCTCTCGATCCGCCTGAGCCAATCACACGTCTCGGTTTGTCAAATACTCTCCTCGCCATTCAAAACAGCCAATGGACTCTCAAGTCCAATTGAGCCTATAAAACATCCCTCAAGCCTCACCATTCAGGACATCACTCTTCATTCATCTTCTCTAACCTCTATAATCTCCATTAATTAGTTTCAAGGTTTCTTGAGCTCTAATTTTCGTTTTTGAGTGAAATCGTGCAATTTGGGGCTGATTTGGGGAAATTTCGAATCGGTCAATTCTAGCTTGAATTGAGGTGCAATTGGAGCTTCAAATCAACTCGAGAAAGTTACTGGCTGGCCTTCCAACTCTCTGTTTAGTCCAATTCTCTTTTAATTACTCAATTTGAATTTTAGATCATAAGAACTCAATTTTGTAATAATCATGATGAAACCTTGTCAAATTCTTGTTCTTATGATTATGTGTGAGTAAATCTAGATAGGGAAAGGAATTTGTGATTTGTATGCATGAAATCTTGCTTTAATTTCGTGTAATTTTGCTGAATTTGAATGAATAGTTATGAACACACACAATTTTGAATAAATTGGGGAAAATTGCTTAGCTTGGTATTTTTCATCAATTGATCTATTAAATCTGAAGTTTATTAATCATCTGGAATATTTAGTTTAGTATTTTCTGTGATTAATTTGGAGTTGTGATTGATTGAATTCAAGTTTTGTTTAAAATGGCTGTTTTGAATTAAACTAGTGTTTGAATCAATTTCTTGAGTGAATCTTAGCTTAGATCGCTCAAATTCATCATCTAAATCTGAAACATTATATCCAAAGTGATTAATGATTGTTACACATCATAAATTTCCTTTAAATCCCTATTTCTAAACCAAAAAGCAAACCCTAATCCAGTTTCTGTCTTGCTGCTGTTTTTCTCTGTTTTTTCAGTTTTCTTCCCTTAATTTCGTGTCTAATTCAGATCTGAAAAATTAAATAAATATTTTGACAATTCTTCTTTTACACCTCAATTCTTTTTTTTTTTTGGTATTGTGAAAATCAATAACCATGGAGTGTTTCCATGTATTAGATTTTAAGTTTTGTCGTTTTGTGAAAAACAATAAAAATTTGAATTTTTTCCTTGTATAAGACTTCATATTTTTCGATTTTGAAAATATAACAAAATAATATTTTCTTCCTTGTATTACACCTCAATTAATTTTGTTTTTGGTATTCCGAAAGTCAATAACAATGAAGTTTTTTTCCATATATTAGATTTTTATTTTTTGTGATTTTTTGAAAAAAAAACAAATTGTGTTTTTTCCATGTAATTGACTTCAATTTTTGTAGTCTTGTGGAAATAACAAAAGATTATTTTTTTTTTTCCTATATTACGTCACAACTCGATATCATTTGTATCGTGAAAATCAATAACAACGGAGTGTTTCCATGTTTTAGATTTTAAGTATTGTGGTTTTGTGAAAAATAATAAAAATTTGTGTTTTTTCCTTGTATAAGACTTCATATTTTGCGGTTTCGTAAAAATAACAAAATATTATTTTCTTCCTTGTATTACGCCTCAGTTTGTTTTTTTTTTTTGGTATTGCGAAAGTCAATAACAATGGAGTTTTTTTCCATATATTAGATTTTTATTTTGTGTGATTTTGTGAAAAACAATACAAATTATGTTTTTTCTATTTATTTGACTTCTATTTTTGTGGTCTTGTCGAAATAACAAAATATTATTTTTCTGAATGTATTACACCACAATTCGACTTTGTTTGTATTCTGAAAATCAATGACAAAGGAGTATCTTCCATATATTATATTTTAATTTTTGTGGGCTTGTGAAAAATAATGCAAATTTGTGTTTTTTCCTTGCATAACACTTCTTATCTTGCCGTTTTGTAAAAATAACAAAATTTTATTTCTTTTCCGTCTTTTACACCTCAATCTTTTTTTCTTTTTTTTTTTTGGTATTGTGAAAATCATAAACAATGGAGTTTTTTCCATATATTAGAATTTTAATTTTTGTGGTATTTTTCACCATACAAATTTTATTTTTTCCATTTATTTGACTTCTATTTTTGTGGTCTTGTCGAAATAACAAAATATTAATTTTTTGCACGTGTGACACCTCAATTCGATTTTTTTTGTATTGTGAAAATCATTTACAAAGGAGTGTTTTCCATCTATTAGATTTTAACTTTTGTGGTCTTGTGAAAAATAATACAAATGTGCCTTTTTTCCTTGTATAAGACTTCTTATTTTGCGGTTCTCTAAAAATAACAAAATTTTATTTCTTTTACTAGTATAACTCCTCAATTCATTTTATTTTTGGTATTGGGAAAATCAATAACAATGGAGTGTTTCCACGTGTACTAGATTTTATGTTTTGTGGGTTTGTGGAAAACAATACAAAATTATATTTTTTTCGATGTATTAGACTTCTTATTTTGCGGTTTTGTAAAAATTACAAAATAATATATTTTTTTCCATTGATTACATCTCAATTCGATTTTTTTGGTATTGTGAAAATTAGTAACAATGGAGTTCTTTCCGTGTATTAGATTTTTAATTTTTGTGATTTTGTGAAAAACTATACAAATTTGTATTTTTTCCTTGTATAAGACTTCTTATTTTGTTATTTTGTAAAAATAACAAAATTTTATTTCTTTTCCTTGTTTTACACCTCAATGCTTTTTTTTTTTTTTTTTGGTACTGTGAAAATCAATAACAATGTAATGTTTCTAGGTTTTAGACTTTAAGTTTTGTATTTTTGTGAAAAATAATAAAAATTTGTGTTTTTCCCTCGTATAAGACTTTATATTTTGCGGTTTCGTAAAAATAACAAAATATTATTTTCTTCCTTGTATTACAACTCAGTTCATTTTTTTGTTTTTTTTTTATATTGTGAAAATTAGTAACAATGGAGTTCTTTCCGTGTATTATATTTTTAATTTTTGTGGTCTTGTGAAAAACAATACAAATTTGTATTTTTTTCTTGTATAAGACTTCTTATCTTGCTGTTTTGTAAAAATAACAAAATTTTATTTCTTTTCCATGTTTTACCCCTCAAAATTTTTTTTCGGTATTGTGAAAATCAATAAAAATGGAGTGTTTCCATGTATTAGATTTTAGGTTTTTGTAATGTGTATTTTTATACACATTTTTAGGGTTTTTATCATCTCAAATTCATTCTTAATTCACCTAAATGTATGAAAAATGCTTATAATTCATAAAACATGATTTGGAACCTCTTAATACATTTTTATATTATTTTACAGGCGAAAAGGCCGTAAGATGAAGATTTCGACCCAAATTGCAAATCATGGGCCAAAGATGGCCAACCAAGTCTACCAAAACCCTACACAAATTCACCCAAATAACCGATTTTCAAACAAGCTCAAAATCGATCAAACTACATATCCTTGGATTCAGCATGACAAGATGAATCGGCTGGTATTATTCTCCACCTCTGAGAACGCCGGCGATCGCCGGAATCCGCCGGCCAAAAGCAACCAGCCATGTTTCTGACCTGAAAAGCTTCTTCGAGCAACCTTGCTTTCTACAGTCCACCATTCGAGCCAAAACCAACTCTATTCTCTTCCTCTCTTCCTGCCCTTTATATCCGTATGAAGAACTCATCAAATGGTGCAAAATCGAGTGAGCAATCTGAAGTTAAATCAACTGTTCGACGAAATCCTCAATGAACTTTTGAAGAACTGATGAACCAACGATCGAGTTTCGAACAATAGATGAATTCGATCAACCATTTCAGTTTTTCTCAAGCAAAGATGATTCTTTTTGTGTTTTAAAGCTTTAGTAAAGGCTCACAATGAATTCCGAAGCCTCAATTCGATGGAAAAACAACTCAAAATCATAGTTTGATTCACGAGTTCAGCAGTTTTTGGTCATTTTTCGCGAAACTGACACCGAGTTGGTTAATGGAGAAATTCTCTGGATTCGAGGCGGATTGAGGAACTATAATGGTTGTGGATCATCGTGAGGAAGTTGAGAACGAAGCCTGAGTCACAGTTTTGGATTTTGTTGTGTGAAATGCGAGAAAAAGATCGATTTGCACACCCTGGTCAGCAATGGCGGAACAACGAACCGATGATACGCAAAACAGCAAAACTCGAGTTTTACTCAACGGTTTTCAACCATTCAAAGCCTTGTAGATTCGTGAGAAGATGGAGAAGAGATCTGGGTTGATGAATTACAGCGAAATGTACAGAATCACAAGTTCTAATCGATGATTGTAAGAAACGGGTAAACGGGTCCGAAATCCAAGAGAAAAAATCGATCCAAAATCCAAATTCGCAACTTACACGGCTGTCAGAAGATTGTTTTAGGACGAGCACACGAGCGCAAGCCACAGAGATTGAGAGAAGAAATTCAGCGCTAATTCTGAAGAAGAAGATGACTCGTTTCATCAGTTATAACTCGTTTCACGCGATTCAAACCGGTTCGCCACACCAGATCAGTGGAACGAGTTAAAACGAGTCAAGTACCCAGCTCACACAAAAGTGACTCGTTTCAAGCGAGCTGCAGCTCGTTTCGTCACATGAAATCCGGAGAATTAATTCTAAACTCAGCGCCAAAAGTGTGAATAAGAAGATGACTCGTTTCACGCGATAATGACCCGGTTCGCCACAGGAAATCAAAATGACAGTTTAAAAACTCAGAGATTAATAACAGAAATAGCAACTCGTTTCACGCGATAATGACCCGTTTCACCACAACTTATTCTGAAGGGACCCACTGTCAGTCTCAGTAATGCGATTCAAATCGTATCTGAACTGAATTCATTCGCGCGAATAAACAGATGAAATTTGCGATGATTCAAAACCGTTCAATTCTCAACCGAATTCAACGAAATTTCGTCCAGATCTTCAGTACACCCCACTTGATCTGCCTGAGCCAATGGAATCACTCGGTTTGTCCCCCACTCTCCAGATCAGCCCCTCTATAAATTCGACCGATCAACCCATTCATTAAAAATCATTCTTCCATTCTCCAAATTCTTTCAACACATTACTCTCCAATCATCTTCTTTAAGCTTCAGTAACTCCATTACTGAATCTCAGAGCTTTTCGAGCTTCAATTTTCAAGTTTGAGTGAAATTCACCAATTCGGGCTGATTTTGGTGAAAAAGGCAATTGATCGGTTCGGCTGGAATCAAGCATCAGTTGGAGGTTCAAATCGGCTCAAGGAAGTTTCTGGTTGGTCTTCCACGTCTCGGTTCGATCCAATTTTCATTTAATCTCTTGAATTCAATTTTAGATCACAAGATCCAATTTGTAAAAGAACATGATGAACACATGCCTAATTTCGGTTGATCTTTTCATGTGTGAGTAGAATCTTGTAGGGATAGGCCCTTTGTGATAGAATTGTTTGAAATCTTGTTTTAATTTGAATTAAATTGACTGATTTGGTTACTGTTCATAATGTGCTGTTAAATCTGGATTTTTCTTGATTTAATCGATTTGGTTGAATTAATTAGGTCATTTAGAACTGAATTTTTCATGCATGTTAGTCCATTTTATCAACTTGGATCTTGGTTAAGGTTTTTGCTTGATTTAGTGAAGTTTTTAGTTCAAAAATTGAGATTAAACACTAGTTGGTTGATTGGTGTTTGATCTGAAATTTTGATCTATTTGCTGAGTTTTTCTGGTTGGAAATAATTCAAACTTGTGCCAAATCTGATAAACTGAATATTTAGTGATTAATGATACAATTCTTGATCAAATTGCCATAAAAATCCCTACTTTTATCCTATTAATTCAAAAATACATTTTTTTCTGCATTTTATTTCTGTCAGCTTCAGTAAAAAATTGTTTGACTTCAGATCTGATCAAAGAAAATTATAGAAAAAATATTTTGTGTTTCTTTATATATTTTAGAACAACTTTCATATAATATGTGCCCAATGGTTTTATGTTAAATTTTTAAGAAAAAAATCTGTGCAAAGTTTTGACTTTTTAATTTCATGTTCTTGATTTTTGATTCTGTCTGTTTTTCTACGATTTTTAGAAATTAGTAAACAAATCCTATAAATATAAAATTTAGGTCTCAGTGAATCATGTTAAAGCGTAGCTTCTATATATGAATTTTAATTGAATTGTTGTATGGATAAAATTTGAATTCTACCCCTTTTCGGCAACATATACCATTCTCTGTCTAATTCCATCATATGTTCTGAGTTTTGACCATAACTGTTGAAAGATCAATCTTTTTGATCTGAGATTTTTACCACATAATCTGAACTTGTTTTCCTAATTTCCGTTAATTTTGGGTGATTTTTGAAGTACTTTTCGATTTTCTGTGATTTTTTGAATAACTCTGTTGACTGTTGTGAAAAGTGTGGACTAAAACGAAAATTACATAAAAAATATGAACAAAAGTGGTAATTGATTCACCTTGCATTGTGAAGATCTCATTCTCTATTTTCCATTGACATATCATTTGCAACTTTTGGATATTTGGAATTATTATTAAAGAATTTTCAAAGGATTTGTGTACGAATTTACTTCAATATATCAATAACCTTCTAAAAATAGTCTGCAACATCTGAACAAAAACAAGACCTACTTTTGAAAAGAATTGTAATATCTCAAGGCCATTCTCCTTGTGTTCGACCCCTAAACTCATTACCACTCATACTCGTAATTGATTAATAGGGAAATATAAATTGTTTTGTTAAATTGTGTAAAATTCAACGACGGTTTTACCGCGATCTACAAATGGTGCCGTTGCCGGGGAGACGGCTTTAATTGAGTTTATTACTAACCTCTAATCAATTGTCTAGTGTTTTTGTTTCATTTGAATTTGAAGGTGCATGAGAAAGACAAGATCGCAAGGCGAAGTGCACACACCTGTAAAGAAGGACATTAACAAACATCTAAGAAAGGTCAAGAAAGATAATGTACAAAGCAAGCAAGAAGAAACTTACTCAAGGCAAAAAGGACGTAACGAGGCTTCTCCTTCCATCCAAGGGCCTCAAGAAGAAGAAGAACAAAATTGGGAGCAACAACGAGTGGAAGAGCCACAAGAAGGAGCTCCAACCTCTCCAATCATTCACTCATTATCATCCAAGCTAAACCCTCAAACTCTTTTTAGTTCTAATTCTCATTCAATACCATCATGATCTCAAATTCATAAAATGGCTCAAGAAAGAACATTAGGAGAACTTTTAGACCATCAAATCCCTCGAAATCCTGGAAATATTGTTATACCAACTGTGCCAAATTTTAAACTAAGTCCATCTATATTAAATGTATTACCCATATTTGAGGGACATAAAAATGAGAACCCATATGCACATTTAGATAATCTAGATCGTAAATGCACAACATTGTTTGGTAAATCTGATAACTTGGATAATATCAAATTGATCCTCTTCTCCCACACACTTGGGGAAGCACCAAGGGATTGGCTAACCTACTTGCAAGGAGGTCCTTTTACAACGTTTCAGGAAAGGTAGGTACGCGTTTTCTCAAACGATACTACCCGAGCACATTGACGGCCAAAATCCGCAAGGAAATCACGGGGATCCAACAAGGAGGGGAGACACTTCAAGAATATTACGAGCGATTTGTGCGATTATGCGCATCATGCCCCAACCATAACCTCGACGAGACCTCGCTTATCGACCAATTTCTACAAGGGATGAACGATCTCGATGCGCGATTACTCCAATGCTCGGCTGGAGGATCGTTCAATAACATGACCCCATCAAGAAGTGCGAGCTCTTATCGAAACCATGGCCGAAGGAAACCAAGGACGTGGGGGAAGAATGGGTCAAGTGAACATGACAAGTGCGGTTGACCTCAAGGCAATGGAATCAAGAATCACACAAAACTTCGAGACAAGATTTAGTCAAATGCTCAAGGCTGTGGGCGCGAAGATCAAACCAAAGAAGTGCGAGTTTTGTGGGGATACAAATCATGCGACCGATGAATGCGATAGGCTACAAGAAGATGTCAATGCCATCGGAATCTATTCAAACCAACGCCAACCTTTCTCGCAAACCTACAATAAGTCATGGAAGAAGCACCCAAATTTCCGTTGGAAGAATGATGATGCGCCACCTCAATTCTCACAATCTAATTACCAAAAACCAAATGTGTATATTCATCCAAATGCACAAGCGCCACAACAACCTCAAGCTCATCAACAACCTCCTCAACCCTCAACATCGAATCCCCAAACCTCTTCTCTTGACGAAAAGCTTGATAAAATGATGGCATTAATGGCGGGGAATTTCACAAACATCACAACTGAGTTGGGAACCGTCAAGAATGATGTAAGCTCACTTACCCAAAACCAAGCTACGCAAGGGCGTCAAATGCAAAACTTGGAAATGCAAATCAAGCAAATCGCGGGGGAAGTCAACTTATTGAAAGGACAAGGGGGCAATCGGTTGCCTTCTCAAGGTTCGGGACCGCTGGAGTACAAACCCATCAACGCGATACGCCTAAGAAGTGGGAAAGAGGTTGGCTCACACGACGAAGAAGAAGAGTTAATGGTTACAAGAAAGCAAGATGAGAAAACGAGTTCAAGCGCATGTAAACAAGATGAGGCACAAGAAGAAATCAGGAAAGAGGAAGAGCCAATTCAAGAGAAAGAACAAGGAAAGAACGAAGGAAGGGAAATCGCGCAAGAAAAGGAAAAGAGGCGCGCACCATTCCCAACTCGACTAGCGGTTAACTCTCGGAAGGATGAGCTCGATAAAGATATTTTGGAGGTGTTCAAGAAGGTGGAGGTAAACATTCCGATTATCGATGCTATCTGAATGCATCCCCCATATGCCAAGTTCTTCAAGAATCTATGTACAAATAAGAGAAAATTAAAGGGGAACGAGACGATAAACCTACCCTCTGTGATGAGCATCAACACGCGAGTAGCACAAAAAGAGAAAGACCCTGGAGTTTTCGCCATTCCGTGCACCATTGGTCTTCAACAACTCGCGAGGTGTATGCTCGACTTAGGAGCCTCCATAAACGTAATGCCTAGGTCCGTTTACGAGACCTTGGGTTTGGGCGGCCTAAAGGACACAAGGGTGATGGTGCAACTCGCCGACCGTTCGACGGCCACCGTCCTCGGTGTCGCGGAGGATGTACTCGTCAAGGTGAATGGTTTGGTTTTCCCAGCCGAATTCTACATTCTTGAAATGGGCGACAACGCCGATTCATCCGCCATTCTCTTAGGAAGACCCTTTTTAAGGACCGCGCGAACATGCATAGATTGCCACTCAGGAACGATGTCCATGGAATTCGACAACGAGAAAATCACCTTCAACATATTTGACACCATCAAGTACCCGAACGATTACAATGTATCGAGCATAACCATTATTGACGAGATCGATGGGATGGTTGAAGAACACTTGGAAGAAGAATAACTTTTTTATCGAACGATTACAATTCCTCCTATTAGATTTTATGTTTTGTGGGTTTGTGAAAAACAATACAACATTATATTTTTTCGATGTATTAGACTTCTTATTTTGCGGTTTTATAAAAATTAGAAAATAACTTTTTTTTTCCATTTATTACATCTCAATTCGATTTTTTTGGTATTGTGAAAATCAATAACAATGGAGTTCTTTCCATGTTTTCGATTTTAAGTTTTATGGTTTTGCGAAAAACAATAAAAATTTGTGTTTTTTCCTTGTATAAGACTTCATATTTTGCGGTTTCGTAAAAATAAAAAAATATTATTTTCTTCCTTGTATTACACCTCAGTTCGTTTTTTTTTTTTGGTATTGCGAAAGTCAATAACAATGGAATATTTTTCCATATATTAGATTTTTATTTTTTGTGATTTTGTGAAAAACAATACAAATTGTGTTTTTTCCATTTATTCGACTTCTTCTATTTTTGTGGTCTTGGTGAACTAACAAAATGAAGTTTTTTTTGTTCTATATATTAGATTTTTATTTTTTGTGATTTTTAAAAAAAAATACAAACTGTGTTTTTTCCATGTAATTGACTTCAATTTTTGTGGTCTTGTGGAAATAACAAAAGATTATTTTTTTTCCCAGATTACATCACAACTCGATTTTATTTGTATCGTGAAAATTAATAACAATGGAGTGTTTCCATGTTTTAGATTTTAAGTATGTGATTTTGTGAAAAACAATAAAAATTTGTGTTTTTTCCTTGTATAAGACTTCATATTTTGCGGTTTCGTAAAAATAACAAAATATTATTTTCTTCCTTGTATTACGCCTCAGTTTGTTTTTTTTTTTGGTATTGCGAGAGTCAATAACAATGGAGTTTTTTTCCATATATTAGATTTTTATTTTTTGTCATTTTGTGAAAAACAATACAAATTGTATTTTTTCCATTTATTTGACTTCTTGTAAATCGCGGTAAAACCGTCGTTGAATTTCACACAATTTAACAAAACAATTTATATTTCCCTATTAATCAATTACAAGTATGAGTGGTAATGAGTTTAGGGGTCGAACACAAGGAGGTGTGGCCTCAAGTATTAACTAGTCTCAATGATTATTCTTTAGTATAAAATCTTGTAATTCAAGGATTATTAGATGAATTTTCAAGTTTAAATCTTATTTTCAGCCTTATTGTAAAAATTCAGCACGTCACACTTTGGTGTTTTAATTCGTAACTTGACCAAATAAACTCCGATTCCGACACACAAGATACCGTTGGAAACTAGAAAGAGAGACCTATGATATGAAACTTTACTGGTATTTCTATTTTATTCAAAAATTTCGAGATATTTGTAGTTTTAATCCAGATCTTACTTCAGATTCATACTTAATTCAACAGTAAATTCAGAAATTTATAGAAAAATCAATAAGTCTTGAAAAATTCCAAAATTTATACAGAAATTCAATTATCAAGTTTCCGATTATCTGTTAAAATTTCATAAAATGATGTTTTTTAGTTTGAGATTTATAATAAAAATTCAGATCTGGATCAGAAACTAGTTCTGACAGACCAGTACTCACAAAAGTTCGAATATCTCCTAATCTGATTTAACAACTAATATCTTAAAATTCATATTTGGATTCTACACTTCAAAATACTTCCAGTAAGACTATTTTTGTATTTTTAGTATTTATTTTTATATTTTTCAAAATACAAAAGAAAAGAAACAGTAAATCTGGACAGAAAGTTTAAAAACAGAAATATTACAAAATCAGAAAATTGATATCTCACAGATTACAAATCGGAATTGGGCAAAATTTGGTTTGAAAATTATCTACTAAATGTGAACTAAATTTTAAAATATTTATTTAATTTTTCAGATCGGAATTAGACACGAAATTATGGTAAAAACACTGAAAAACAGAAAAGAAACAGCAGCAAAACTGAAACTAGATTAGGGTTAGATTTTTGGCCTAAAAATAGGGATTTGAAGGAAATTTGTGATGTGTAACAATCATTAATCACTTAGGGTATAACTTTTCAGATTTAAATGATGGATTTGAGTGATCTAAGCTAAGATCTACTCAAGAAATTGATTCAATTACTAGTTTAATTCAAAACAGCCATTTTAAACAAAACTTCAATTCAATCAATCACAACTCCAAATTAATCACACAAAATACTAAGCTAAATATTCCAGACGATTAACAAGTCAATAAACCTCAAAGTTAATAGGTCAATTGACGAAAAATACCAAGCTAAGCCATTTTCCCCAATTTATTCAAAATTGTGTGTGTTCATGACCATTCATTCAAATTCAGCAAAATTACACGAAATTAAAGCAAGATTTCATGCATACAAACCACAAATTCCTTTCCCTATCTAGATTTACTCACTCATAATCACAAGAACAACAATTGGATAAGATTTCATCATGATTATTACAAAATTGGGTTCTTGTGATCTAAAATTCAAATCGACTAATTAAAAGAGAATTAAAATAAACCGAGTGTTGGAAGACCAGCCAGTAGCTTCCTTGAGTCGATTTGAAACTCCAATTGCCGCTCGATTCAAGCTAGAATCGACCGATTCGAATTTTCCCCAAATCAGCCCCAAATTGCGCAATTTCACTCAAAAACGAAAATTAGAGCTCAAGAAAGCTTGAAACTCATTAATGGAGATTCTAGAGGTTAGAGAAGAGGATTGAAGAGTGGTGTATAAGTTAAGGAGAGTGGGAGAATGAGTGATTTTAGAGAATGGATGAAAGAGCGTGTTTTATGGATTGAAATACGGTTCTTTATATAGAGAGTTGAGGGATATTTTGGGGCTTGTGATTGGCTTAGGAGGATCAGGGAACTGTACTGAAGATCTGGACCAAATTTTGTTGTATTCCGTTGAAAAATGAGGGAGAATTTCGAATTTTAGTATTTGGCGGTTATTTTGAAATCTGGAATTTCGTCGAACGGTTTAGTGGCATCATTTCAAACTCAAATATCTCTGTCATTTCTTCATCATTTTTAGTTTTCTTAGTATCCATGGAAAGAGGAAAGAGAGAAAAAGGGAATGGAATTGGTTTTACGTGAAACGAAGGTCTGTGGAGTGAGTTATGGACTTGAGAAGTTTCAGCTAGAATTGAGTTATTTCAGCAAAAACAGAATTCAATTTCATTGAACACCGAGTTCAAACTCGATTATCTCACTCAATTCTTCATCATTTTTTGAGTTCTTTATATGGTTGGAAAGAGGGGAATGAGTAGAAGAGAATGGCATTGGAATTATGACAAACCAAGATCTTTTTAGGAAATGGTGAGCTCGAGAAAACTGCAGCTCGAAATTGGTTATTTTTGGGCTGACAGGAGGTTTTCGTGTTTTGCGGCCAACTCTGGCCATTCCAGCGATGATGAATGATACGGTTGTGCTTGTCTTGTCAAGACGAGTCAAATGATGGTGAGTTTGTTCAATTCCGAGTATTTCGGAAAATCAGCGCTTTTGAGAGAGAAAGAGTTGACTGTGACTGCGACGGTTGACCAGAATTTTGATGCGTCATTTTTTTTTCCCGCTATTCTTTCGCTGCTAGGTTTATTTTTAGGTGTACCGGTTAGGATCCATTTGATCGGAACATTACATTCCGATACGAAACATCATGAAAAATATGGACGATTCTTCTCTGTTTTGGGACCGAACGTGGTCGGTTTACGTATCGGTTCGGCTGAAGAAATGTCATGAGACAGTTGACGTTTTCATAACGTTTTTTTGTCGTTTCTTACTCGTTCCAATGTTTGGTCTTTTCCACCGACGTTGCTTATCGTTTAAGGTTAGAGAAGTATGTGTATGGGAAATGTGAGAGTTTTAGGGATAATTTGGCCATCGTTGGCCCATTATTTGCGTTATGGTGCTTCTTTTGGAGTTGACTTTCGAATAAGTCCTCCAATCCTTCTTTTTATGGCCTTTTCGCCTGTAAAATAACACAAAAATGTATTAAGAGGTTTCAAATTATGTTTTATGAGTTATGAGTCTTTTTCATACATTTTATGTGAAATTCGATTGAATTTGAGATGATAAATACCCTAAAAATGTGTATAAAAATACACATTACAAATCCCACCACACTTAAACTAAGCTTGCCCTCAAGCACAAATTAAAATCAAGTTTTAGGATTTTTAGAATCAGTTTAAAGCGTTTTGAAAAAAGATTGCGTTATTGCCATGAATGTTATATACTAATATTTGATTATTATAATAATATACGAGGGTCGATGAATATCCACTAATAATTTCAAATTCAAATTTATTTAAAATTTCCCAATCCTTTAAATACGAACTTTTTTCAAAAAAGCAATGCCCTAATTTCATTTTTTTGATACTTTCTCCCCCTAAATTTAAAATGGTGAATTTATACAAATTACCCCAAAAGTTTCAACTAACTCAACTTTCTCTTTTATAAACACGTAAAAGTTGGTATGCTATCCACTCATGTTATCAAAAGACAAGCTGTGCTTTGCACGTACAAAAAAAACTTCATTTTCTATTACGGATATGTAAAATTATTTTTTTTTCAAGGGTTTAAAAATAATTTTTCACATTTTTGAATTCTTTTTGTGAAGGGATAACAGGTTATGATTTCGGTCACTTGCTTTTAGTGCGAAAATTAGAGATGGACATACGAGTCATTAGCTATGCCATGAAAGATAGGTTGAGTTAGAAAATTTTGCGAAACTAGTGGTATTAAAAGTAAGGTTTGATTTCTCAAAAGTTTTAATCACAGCATAACTTTAAAGAAAATGGTTTATAATTTCATTAAAGGGGCAAGTGAAATATATATGAATTTTCAAAACACTTAATGGATTTTAAATGGATAATCTAGATGGAATGAATTGGAAAATATGGCATTCATGACAAGGGTCAAATCTTTTTTGAAATTTTTCATATATTTTCATCATTTTCCAAAACCCTAAGTATTTTTTTCAAAAATTGCTTGAGAGCGCTTAGTTTTAAAAATCTTTTCCTCTTTAAAACTTTTTACTTTTATTATTATTATTATTGAAAACTCTTGCTTTTCTTTAAATCACACAAACTTTTATGTACTTACAAACAAAAAATGAAAGAAAAATAAGTAAAAAGTTATTAATTTTATTGTTTTTATGAATTTTTTTTCTTTTTTTTTTTTTGAAAATTTTCAATTTTTATGAATTTTTACATTTTTACATCAAAACTTGGTTTTGCACAAAACCACCCCACCACACTTAAACATTTGTTTGTCCTCAAACAAAAAGTTCAAAAATGAGAAAATTTGTGGAAATTGGAAAAATTATTGGGGTTTTATGCAAAACCTCCCCCACCACACTTAAACTTTTGCGTAGCAAATGTTTTAGTGTGAAAGAGAAATTTTGTAAAAATAAGAAAATAAAATAAAGAAAGGAAAAATACGACCTGACATGACGAGTTGCCTCTCGCCAAGCGCTCCCGTTTTACGTCTCGAGCCCGACGCCTTTGTGTTAGCCTCTCTCGAAGGGGTCGTAAACATGAACAAATCCTTGTAGGAGCTCACTTGGTGGTAAAAGATTCGGTCCGTGTTGCCTATCCTTGGTTTTGCAGATAGAAATGACTGGTCTTCCTGGTTTTGAAAGGAGTTTGAGGTCGATTTTCGTTGAGAGGGGCAATTCAATACCCAAATTTACTCCTTCTTGATTGGTTGGCAGGTCGATGTACATCACACCGCTTATCTCAAAGCTGGTGTAATGTATGGTTTGACAAAACATGGGATTTGGGGAAGTTTGTGGAATTTTCTCGAGGTTTCAGATGGTCGGTTCATCCAAATTTTCAACATTTGAGTCATGGTTTTACTCATCCTCATCTTCGACCCATAGTTTCTCAAAAATATTTATAATATCTTTAACCAAATCTTGGGTTTTGGTGGCACTCGACTCGTCGAAAGGTTTAACCAGTGAGTCATCACATGACTCGTATTTCCCATCGCTCGAAACCTTATAAAAGTCAACCATTGACTCCCCCTTTGATTCACGTTCCACATCACTTGAGTTTTCACAAAATACAATCCCTAAATCCCCATTTGACCCACATTCCCCATCAAAGAAATGTTCCTCCAACTCGAAGTTGGCGTCCTCTTTTTCCTCAAGTTTCCCCCCTTTGAACATTTCCTTCTCCACATCACCTCGAAAACCATCAACCCCTAATTCTTCAAAAATCCTAGAACCCTCATCACAAAGAGATTCCCCAATTTCCATTTCTTCAAAGACCCTAGAACCCTCATCACAATGGCTAGCTTCATCACGACAAGGTTGGATATTAGAGTCTTGAATAATGGTATGAACTTTGTCCATGCCTTTCATGAGCGAGTTCGACATCTCTAAAAAGCGTTTCTCGAAGAGATCCAGTTTATCAAGCCATTTGTCTTCAAAAGAGATTTGAGGTTGTTGATATTCTTCGTATGGAGCGTAGTACTCATTTTGGTGGAGGTGAAGTTGAGAGGAATGGGTTGGTGTGGCGGGCATGTACAGGTTTTGGTAGTTCATTTGAGTTTGAAAACCCCAAGGTTGGTTCAACATTTCATACCTCGACTCCTGATTAGACGAGTGGTTGAACACCGCTCCTTGCCCGTAAGATTTCCCGTAGAGAGGTTGTGTTTTCTCGAAGGAGCTTTCACCATTGTGCCTTCGATAGCCGTCGTGTGGCCATCCCGTCCACGTTTGTCTTCCCGTCATTGAATCTCAATCACCTCTCGCCTTGCCAATCCATTGAAGATCTTGCGTCCTAATAACCTTTAAAAATAAGAGAGACAAAAATACTAGAGAAAATATGAGATGGGTTAGTTAAAAACTTGATGCAAGCCGCCTCCCCGGCAAAGGCGCCATTTGTAAATCGCGGTAAAACCGTCGTTGAATTTCACACAATTTAACAAAACAATTTATATTTCCCTATTAATCAATTACGAGTATGAGTGGTAATGAGTTTAGGGGTCGAACACAAGGAGGTGTGGCCTCAAGTATTAACTAGTCTCAATGATTATTCTTTAGTATAAAATCTTGTAATTCAAGGGTTATTAGATGAATTTCCAAGTTTAAATCTTATTTTCAGCTTTATTGTAAAAATTCAGCACGTCACACTTTGGTGTTTTAATTCGTAACTTGACCAAATAAACTCCGATTCCAACACACAAGATACCGTTGGAAACTAGAAAGAGAGACCTATGATATGAAACTTTACTGGTATTTCTATTTTATTCAAAAATTTCGAGATATTTGTAGTTTTAATCCAGATCTTACTTCAGATTCATACTTAATTCAACAGTAACTTCAGAAATTTATAGAAAAATCAATATGTCTTGAAAAATTCCAAAATTTATACAGAAATTCAATTATCAAGTTTCCGATTATCTGTTAAAATTTTATAAAATGATGTTTTTTAGTTTGAGATTTATAATAAAAATTCAGATCTGGATCAGAAACTAGTTCTGACAGACCAGTACTCACAAAAGTTGGAATATCTCCTAATCTGATTTAACAACTAATATCTTAAAATTCATATTTGGATTCTACACTTCAAAATTTTTGTATTTTTAGTATTTATTTTTATATTTTTCAAAATTCAAAAGAAAAGAAACAGTAAATCTGGACAGAAAGTTTAAAAACAGAAATATTACAAAATCAGAAAATTGATATCTCACAGATTACAAATCGGAATTGGGCAAAGTTTGGTTTGAAAATTATCTACTAAATGAGAACTAAATTTTAAAAATATTTATTTAATTTTTCAGATCGGAATTAGACACGAAATTAAGGTAAAAACACTGAAAAATAGAAAAGAAACAGCAGCAAAACTGAAACTAGATTAGGGTTTAATTTTTGGTTTAAAAATAGGGATTTGAAGGAAATTTGTGATGTGTAACAATCATTAATCACTTAGGGTATAACTTTTCAGATTTAACTGATGGATTTGAGTGATCTAAGCTAAGATCCACTCAAGAAATTGATTCAATTACTAGTTTAATTCAAAACAGCCATTTTAAACAAAACTTCAATTCAATCAATCACAACTCCAAATTAATCACACAAAATACTAAGCTAAATATTCCAGACGATTAACAAGTCAATAAACCTCAAATTTAATAGGTCAATTGACGAAAAATACCAAGCTAAGCACCTTTCCCCAATTTATTCAAAATTGTGTGTGTTCATGACTATTCATTCAAATTCAGCAAAATTACACGAAATTAAAGCAAGATTTCATGCATACAAACCACAAATTCCTTTCCCTATCTAGATTTACTCACTCATAATCACAAGAACAAGAATTGGACAAGATTTCATCATGATTATTATAAAATTGGGTTCTTGTGATCTAAAATTCAAATCGACTAAATAAAAGAGAATTAAAATAAACCGAGAGTTGGAAGACCAGCCAGTAGCTTCCTTGAGTCGATTTGAAACTCCAATTGCCGCTCGATTCAAGCTAGAATCGACCGATTCGAATTTTCCCCAAATCAGCCCCAAATTGCGCAATTTCACTCAAAAACGAAAATTAGAGCTCAAGAAAGCTTGAAACTCATTAATGGAGATTCTAGAGGTTAGAGAAGATGATTGAAGAGTGGTGTATAAGTTAAGGAGAGTGGGAGAATGAGTAATTTTAGAGAATGGATGAAAGAGCGTGTTTTGATGGATTGAAATACGGTTCTTTATATAGAGAGTTGAGGGATATTTTGGAGCTTGTGATTGGTTTAGGAGGATCAGGGAACTGTACTGAAGATCTGGACCGAATTTCGTTGTATTCCGTTGAAAAATGAGGGAGAATTTCGAATTTTAGTATTTGGCGGTTATTTTGAAATCTCGAATTTCGTCGAACGGTTTAGTGGCATCATTTCAAACTCAAATATCTCTATCTTCTTCATCATTTTTAGTTTTCTTAGTATCCATGGAAAGAGGAAAGAGAGAAAAAGGGAATGGAATTGGTTTTACGTGAAACGGAGGTCTGTGGAGTGAGTTATGGACTTGAGAAGTTTCAGCTAGAATTGAGTTATTTCAGCAAAAACAGAATTCAATTTCATTGAACACCGAGTTCAAACTCGATTATCTCACTCAATTCTTCATCATTTTTTGAGTTCTTTACATGGTTGGAAAGAGGGGAATGATTAGAAGAGAATGGCGTTGGAATTATGACAAACCAAGATCTTTCCAGGAAATGGTGAGCTGGAGAAAACTGCTGCTCGAAATTGGTTATTTTTGGGCTGACAGGAGGATTTCGTGTTTTGCGGCCAACTCTGGCCATTCCAGCGATGATGAATGATACGGTTGTGCTTGTCTTGTCAAGACGAGTCAAATGGGTGAGTTTGTTCAATTCCGAGTATTTCGGAAAATCAGCGCTTTCGAGAGAGAAAGAGTTGACTGCGACTGCGACGGTTGACCAGAATTTTGATGCGTCGTTTTTTTTTCCGCTATTCTTTCGCTGCTAGGTCTATTTTGAGGTGTACCGATTAGGATCCATTTGATCGGAACATTACATTCGGATACGAAACGTCATGAAAAATATGGACGATTCTTCTCTGTTTTGGGACCGAACGTGGTCGGTTTACGTATCGGTTCGGCTGAAGAAATGTCATGAGACAGTTGACGTTTTCATAATGTTTTGTGGTCGTTTCTTACTCGTTCGAATGTTTGGTCTTTTCCACCGACGTTGCTTATCGTTTAAGGTTAGAGAAGTATGTGTATGGGAAATGTGAGAGTTTTAGGGATAATTTGGCCATCGTTGGCCCATTATTTGCGTTATGGTGCTTCTTTTGGAGTTGACTTTCGAATAAGTCTTCCAATCCTTCTTTTTATGGCCTTTTCGCCTGTAAAATAACACAAAAATGTATTAAGAGGTTTCAAATTATGTTTTATGAGTTATAAGTCTTTTTCATACATTTTTTGTGAAATTCGATTGAATTTGAGATGATAAATACCCTAAAAATGTGTATAAAAATACACATTACACTTCTATTTTTGTGGTCTTGTCAAAATAACAAAATATTATTTTTTTGAATGTATTACACCACAATTCGATTTTTTTTGTATTGTGAAAATCAATGAAAAAGGAGTATCTTCCATATATTATATTTTAATTTTTGTGGTCTTGTGAAAAATAATACAAATTTGTGTTTTTTCCTTGTATAAGACTTCTTATCTTGCCGTTTTGTAAAAATAACAAAATTTTATTTTTTTTCCGTGTTTTACACCTCAATCTGTTTTTTTTTTTTTTGGTATTGTGAAAATCATAAACAATGGAGTTTTTTCTATATATTAGATTTTTAATTTTTGTGATATTTTTCACAATACAAATTTTATTTTTTCCATTTATTTGACTTCTATTTTTGTGGTCTTGTCGAAATAACAAAATATTAATTTTTTGCATGTGTGACACCTCAATTCGATTTTTTTTGTATTGTGAAAATCAATGACAAAGTAGTGTTTTCCATCTATTAGATTTTAACTTTTGTGGTCTTGTGAAAAACAATACAAATGTGTGTTTTTTCCTTATATAAGACTTCTTATTTTGCGGTTTTCTAAAAATAACAAAATTTTATTTCTTTTCCTAGTATAACTCCTCAATTCATTTTTTTTTTTTTGCTATTGAGAAAATCAATAACAATGGAGTGTTTCCACGTATTAGATTTTATGTTTTGTGGGTTTGTGGAAAACAATACAAAATTATATTTTTTTGATGTATTAGACTTCTAATTTTGCGGTTTTGTAAAAATTACAAAATAATATTTTTTTTCCATTTATTACATCTCAATTCGATTTTTTGGGTATTGTGAAAATCAGTAACAATGGAGTTCTTTCCGTGTATTAGATTTTTAATTTTTGTGGTTTTGTGAAAAACAATATAAATTTTGTTTTTTCCATTTATTTGACTTCAATTTTTCTGGTCTTGTCGAAATGGCAAAAGATTGTTTTTTCCACGTATTACACCTCAATTTGATTTTTTTCGTACTGTGATAATCGATAACAATGGAGTTCTTTCCATGTATTAGATTTTTAATTTTTGTGGTTTCGTGAAAAACAATACAAATTTGTGTTTTTTTCCTTGTATAAGACTTCTTATTTTGCTGTTTTTTCCTTGTAAAAATAACAAAATTTTATTTCTTTTCCTTGTTTTACACCTCAATTCTTTTTTCTTTGGTATTGTGAAAAGCAATACAATGGAGTGTTTCCGTGTTTTAGATTTTAAGTTTTGTGATTTTGAGAAAAACAATAAAAATTTATGTTTTTTCCTTGTATAAGACTTCATATTTTGCGGTTTCGTAAAAATAACAAAATATTATTTTCTTCCTTGTATTACACCTCGGTTCGTTTTTTTTTTTTTTTTTTTTTTGGTATTGCGAAAGTCAATAACAACGGATTTTTTTTCCATATATTAGATTTTTATTTTTCGTGATTTTGTGAAAAACTATACAAATTGTTTTTTTTCCATTTATTTGACTTCTATTTTTACGGTCTTGTCGAAATAAAAAAATAAGGTTTTTTTTTGGTATTGTGAAAAATAACTATGGAGTTCTTTCCACGTATTAGATTTTTAATTTTTGTGGTTTTGTGAAAAACAATACAAATTTCGTTTTTTCCATGTATTTGACTTCAACTTTTGTGGTCTTGTCGAAATAACAAAAAATTATTTTTTCCACGTATTACACCTCAATTCGATTTTTTTCATATTGTGATAATCGATAACAAAGGAGTTTTTTCCATCTATTAGAATTAAAATTTTGTGGTCTTGTGAAAAACAATAGAAATTTGTGTTTTTTCCTTGTAAAAGACATCTTATTTTGCTGTTTTGCAAAAATAAGAAAATTTTATTTCTTTTCCTTGTTTTACACCTCAATTCATTTTTTTTTTGGTATTGTGAAAATCAGTAACCATGGAGTGTTTCCATGTATTAGATTTTAAGTTTTGTCGTTTTGTGAAAAACAATAAAAATTTGAATTTTTTCCTTGTATAAGACTTCATATTTTGCGATTTTGTAAATATGACAAAATAATATTTTTCTTTCTTGTATTACACCTCAATTAATTTTTATTTTTGGTATTGCGAAAGTCAATAACAATGAAGTTTTTTTTCTTATATATTAGATTTTTATTTTTTGTGATTTTTTGAAAAAAATACAAATTGTGTTTTTTGCCATGTAATTGACTTCAATTTTTGTGGTCTTGTGGAAATAACAAAAGATTATTTTTTTTCCCAGATTACATCACAACTCGATTTTATTTGTATCGTGAAAATCAATAACCATGGAGTGTTTCCATGTTTTAGATTTTAAGTATGTGGTTTTGTGAAAAACAATAAAAATTTATGTTTTTTCCTTGTATAAGACTTCATATTTTGCGGTTTCGTAAAAATAACGAAATATTATTTTCTTCCTTGTATTACGCCTAAGTTTGTTTTTTTTTTTTTTTGGTATTGCGAAAGTCAATAACAATGGAGTTTTTTTCCATATATTAGATTTTTATTTTTTGTCATTTTGTGAAAAACAATACAAATTGTGTTTTTTCCATTTATTTGACTTCTATTTTTGTGGTCTTGTCGAAATAATAAAATATTAATTTTTTGCATGTGTGACAGCTCAATTCGATTTTTTTTGTTATTGTGAAAATCCATGACAAAGGAGTGTTTTCCATCTATTAGATTTTAACTATTGTGGTCTTGTGAAAAACAATACAAATGTGTGTTTTTTCCTTGTATAAGACTTCTTATTTTGCGGTTTTCTAAAAATAACAAAATTTTATTTCTTTTCCTAGTATAACTCCTCAATTAATTTTTTTTTTGGTATTGGGAAAATCAATAACAATGGAGTGTTTCCACGTATTAGATTTTATGTTTTGTGGGTTTGTGGAAAACAATACAAAATTATATTTTTTCGATGTATTAGACTTCTTATTTTGCGGTTTTATAAAAATTACAAAATAATATTTTTTTTCCCATTTATTAAATCTCAATTCGATTTTTTTGGTATTGTGAAAATCAGTAACAATGGAGTTCTTTCCATGTATTAGATTTTTAATTTTTGTGGTTTTGTGAAAAACAATATAAATTTTGTTTTTTCCATGTATTTGACTTCAATTTTTCTCGTCTTGTCGAAATGACAAAAGATTGTTTTTTCGACGTATTACACCTCAATTTGATTTTTTCGTACTGTGATAATCGATAAAAATGGAGTTCTTTCCATGTATTAGATTTTTAATTTTTGTGGTTTCGTGAAAAACAATACAAATTTGTGTTTTTTCCTTGTATAAGACTTCTTATTTTGCTGTTTTTTCCTTATAAAAATAACAAAATTTTATTTCTTTTCCTTGTTTTACACCTCAATTCTTTTTTTTTTTTTGGTATTGTGAAAACCAATAACAATGGAGTGTTTCCGTGTTTTAGATTTTAAGTTTTGTGATTTTGTTAAAAATCATAAAAATTTGTGTTTTTTCCTTGTATAAGACTTCATATTTTGCGGTTTCGTAAAAATAACAAAATATTATTTTCTTCCTTGTATTACACCTCGGCTCGTTTTTTTTTTTTTTTTTGGTATTGCGAAAGTCCATAACAATGGAGTTCTTTTCCGTATGTTAGATTTTTATTTTTTGTGATTTTGTGAAAAACAATGCAAATTGTGTTTTTTCCATTTATTTGACATCTATTCTTGTGGTCTTGTCGAAATAACAAAATATTGTTTTTTTGCATGTATTACACCTCAATTCGATTTTTTTTTTGTATTGTGAAAATCGATGGCAAAGGAGTGTTTTCCATCTATTAGATTTTAATTTTTGTGATCTAGTGAAAAATAAAACAAATTTGTGTTTTTTCCTTGTATAAGACTTTTATCTTGTTGTTTTGTAAAAATAACCAAATTTTATTTCTTTTCCGTGTTTTACATCTCAATTCATTTTTTTTGGTATAGTGAAAATCTATAACAATGGAGTTTTTTCCTTATATTAAATTTTTAATTTTTGCGGTTTAGTGAAAAACAAAATAAATTTTGTTTTTTCCATGTATTTGACTTCTATTTTTGTGGTCTTGTCGAAATACCAAAATATTATTTATATCGCAATTCGATTTTTTTTGTATTGTGAAAATCAATGACAAAGGAGTGTTTTCCATCTATTAGATTTTAATTTTTATGGTCTTGTGAAAAACAATACAATTTTGTGTTTTTTCATTATATAAGACTTCTTATTTTGCTGTTTTGTAAAAATAACAAAATTTTATTTCTTTTCCTTGTTTTACACCTCAATTCTTTTAGTTTTTTTGGCATTGTGAAAATCAATAACAGTGGAGTCTTTCCATTTATTAGATTTTAATTTTAGTGGTCTTGTGAAAATAATACAAATTTGTGCTTTTTCCTTGTGTAAGCCTTTTATCTTGCTGTTTTGCAAAAATAACCAAATTTTATTTCTTTTCCTTGTTTTACACCTCAATTATTTTTTTTTTGGTATTGTGAAGTCAATAACTTTTAGATTTTAAGTTTTGGGGTTTTGTGAAAAACAATAATAATGGAGTTCTTTCCATGTATTAGATTTTTAATTTGTGTTGTTTTGTTAAAAACAATACAAATTTGTGTTTGTTCCTTGCATAGGACTTGTTTTTTTGCGGTTTTGTAAAAGTTACAAAATAATTTTTTTTAACATTTATCACACCTCGATTCGTTTTTTTTTCTATTATGAAAATCAATAAAAATGGAGTTCTTTCCGCGGATTACATTTTTAACCAAAAATCAAACCCTATTCAGTTTCTGTTTGCTGCTGTTTCGTCTCTGTTTTTTTAGTTGTTATCGCTTAATTTCGTGTCCAATTAGACCTTTGTTATTGATTTTCACAATACAAAAAAAAAAAAAAATTGAGGTGTAATACATGGAAAACAATAATCTTTCGTTATTTCCACAAGACCACAAAAATTGAAATCAAATACATGGAAAAAACAAAGTTTGTATAGTTTTTCACAAAACCACAAAAATTAAAATCCAATACCTAGTAAAAAAAACTCCATTGTTATTGATTTTCACAATACCGAAAAATAAAACGAATTGAGGTGTAATTCAAGGTAAAAAAATATTATTTTGTTATTTTTACCAAACCGCAAAATAAGAAGTCTTATAGATGGAAAAAAAAACAAATTTGTATTATTTTTCACAAAACAACAACAAATAAAATCTAATAGATGGAAAAAAACTCCTTTGTTATTGATTTTCACAATACAAAAAAAAATCGAATTGAGGTGTAATACATGGAAAAAAATAATATTTTGTTATTTCCACAAGACCACAAAAATTGAAATCAAATACATGGAAAAAAAAAAATTTTGTATAGTTTTTCACAAAACCACAAAAATTAAAATCCAATACCTAGTAAAAAAACTCCATTGTTATTGATTTTCACAATACCAAAAAAAAAAAATGAATTGAGGTGTAATTCAAGGTAAAAAAAATATTATTTTGTTATTTTTACCAAACCGCAAAATAAGAAGTCTTATAGATGGAAAAAAAACAAATTTGTATTGTTTTTCACAAAACAACAACAAATAAAATCTAATAGATGGAAAAAAACTCCTTTGTTATTGATTTTCACAATACAAAAAAAAATCGAATTGAGGTGTAATACATGGAAAACAATAATCTTTCGTTATTTCCACAAGACCACAAAAATTGAAATCAAATACATGGAAAAAACAAAGTTTGTATAGTTTTTCACAAAACCACAAAAATTAAAATGCAATACCTAGTAAAAAAAACTCCATTGTTATTGATTTTCACAATACCGAAAAATAAAACGAATTGAGGTGTAATTCAAGGTAAAAAAATATTATTTTGTTATTTTTACCAAACCGCAAAATAAGAAGTCTTATAGATGGAAAAAAAAAAAAATTTGTATTGTTTTTCACAAAACAACAACAAATAAAATCTAATAGATGGAAAAAAACTCCTTTGTTATTGATTTTCACAATACAAAAAAAAAAAAATTGAGGTGTAATACATGGAAAAAAATAATCTTTTGTTATTTCCACAAGACCACAAAAATTGAAATCAAATACATGGAAAAAGCAAAGTTTGTATAGTTTTTCATAAAACCACAAAAATTAAAATCCAATACCTAGTAAAAAAACTCCATTGTTATTGATTTTCACAATACCGAAAAAAAAAAACGAATTGAGGTGTAATTCAAGGTAAAAAAATATTATTTTGTTATTTTTACCAAACCGCAAAATAAGAAGTCTTATAGATGGAAAAAACACAAATTTGTATTGTTTTTCACAAAACAACAACAAATAAAATCTAATAGATGGAAAAAAACTCCTTTGTTATTGATTTTCACAATACAAAAAAAAATCGAATTGAGGTGTAATTCATGGAAAACAATAATCTTTCGTTATTTCCACAAGACCACAAAAATTGAAATCAAATACATGGAAAAAACAAAGTTTGTATAGTTTTTCACAAAACCACAAAAATTAAAAAGCAATACCTTGTAAAAAAACGTCATTGTTATTGATTTGCACAATACCGAAAAGTAAAACGAATTAAGGTGTAATTCAAGGTAAAAAAATATTATTTTGTTATTTTTACCAAACCGCAAAATAAGAAGTCTTATAGATGGAAAAAAAACAAATTTGTATTGTTTTTCACAAAACAACAACAAATAAAATCTAATATATGGAAAAAAACTCCTTTGTTATTGATTTTCACAATACAAAAAAAAATCGAATTGAGGTGTAATACATGGAAAAAAATAATCTTTTGTTATTTCCACAAGACCACAAAAATTGAAATCAAATACATGGAAAAAAAAAAATTTTGTATAGTTTTTACACAAAACCACAAAAATTAAAATGCAATACCTAGTAAAAAAACTCCATTGTTATTGATTTTCACAATACCGAAAAATAAAACGAATTGAGGTGTAATTCAAGGTAAAAAAATATTATTTTGTTATTTTTACCAAACCGCAAAATAAGAAGTCTTATAGATGGAAAAAAAACAAATTTGTATTGTTTTTCACAAAACAACAACAAATAAAATCTAATATGTGGAAAACACCTCCTTTGTTATTGATTTTCACAATACAAAAAAAATAGAATTGAGGTGTAATACATGGAAAACAATAATCTTTCGTTATTTCCACAAGACCACAAAAATTGAAATCAAATACATGGAAAAAACAAAGTTTGTATAGTTTTTCAACAAAACCACAAAAATTAAAATCCAATACCTAGTAAAAAAACTCCATTGTTATTGATTTTCACAATACCGAAAAATAAAAAGAATTGAGGTGTAATTCAAGGTAAAAAAATATTATTTTGTTATTTTTACCAAACCGCAAAATAAGAAGTCTTATAGATGGAAAAAAAAAAAATTTGTTTGTATTGTTTTTCACAAAACAACAACAAATAAAATCTAATAGATGGAAAAAAACTCCTTTGTTATTGATTTTCACAATACAAAAAAAAAAAAAATGAGGTGTAATACATGGAAAAAAATAATCTTTCGTTATTTCCACAAGACCACAAAAATTGAAATCAAATACATGGAAAAAACAAAGTTTGTATAGTTTTTCACAAAACCACAAAAATTAAAAAGCAATACCTTGTAAAAAAACGTCATTGTTATTGATTTGCACAATACCGAAAAGTAAAACGAATTAAGGTGTAATTCAAGGTAAAAAAATATTATTTTGTTATTTTTACCAAACCGCAAAATAAGAAGTCTTATAGATGGAAAAAAAAATAAATTTGTATTGTTTTTCACAAAACAACAACAAATAAAATCAAATATATGGAAAAAAACTCCTTTGTTATTGATTTTCACAATACAAAAAAAAATCGAATTGAGGTGTAATACATGGAAAACAATAATCTTTCGTTATTTCCACAAGACCACAAAAATTGAAATCAAATACATGGAAAAAACAAAGTTTGTATAGTTTTTCACAAAACCACAAAAATTAAAATCCAATACCTAGTAAAAAAACTCCATTGTTATTGATTTTCACAATACCGAAAAATAAAACGAATTGAGGTGTAATTCAAGGTAAAAAAAAATTATTTTGTTATTTTTACCAAACCGCAAAATAAGAAGTCTTATAGATGGAAAAAAAAAAATTTGTATTGTTTTTCACAAAACAACAACAAATAAAATCTAATATATGGAAAAAAACTCCTTTGTTATTGATTTTCACAATACAAAAAAAAAAGAATTGAGGTGTAATACATGGAAAAAAATAATATTTTGTTATTTCCACAAGACCACAAAAATTGAAATCAAATACATGGAAAAAACAAAGTTTGTATAGTTTTTCACAAAACCACAAAAATTAAAAAGCAATACCTAGTAAAAAAACTCCATTGTTATTGATTTTCACAATACCGAAAAATAAAACGAATTGAGGTGTAATTCAAGGTAAAAAAATATTATTTTGTTATTTTTACCAAACCGCAAAATAAGAAGTCTTATAGATGGAAAAAAACAAATTTGTATTGTTTTTCACAAAACAACAACAAATAAAATCTAATAGATGGAAAAAAAAACTCCTTTGTTATTGATTTGCACAATACAAAAAAAACGAATTAAGGTGTAATACATGGAAAAAAAAAATCTAATTTGTTATTTCCACAAGACCACAAAAATTGAAATCAAATACATGGAAAAAACAAAGTTTGTATTTCAAAGTTTTTTACAAAACCACAAAAATTAAAATCCAATAACCTATAAAAAAACTCCATTGTTATTGATTTTCACAATACCAAAAAATAAAACGAATTGAGGTGTAATTCAAGGTAAAAAAATATTATTTTGTTATTTTTACCAAACCGCAAAATAAGAAGTCTTATAGATGGAAAAAACAAAAAATTTTATTGTTTTTCACAAAACAACAACAAATAAAATCTAATATATGGAAAAAAACTCCTTTGTTATTGATTTTCACAATACAAAAAAAAATCGAATTGAGGTGTAATACATGGAAAACAATAATCTTTCGTTATTTCCACAAGACCACAAAAATTGAAATCAAATACATGGAAAAAACAAAGTTTGTATAGTTTTTAACAAAACCACAAAAATTAAAATCCAATACCTAGTAAAAAAACTCCATTGTTATTGATTTTCACAATACCGAAAAATAAAACGAATTGAGGTGTAATTCAAGGTAAAAAAATATTATTTTGTTATTTTTACCAAACCGCAAAATAAGAAGTCTTATAGATGGAAAAAAAAAACAAATTTGTATTGTTTTTCACAAAACAACAACAAATAAAATCTAATAGATGGAAAAAAACTCCTTTGTTATTGATTTTCACAATACAAAAAAAAATCGAATTGAGGTGTAATACATGGAAAACAATAATCTTTCGTTATTTCCACAAGACCACAAAAATTGAAATCAAATACATGGAAAAAAAAAGTTTGTATAGTTTTTCACAAAACCACAAAAATTAAAAAACAATACCTAGTAAAAAAACTCCATTGTTATTGATTTTCACAATACCGAAAAAAAAAACGAATTGAGGTGTAATTCAAGGTAAAAAAATTATTTTTTTATTTTTTACCAAACCGCAAAATAAGAAGTCTTATAGATGGAAAAAAAAAAAATTTGTATTGTTTTTCACAAAACAACAACAAATAAAATCTAATAGATGGAAAAAAACCCCTTTGTTATTGATTTTCACAATACAAAAAAAAATCGAATTGAGGTGTAATACATGGAAAACAATAATCTTTCGTTATTTCCACAAGACCACAAAAATTGAAATCAAATACATGGAAAAAACAAAGTTTGTATAGTTTTTACATAAACACAAAAACTAAAACAATACCTAGTAAAAATCCAACTCCATTGTTATTGATTTTCACAATACCAATTGAGTAAAAAAAAAAAATATATTTTGTTATTACCAAATAATTTATAGAAAAAAAAAATTTTCACAAAAACAAAAATAAAAATCAATAAGGAAAAAAACTCCATTGTTAAAACAATAAATTTCCACAAACCACAAAAATTGAAATCAAATGTAATTCAAGGTAAAAAAATTAATTATTTTGTTATTTTTACCAAACCGCAAAATAAGAAGTCTTATAGATGGAAAAAAAAAAATTTTATAGCAAATTATTTTTTTTCACAAAACAACAACAAATAAAATCTAATAGATGGAAAAAAACTCCTTTGTTATTGATTTTCACAATACAAAAAAAAATCGAATTGAGGTGTAATACATGGAAAACAATAATCTTTTGTTATTTCCACAAGACCACAAAAATTGAAATCAAATACATGGAAAAAACAAAGTTTGTATAGTTTTTCATAAAACCACAAAAATTAAAACCAATACCTAGTAAAAAAACTCCATTGTTATTGATTTTCACAATACCGAAAAAAAAAAAAAATTGAGGTGTAATTCAAGGTAAAAAAAAATTATTTTGTTATTTTTACCAAACCGCAAAATAAGAAGTCTTATAGATGGAAAAAAAACAAATTTGTATTGTTTTTCACAAAACAACAACAAATAAAATCTAATAGATGAAAAAAAACTCCTTTGTTATTGATTTTCACAATACAAAAAAAAAATCGAATTGAGGTGTAATACATGGAAAACAATAATCTTTCGTTATTTCCACAAGACCACAAAAATTGAAATCAAATACATGGAAAAAAAAAGTTTGTATAGTTTTTCACAAAACCATAAAAATTAAAAAGCAATACCTTGTAAAAAAACTCCATTGTTATTGATTTTCACAATACCGAAAAAATAAAACGAATTGAGGTGTAATTCAAGGTAAAAAAAAATTATTTTGTTATTTTTACCAAACCGCAAAATAAGAAGTCTTATAGATGGAAAAAAACAAATTTGTATTGTTTTTCACAAAACAACAACAAATAAAATCTAATATATGGAAAAAAAAACTCCTTTGTTATTGATTTTCACAATACAAAAAAAAAAAAAATTGAGGTGTAATACATGGAAAAAAATAATCTTTTGTTATTTCCACAAGACCACAAAAATTGAAATCAAATACATGGAAAAAACAAAGTTTGTATAGTTTTTAACAAAACCACAAAAATTAAAATCCAATACCTAGTAAAAAAACTCCATTGTTATTGATTTTCACAATACCGAAAAATAAAACGAATTGAGGTGTAATTCAAGGTAAAAAAATATTATTTTGTTATTTTTACCAAACCGCAAAATAAGAAGTCTTATAGATGGAAAAAAAAAAAAATTTGTATTGTTTTTCACAAAACAACAACAAATAAAATCTAATATATGGAAAAAAACTCCTTTGTTATTGATTTTCACAATACAAAAAAAAAAAAATTGAGGTGTAATACATGGAAAACAAATAATCTTTCGTTATTTCCACAAGACCACAAAAATTGAAATCAAATACATGGAAAAAACAAAGTTTGTATAGTTTTTCACAAAACCACAAAAATTAAAAAGCAATACCTAGTAAAAAAACTTCATTGTTATTGATTTGCACAATACCGAAAAATAAAACGAATTGAGGTGTAATTCAAGGTAAAAAAATATTATTTTGTTATTTTTACCAAACCGCAAAATAAGAAGTCTTATAGATGGAAAAAAAACAAATTTGTATTGTTTTTCACAAAACAACAACAAATAAAATCTAATAGATGGAAAAAAAATCCTTTGTTATTGATTTTCACAATACAAAAAAAAAATCGAATTGAGGTGTAATACATGGAAAACAATAATCTTTCGTTATTTCCACAAGACCACAAAAATTGAAATCAAATACATGGAAAAAAAAAAGTTTGTATAGTTTTTCACAAAACCACAAAAATTAAAATCCAATACCTAGTAAAAAAACTCCATTGTTATTGATTTTCACAATACCGAAAAATAAAACGAATTGAGGTGTAATTCAAGGTCAAAAAAAAAATTATTTTGTTATTTTTACCAAACCGCAAAATAAGAAGTCTTATAGATGGAAAAAAAACAAATTTGTATTGTTTTTCACAAAACAACAACAAATAAAATCTAATAGATGGAAAAAAACTCCTTTGTTATTGATTTTCACAATACAAAAAAAAATCGAATTGAGGTGTAATACATGGAAAAAAATAATATTTTGTTATTTCCACAAGACCTCAAAAATTGAAGTCAAATACATGGAAAAAAAAAAGTTTGAATAGTTTTTCATAAAACCACAAAAATTAAAATCCAATACCTAGTAAAAAAACTCCATTGTTATTGATTTTCACAATACCGAAAAATAAAACGAATTGAGGTGTAATTCAAGGTAAAAAAATATTATTTTGTTATTTTTACCAAACCGCAAAATAAGAAGTCTTATAGATGGAAAAAACACAAATTTGTATTGTTTTTCACAAAACAACAACAAATAAAATCTAATAGATGGAAAAAAACTCCTTTGTTATTGATTTTCACAATACAAAAAAAAAAAAAATTGAGGTGTAATACATGGAAAACAATAATCTTTCGTTATTTCCACAAGACCACAAAAATTGAAATCAAATACATGGAAAAAACAAAGTTTGTATAGTTTTTCACAAAACCACAAAAATTAAAATGCAATACCTAGTAAAAAAAACTCCATTGTTATTGATTTTCACAACACCGAAAAATAAAACGAATTGAGGTGTAATTCAAGGTAAAAAAAATATTATTTTGTTATTTTTACCAAACCGCAAAATAAGAAGTCTTATAGATGGAAAAAAAAAAAATTTGTATTGTTTTTCACAAAACAACAACAAATAAAATCTAATAGATGGAAAAAAACTCCTTTGTTATTGATTTTCACAATACAAAAAAAAATCGAATTGAGGTGTAATACATGGAAAACAAATAATCTTTTGTTATTTCCACAAGACCACAAAAATTGAAATCAAATACATGGAAAAAACAAAATTTGTATAGTTTTTCACAAAACCACAAAAATTAAAATCCAATACCTAGTAAAAAAACCCAATTGTTATTGATTTTCACAATACCGAAAAAATAAAACGAATTGAGGTGTAATTCAAGGTAAAAAAATATTATTTTGTTATTTTTACCAAACCGCAAAATAAGAAGTCTTATAGATGGAAAAAAAAAAAATTTGTATTGTTTTTCACAAAACAACAACAAATAAAATCTAATAGATGGAAAAAAACTCCTTTGTTATTGATTTTCACAATACAAAAAAAAATCGAATTGAGGTGTAATACATGGAAAACAATAATCTTTCGTTATTTCCACAAGACCACAAAAATTGAAATCAAATACATGGAAAAAACAAAGTTTGTATAGTTTTTCACAAAACCACAAAAATTAAAATGCAATACCTAGTAAAAAAAACTCCATTGTTATTGATTTTCACAATACCGAAAAATAAAAAGGGAATTGAGGTGTAATTCAAGGTAAAAAAAAATTATTTTGTTATTTTTACCAAACCGCAAAATAAGAAGTCTTATAGATGGAAAAAAACAACTTTGTATTGTTTTTCACAAAACAACAAGAAATAAAATCTAATATATGGAAAAAAACTCCTTTGTTATTGATTTTCACAATACAAAAAAAACCGAATTGAGGTGTAATACATGGAAAAAAATAATCTTTTGTTATTTCCACAAGACCACAAAAATTGAAATCAAATACATGGAAAAAAAAAGTTTGTATAGTTTTTCATAAAACCACAAAAATTAAAATCCAATACCTAGTAAAAAAATCCATTGGTTATTGATTTTCACAATACCGAAAAAAAAAACGAATTGAGGTGTAATTCAAGGAAAAAAAATATTATTTTTTGTTATTTTTACCAAACCGCAAAATAAGAAGTCTTATAGATGGAAAAAAAAACAAATTTGTATTGTTTTTCACAAAACAACAAAACAAATAAAATCTAATAGATGGAAAAAAAATCCTTTGTTATTGATTTTCACAATACAAAAAAAAAATAGATCGAATTGAGGTGTAATACATGGAAAACAATAATCTTTCGTTATTTCCACAAGACCACAAAAATTGAAATCAAATACATGGAAAAAACAAAGTTTGTATAGTTTTTAACAAAACCACAAAAATTAAAATGCAATACCTAGTAAAAAAAACTCCATTGTTATTGATTTTCACAATACCGAAAAATAAAACGAATTGAGGTGTAATTCAAGGTAAAAAAAATATTATTTTGTTATTTTTACCAAACCGCAAAATAAGAAGTCTTATAGATGGAAAAAAAAAAAAATTTGTATTGTTTTTCACAAAACAACAACAAATAAAATCTAATAGATGGAAAAAAACTCCTTTGTTATTGATTTTCACAATACAAAAAAAAATCGAATTGAGGTGTAATACATGGAAAAAAATAATCTTTTGTTATTTCCACAAGACCACAAAAATTGAAATCAAATACATGGAAAAAACAAAGTTTGTATAGTTTTTAACAAAACCACAAAAATTAAAATCCAATACCTAGTAAAAAAACTCCATTGTTATTGATTTTCACAATACCGAAAAAAAAAAACGAATTGAGGTGTAATTCAAGGTAAAAAAAATATTATTTTGTTATTTTTACCAAACCGCAAAATAAGAAGTCTTATAGATGGAAAAAAAACAAATTTGTATTGTTTTTCACAAAACAACAACAAATAAAATCTAATATATGGAAAAAAACTCCTTTGTTATTGATTTTCACAATACAAAAAAAAAATCGAATTGAGGTGTAATACATGGAAAAAAATAATATTTTGTTATTTCCACAAGACCTCAAAAATTGAAGTCAAATACATGGAAAAAAAAAAATTGTATATTTTTTCATAAAACCACAAAAATTAAAATCCAATACCTAGTAAAAAAACTCCATTGTTATTGATTTTCACAATACCGAAAAATAAAACGAATTGAGGTGTAATTCAAGGTAAAAAAAATATTATTTTGTTATTTTTACCAAACCGCAAAATAAGAAGTCTTATAGATGGAAAAAAAACAAATTTGTATTGTTTTTCACAAAACAACAACAAATAAAATCTAATATATGGAAAAAAACTCCTTTGTTATTGATTTTCACAATACAAAAAAAAATCGAATTGAGGTGTAATACATGGAAAAAAATAATCTTTTGTTATTTCCACAAGACCACAAAAATTGAAATCAAATACATGGAAAAAACAAAGTTTGTATAGTTTTTCAACAAAACCACAAAAATTAAAAATCCAATACCTAGTAAAAAAACTCCATTGTTATTATGATTTTCACAATACCGAAAAATAAAACGAATTGAGGTGTAATTCAAGGTAAAAAAAAATTATTTTGTTATTTTTACCAAACCGCAAAATAAGAAGTCTTATAGATGGAAAAAAACAAATTTGTATTGTTTTTCACAAAACAACAACAAATAAAATCTAATAGATGGAAAAAAACTCCTTTGTTATTGATTTTCACAATACAAAAAAAAAAGAAATTGAGGTGTAATACATGGAAAACAATAATCTTTTGTTATTTCCACGAGACCACAAAAATTGAAATCAAATACATGGAAAAAACAAAGTTTGTATAGTTTTTCATAAAACCACAAAAATTAAAATCCAATACCTAGTAAAAAAACTCCATTGTTATTGATTTTCACAATACCGAAAAATAAAACGAATTGAGGTGTAATTCAAGGTAAAAAAATATTATTTTGTTATTTTTACCAAACCGCAAAATAAGAAGTCTTATAGATGGAAAAAACCCAAAATTTGTATTGTTTTTCACAAAACAACAACAAATAAAATCTAATAGATGGAAAAAAACTCCATTGTTATTGATTTTCACAATACAAAAAAAAAAAAATTGAGGTGTAATACATGGAAAAAAATAATATTTTGTTATTTCTACAAGACCTCAAAAATTGAAATCAAATACATGGAAAAAAAAAGTTTGAATAGTTTTTCATAAAACCACAAAAATTAAAATCCAATACCTAGTAAAAAAACTCCATTGTTATTGATTTTCACAATACCGAAAAATAAAACGAATTGAGGTGTAATTCAAGGTAAAAAAATATTATTTTGTTATTTTTACCAAACCGCAAAATAAGAAGTCTTATAGATGGAAAAAAAAAAAATTTGTATTGTTTTTCACAAAACAACAACAAATAAAATCTAATAGATGGAAAAAAACTCCTTTGTTATTGATTTTCACAATACAAAAAAAAATCGAATTGAGGTGTAATACATGGAAAACAATAATCTTTTGTTATTTCCACAAGACCACAAAAATTGAAATCAAATACATGGAAAAAACAAAGTTTGTATAGTTTTTCATAAAACCACAAAAATTAAAATCCAATACCTAGTAAAAAAACTCCATTGTTATTGATTTTCATACAATACCGAAAAAATAAAAAACGAATTGAGGTGTAATTCAAGGTAAAAAAAATATTATTTTGTTATTTTTAAAAAAAAAAAAAAATATTTTTTTCAAAAAAAAAAAAAAAATCAATAGATGGAAAAAAAATGATTATAAACAAAAAAAAAATTTTTCACAAAACCACAAAAAATAAAATAAATCTTATAGATGAGAAAAAAAAAATTTGTATTGTTTTTCACAAAACAACAACAAATAAAATCTAATAGATGGAAAAAAACTCCTTTGTTATTGATTTTCACAATACAAAAAAAAAACGAATTGAGGTGTAATACATGGAAAAAAATAATATTTTGTTATTTCCACAAGACCACAAAAATTGAAATCAAATACATGGAAAAAACAAAATTTGTATTGTTTTTCATAAAACCACAAAAAATAAAATAAAATCCAATACCTAGTAAAAAAACTCCATTGTTATTGATTTTCACAATACCGAAAAAAAAAAATCGAATTGAGGTGTAATTCAAATGTAAAAAAAATAAAATTAATATTTTGTTATTTTTACCAAACCGCAAAAAAATAAGAAGTCTTATAGATGGAAAAAAAAAAAAATTTGTATTGTTTTTCCAAAACAAAAACAAAACAACAACAAATAAAATCTAATAGATGGAAAAAAACTCCTTTGTTATTGATTTTCACAATACAAAAAAAATCGAATTGAGGTGTAATACATGGAAAACAATAATCTTTCGTTATTTCCACAAGACCACAAAAATTGAAATCAAATACATGGAAAAAACAAAGTTTGTATAGTTTTTCATAAAACCACAAAAATTAAAATCCAATACCTAGTAAAAAAACTCCATTGTTATTGATTTTCACAATACCGAAAAATAAAATGAATTGAGGTGTAATTCAAGGTAAAAAAATATTATTTTGTTATTTTTACCAAACCGCAAAATAAGAAGTCTTATAGATGGAAAAAAAAAAATTTTGTATTACTTTTCACAAAAGAACAACAAATAAAATCTAATAGATGGAAAAAAACTCCTTTGTTATTGATTTTCACAATACAAAAAAAAAAGAATTGAGGTGTAATACATGGAAAAAAATAATATTTTGTTATTTCCACAAGACCTCAAAAATTGAAATCAAATACATGGAAAAAACAAAATTTGTATTGTTTTTCATAAAACCACAAAAATTAAAATCCAATACCTATTAAAAAAAATCCATTGTTATTGATTTTCACAATACCGAAAAATAAAATGAATTGAGGTGTAATTCAAGGTAAAAAAAATATTATTTTGTTATTTTTACCAAACCGCAAAATAAGAAGTCTTATAGATGGAAAAAACACAAATTTGTATTGTTTTTCACAAAACAACAACAAATAAAATCTAATAGATGGAAAAAAACTCCTTTGTTATTGATTTTCACAATACAAAAAAAAAAAGAATTGAGGTGTAATACATGGAAAACAATAATCTTTTGTTATTTCCACAAGACCACAAAAATTGAAATCAAATACATGGAAAAAACAAAGTTTGTATAGTTTTTCATAAAACCACAAAAATTAAAATCCAATACCTAGTAAAAAAACTCCATTGTTATTGATTTTCACAATACCGAAAAAAAAAACGAATTGAGGTGTAATTCAAGGTAAAAAAATATTATTTTGTTATTTTTCACCAAACCGCAAAATAAGAAGTCTTATAGATGGAAAAAAAAATAACAAATTTGTATTATTTTTCACAAAACAACAACAAATAAAATCTAATAGATGGAAAAAAACCCTTTGTTATTGATTTTCACAATACAAAAAAAATAGAATTGAGGTGTAATACATGGAAAAAAATAATATTTTGTAATTTCCACAAGACCACAAAAATTGAAATCAAATACATGGAAAAAACAAAATTTGTATTGTTTTTCATAAAACCACAAAAATTAAAATCCAAAACCTAGTAAAAAAACTCCATTGTTATTGATTTTCACAATACCAAAAAATAAAAGAATTGAGGTGTAATTCAATGGTAAAAAAAAATATTTTGTTATTTTTACCAAACCGCAAAATAAGAAGTCTTATAGATGGAAAAAACACAAATTTGTATTGTTTTTCACAAAACAACAACAAATAAAATCTAATAGATGGAAAAAAACTCCTTTGTTATTGATTTTCACAATACAAAAAAAAATCGAATTGAGGTGTAATACATGGAAAACAATAATCTTTTGTTATATCCACAAGACCACAAAATTATTGAAATCAAATACATGGAAAAAACAAAGTTTGTATAGTTTTTCATAAAACCACAAAAATTAAAATCCAATACCTAGTAAAAAAAACTCCATTGTTATTGATTTTCACAATACCGAAAAATAAAACGAATTGAGGTGTAATTCAAGGTAAAAAAATATTATTTTGTTATTTTTACCAAACCGCAAAATAAGAAGTCTTATAGATGGAAAAAAAAATAAATTTGTATTACTTTTCACAAAAGAACAACATATAAAATCAAATATATGGAAAAAAACTCCTTTGTTATTGATTTGCACGATACAAAAAAATAGAATTGAGGTGTAATACATGGAAAACAATAATCTTTCGTTATTTCCACAAGGCCACAAAAATTGAAATCAAATACATGGAAAAAACAAAATTTGTATTGTTTTTCATAAAACCACAAAAATTAAAATCCAATACCTAGTAAAAAAACTCCATTGTTATTGATTTTC
This sequence comes from Juncus inflexus, assembly GCA_024447665.1. Classification (NCBI taxonomy): domain Eukaryota; kingdom Viridiplantae; phylum Streptophyta; class Magnoliopsida; order Poales; family Juncaceae; genus Juncus; species Juncus inflexus. The sequence continues at coordinate 6,396,330 of JAJHPC010000005.1, forward strand.
ACAATACCGAAAAATAAAATGAATTGAGGTGTAATTCAAGGTAAAAAAATATTATTTTGTTATTTTTACCAAACCGCAAAATAAGAAGTCTTATAGATGGAAAAAACACAAATTTGTATTGTTTTTCACAAAAAAACAACAAATAAAATCTAATAGATGGAAAAAAACTCCTTTGTTATTGATTTTCACAATACAAAAAAAAATCGAATTGAGGTGTAATACATGGAAAACAATAATCTTTTGTTATATCCACAAGACCACAAAAATTGAAATCAAATACATGGAAAAAACAAAGTTTGTATAGTTTTTCATAAAACCACAAAAATTAAAATCCAATACCTATATAAAAAACTCCATTGTTATTGATTTTCACAAAACCAAAAAAATAAAAAACCGAAAAAATAAAAAATCTTATAGTTATAAAAAAATTTAATTGTTTTTCACAAAACACAACAAATAAAATCAATAGATGAAAAAACCCTTTGTTATTGATTTTCACAATACAAAAAAAAAAACGAATTGAGGTGTAATTCATGGAAAAAAAATAATATTTTGTTATTTTTACAAAACCCACAGAAATAAAAATCTTATAGATGGAAAAAAAAAATTTGTATTGTTTTTCACAAAACCACAACAAATAAAATCTAATAGTATGGAAAAAAACTCCTTTGTTATTGATTTTCACAATACAAAAATAAAAATTAGAAAAAAATATTATTTTGTATTTTTAAAAAAAAAAAAGTCTTATAAAGAAAAAAAAAAATTGTTTTCTATAATGAAAAAAAATTCGAATTGAGGTGTAATACATGGAAAACAAAAATAATCTTTTGTTATTTCCACAAGACCACAAAAATTGAAATCAAATACATGGAAAAAACAAAGTTTGTATAGTTTTTCATAAAACCACAAAAATTAAAATCCAATACCTAGTAAAAAAACTCCATTGTTATTGATTTTCACAATACCGAAAAATAAAATGAATTGAGGTGTAATTCAAGGTAAAAAAATATTATTTTGTTATTTTTACCAAACCGCAAAATAAGAAGTCTTATAGATGGGAAAAAACCAAATTTGTATTGTTTTTCACAAAACAACAACAAAATAAAATCTAATAGATGGAAAAAAACTCCTTCTTTGTTGTTGATTTTCACAATACAAAAAAAAATCGAATTGAGGTGTAATACATGGAAAAAAAATAATCTTTTGTTATATCCACGAGACCACAAAAATTGAAATCAAATACATGGAAAAAACAAAGTTTGTATAGTTTTTCATAAAACCACAAAAATTAAAATCCAATACCTAGTAAAAAAACTCCGTTGTTATTGTTTTTCACAATACCGAAAAAAATAAAACGAATTGAGGTGTAATTCAAGGTAAAAAAAATATTATTTTGTTATTTTTACCAAACAGCAAAATAAGAAGTCTTATAGATGGAAAAAACAAAATTTTTTATTGTTTTTCACAAAACAACAACAAATAAAATCTAATATGTGGAAAACACCTCCTTTGTTATTGATTTTCACAATACAAAAAAAAAAAGAATTGAGGTGTAATACATGGAAAAAAATAATCTTTTGTTATTTCCACAAGACCACAAAAATTGAAATCAAATACATGGAAAAAACAAAGTTTGTATAGTTTTTCATAAAACCACAAAAAAAATTAAAAAAAAACTCCAATAAGTAAAAAAAAAAAAAAATCCATTGTTATTGATTTTCACAAAAATTTTACAAAAAAATAAAATGATTTTCAAAACAATTGAGGTGTAATTCAAAAAATAAAAAAATGGAAAAAAAAAATATTATTTTGTTGTTATTTTTAAACCAAAAAATAAATAAGAAGTCTTATAGATGGAAAAAAAACAAATTTGTATTGTTTTTCACAAAACAACAACAAATAAAATCTAATAGATGGAAAAAAACTCCTTTGTTATTGATTTTCACAATACAAAAAAAAAACAAATTGAGGTGTAATACATGGAAAACAATAATCTTTTGTTATTTCCACAAGACCACAAAAATTGAAATCAAATACATGGAAAAAACAAAGTTTGTATAGTTTTTCATAAAACCACAAAAATTAAAATCCAATACCTAGTAAAAAAACTCCATTGTTATTGATTTTCACAATACCGAAAAATAAAACGAATTGAGGTGTAATTCAAGGTAAAAAAATATTATTTTGTTATTTTTACCAAACCGCAAAATAAGAAGTCTTATAGATGGAAAAAACAAAAAATTTTATTGTTTTTCACAAAACAACAACAAATAAAATCTAATATATGGAAAAAACCTCCTTTGTTATTGATTTTCACAATACAAAAAAAAATCGAATTGAAATAAAAACATAATTTGTAAGTTTTTCATTCAATACAAAAAAAACTCATTGTTATTATTTTCAAAAAAATTGAAATCAAAAAATTTTTAAAAAAAAAAAAGTAAAAAAAAAAAAATTGATATTTAAAAAAAAAAAAAAAAAAAAAAACCTAAAAAAAAAAAAAAAAAATAATACATGGAAAAAAATAATATTTTGTTATTTCCACAAGACCACAAAAATTGAAGTCAAATACATGGAAAAAGTAAAATTTGTATTGTTTTTCATAAAACCACAAAAATTAAAATCCAATACCTAGTAAAAAAACTCCATTGTTATTGATTTTCACAATACCGAAAAATAAAATGAATTGAGGTGTAATTCAAGGTAAAAAAATATTATTTTGTTATTTTTACCAAACCGCAAAATAAGAAGTCTTATAGATGGAAAAAACACAAATTTGTATTGTTTTTCACAAAACAACAACAAATAAAATCTAATAGATGGAAAAAAACTCCTTTGTTATTGATTTTCACAATACAAAAAAAAATCGAATTGAGGTGTAATACATGGAAAACAATAATCTTTTGTTATATCCACGAGACCACAAAAATTGAAATCAAATACATGGAAAAAACAAAGTTTGTATAGTTTTTCATAAAACCACAGAAAGTAAAATCCAATACCTAGTAAAAAAAACTCCATTGTTATTTATTTTCACAATACCGAAAAATAAAACGAATTGAGGTGTAATTCAAGGTAAAAAAATATTATTTTGTTATTTTTTATCTTCACAAACCGCAAAATAAGAAGTCTTATAGATGAAAAAAAAAAAATTTTTGTATTATTTTTCACAAAACTACAACAAATAAAATCTAATAGATGGAAAAAAACTCCTTTGTTATTGATTTTCACAATACAAAAAAAAATCGAATTGAGGTGTAATACATGGAAAAAAATAATATTTTGTTATTTCTACAAGACCTCAAAAATTGAAGTCAAATACATGGAAAAAACAAAATTTGTATTGTTTTTCATAAAACCACAAAAATTAAAATCCAATACCTAGTAAAAAAACTCCATTGTTATTGATTTTCACAATACCGAAAAAAAAAAATAAAATGAATTGAGGTGTAATTCATGGTAAAAAAATATTATTTTGTTATTTTTACCAAACCGCAAAATAAGAAGTCTTATAGATGGAAAAAACACAAATTTGTATTGTTTTTCACAAAACAACAACAAATAAAATCTAATAGATGGAAAAAAACTCCTTTGTTATTGATTTTCACAATACAAAAAAAAATCGAATTGAGGTGTAATACATGGAAAACAATAATCTTTTGTTATATCCACGAGACCACAAAAATTGAAATCAAATACATGGAAAAAACAAAGTTTGTATAGTTTTTCATAAAACCACAGAAAGTAAAATCCAATACCTAGTAAAAAAACTCCATTGTTATTTATTTTCACAATACTGAATAATATAAAAACGAATTGATGTGTAATTCAAGGTAAAAAAATATTATTTTGTTATTTTCACCAAACCGCCAAATAAGAAGTCTTATAGATGGAAAAAAAAACTAATTTGTATTATTTTTCACAAAACTACAACAAATAAAATCTAATAGATGGACAAAAACTCCTTTGTTATTGATTTTCACAATACAAAAAAAAATCGAATTGAGGTGTAATACATGGAAAAAAATAATATTTTGTTATTTCTACAAGACCTCAAAAATTGAAATCAAATACATGGAAAAAGTAAAATTTGTATTGTTTTTCATAAAACCACAAAAATTAAAATCCAAAACCTAGTAAAAAAACTCCATTGTTATTGATTTTCACAATACCGAAAAATAAAATGAATTGAGGTGTAATTCATGGTAAAAAAATATTATTTTGTTATTTTTACCAAACCGCAAAGAAAGAAGTCTTATAGATGGAAAAAACACAAATTTGTATTGTTTTTCACAAAACAACAACAAATAAAATCTAATAGATGGAAAAAAACTCCTTTGTTATTGATTTTCACAATACAAAAAAAAATCGAATTGAGGTGTAATACATGGAAAACAATAATCTTTTGTTATATCCACGAGACCACAAAAATTGAAATCAAATACATGGAAAAAACAAAGTTTGTATAGTTTTTCATAAAACCACAGAAAGTAAAATCCAATACCTAGTAAAAAAACTCCATTGTTATTTATTTTCACAATACTGAAAAATAAAACGAATTGATGTGTAATTCAAGGTAAAAAAAAATTATTTTGTTATTTTCACCAAACCGCCAAATAAGAAGTCTTATAGATGAAAAAAAAAAACTAATTTGTATTATTTTTCACAAAACTACAACAAATAAAATCTAATAGATGGACAAAAACTCCTTTGTTATTGATTTTCACAATACAAAAAAAAATCGAATTGAGGTGTAATACATGGAAAAAAATAATATTTTGTTATTTCTACAAGACCTCAAAAATTGAAGTCAAATACATGGAAAAAGTAAAATTTGTATTGTTTTTCATAAAACCACAAAAATTAAAATCCAAAACCTAGTAAAAAAACTCCATTGTTATTGATTTTCACAATACCGAAAAATAAAATGAATTGAGGTGTAATTCATGGTAAAAAAATATTATTTTGTTATTTTTACCAAACCGCAAAATAAGAAGTCTTATAGATGGAAAAAAAACAAATTTGTATTGTTTTTCACAAAACAACAACAAATAAAATCTAATAGATGGAAAAAAAAACTCCTTTGTTATTGATTTTCACAATACAAAAAAAAATCGAATTGAGGTGTAATACATGGAAAACAATAATCTTTTGTTATATCCACGAGACCACAAAAATTGAAATCAAATACATGGAAAAAACAAAGTTTGTATAGTTTTTCATAAAACCACAGAAAGTAAAATCCAATACCTAGTAAAAAAACTCCATTGTTATTTATTTTCACAATACTGAAAAATAAAACGAATTGATGTGTAATTCAAGGTAAAAAAATATTATTTTGTTATTTTCACCAAACCGCCAAATAAGAAGTCTTATAGATGAAAAAAAAAAAAATTTGTATTATTTTTCACAAACAACAACAAATAAAATCTAATAGATGGACAAAAACTCCTTTGTTATTGATTTTCACAATACAAAAAAAAAAATGAATTGAGGTGTAATACATGGAAAAAAATAATATTTTGTTATTTCTACAAGACCTCAAAAATTGAAGTCAAATACATGGAAAAAATAAAATTTGTATTGTTTTTCATAAAACCACAAAAATTAAAATCCAAAACCTAGTAAAAAAACTCCATTGTTATTGATTTTCACAATACCGAAAAATAAAATGAATTGAGGTGTAATTCATGGTAAAAAAATATTATTTTGTTATTTTTACCAAACCGCAAAATAAGAAGTCTTATAGATGGAAAAAAAACAAATTTGTATTGTTTTTCACAAAACAACAACAAATAAAATCTAATAGATGGAAAAAAACTCCTTTGTTATTGATTTTCACAATACAAAAAAAAATCGAATTGAGGTGTAATACATGGAAAACAATAATCTTTTGTTATATCCACGTAAAGACCACAAAAATTGAAATCAAATACATGGAAAAAACAAAGTTTGTATAGTTTTTCATAAAACCACAAAAAGTAAAATAAAACCAATACCTAGTAAAAAAAACTCCATTGTTATTTATTTTCACAATACTAAAAAAAAAAAAAATTGAGTGTAATTCAAGGTAAAAAAATATTATTTTGTTATTTTCACCAAACCGCCAAATAAGAAGTCTTATAGATGAAAAAAAAATAATTTGTATTATTTTTTCACAAAACTACAACAAATAAAATCTAATAGATGGACAAAAACTCCTTTGTTATTGATTTTCACAATACAAAAAAAAATCGAATTGAGGTGTAATACATGGAAAAAAATAATATTTTGTTATTTCTACAAGACCTCAAAAATTGAAGTCAAATACATGGAAAAAGTAAAATTTGTATTGTTTTTCATAAAACCACAAAAATTAAAATCCAAAACCTAGTAAAAAACCCCATTGTTATTGATTTTCACAATACCGAAAAATAAAAATGAATTGAGGTGTAATTCATGGTAAAAAAATATTATTTTGTTATTTTTACCAAACCGCAAAATAAGAAGTCTTATAGATGGAAAAAACAAAAATTTGTATTGTTTTTCACAAAACAACAACAAATAAAATCTAATAGATGGAAAAAAACTCCATTGTTATTGATTTTCACAATACAAAAAAAAATCGAATTGAGGTGTAATACATGGAAAAAAAATAATCTTTTGTTATATCCACGAGACCACAAAAATTGAAATCAAATACATGGAAAAAACAAAGTTTGTATAGTTTTTCATAAAACCACAAAAAAAAAAATCCAATACCTAGTAAAAAAACTCCATTGTTATTTATTTTCACAATACTGAAAAATAAAACGAATTGATGTGTAATTCAAGGTAAAAAAATATTATTTTGTTATTTTCACCAAACCGCCAAATAAGAAGTCTTATAGATGAAAAAAAAAACTAATTTGTATTATTTTTCACAAAACTACAACAAATAAAATCTAATAGATGGACAAAAACTCCTTTGTTATTGATTTTCACAATACAAAAAAAAAGAATTGAGGTGTAATACATGGAAAAAAATAATATTTTGTTATTTCTACAAGACCTCAAAAATTGAAGTCAAATACATGGAAAAAGTAAAATTTGTATTGTTTTTCATAAAACCACAAAAATTAAAATCCAAAACCTAGTAAAAAAACTCCATTGTTATTGATTTTCACAATACCGAAAAATAAAATGAATTGAGGTGTAATTCATGGTAAAAAAAAATTATTTTGTTATTTTTACCAAACCGCAAAATAAGAAGTCTTATAGATGGAAAAAAAACAAATTTGTATTGTTTTTCACAAAACAACAACAAATAAAATCTAATAGATGGAAAAAAACTCCTTTGTTATTGATTTTCACAATACAAAAAAAAATCGAATTGAGGTGTAATACATGGAAAACAATAATCTTTTGTTATATCCACGAGACCACAAAAATTGAAATCAAATACATGGAAAAAACAAAGTTTGTATAGTTTTTCATAAAACCACAGAAAGTAAAATCCAATACCTAGTAAAAAAACTCCATTGTTATTTATTTTCACAATACTGAAAAATAAAACGAATTGATGTGTAATTCAAGGTAAAAAAATATTATTTTGTTATTTTCACCAAACCGCCAAATAAGAAGTCTTATAGATGAAAAAAAAAAAACTAATTTGTATTATTTTTCACAAAACTACAACAAATAAAATCTAATAGATGGACAAAAACTCCTTTGTTATTGATTTTCACAATACAAAAAAAAATCGAATTGAGGTGTAATACATGGAAAAAAATAATATTTTGTTATTTCTACAAGACCTCAAAAATTGAAGTCAAATACATGGAAAAAGTAAAATTTGTATTGTTTTTCATAAAACCACAAAAATTAAAATCCAAAACCTAGTAAAAAAACTCCATTGTTATTGATTTTCACAATACCGAAAAAATAAAATGAATTGAGGTGTAATTCATGGTAAAAAAAAATTATTTTGTTATTTTTACCAAACCGCAAAATAAGAAGTCTTATAGATGGAAAAACACAAAATTTGTATTGTTTTTCACAAAACAACAACAAATAAAATCTAATAGATGGAAAAAAACTCCTTTGTTATTGATTTTCACAATACAAAAAAAACTCGAATTGAGGTGTAATACATGGAAAACAATAATCTTTTGTTATATCCACGAGACCACAAAAATTGAAATCAAATACATGGAAAAAACAAAGTTTGTATAGTTTTTCATAAAACCACAGAAAGTAAAATCCAATACCTAGTAAAAAAACTCCATTGTTATTTATTTTCACAATACTGAAAAATAAAACGAATTGATGTGTAATTCAAGGTAAAAAAATATTTTTATTATTTTCACCAAAAATATATTTTGTTATTTCCGACCAAATAAGAAGTCTTAAAAAAAAAAAATACTTATAAAAAAAAAAAAAAAAATTTTGTATTATTTTTCACAAAACAACAACAAATAAAATCTAAATTAGATGGACAAAAAACTCCTTTGTTATTGATTTTCACAATACAAAAAACAAAACAAAAAAAAATTGAGGTGTAATACATGGAAAAAAATAATATTTTGTTATTTCTACAAGACCTCAAAAATTGAAGTCAAATACATGGAAAAAGTAAAATTTGTATTGTTTTTCATAAAACCACAAAAATTAAAATCCAAAACCTAGTAAAAAAACTCCATTGTTATTGATTTTCACAATACCGAAAAAAAAAAATGAATTGAGGTGTAATTCGTGGTAAAAAAATATTATTTTGTTATTTTTACCAAACCGCAAAATAAGAAGTCTTATAGATGGAAAAAACACAAATTTGTATTGTTTTTCACAAAACAACAACAAATAAAATCTAATAGATGGAAAAAAACTCCTTTGTTATTGATTTTCACAATACAAAAAAAAAATCGAATTGAGGTGTAATACATGGAAAAAAATAAAATCTTTTGTTATATCCACGAGACCACAAAAATTGAAACAAAACATGGAAAAAAAAAGTTTGATATAAAATTTCAAAAAAAAAATAAAACAAAAAAAAAACCCATGTATGATTTTAAAACAAAAAAAAAAAGAATGAGGGTAATTCAAAAAAAATATTATTTTGTTATTTTACCAAACCGCAAAAAAATTGAAATCAAATACATGGAAAAAACAAAGTTTGTATAGTTTTTCATAAAACCACAACAAAAAAATCTAATAGATGGAAAAAAACCAATACCTAGTAAAAAAAAAAAAATCCTTTGTTATTTATTTTCACAAAATGAAACAAATACATGAAAAAAAAAAAGTTGTATAGTTTTTCAAAAAAAAAAAATAAAACGAATACTGAAAAAAAACTGTGTAATTCAAGGAAAAAAATATTATTTTGTTATTTTCACCAAACCGCCAAATAAGAAGTCTTATAGATGAAAAAAAAAACTAATTTGTATTATTTTTCACAAAACTACAACAAATAAAATCTAATAGATGGACAAAAACTCCTTTGTTATTGATTTTCACAATACAAAAAAAAATCGAATTGAGGTGTAATACATGGAAAAAAATAATATTTTGTTATTTCTACAAGACCTCAAAAATTGAAGTCAAATACATGGAAAAAGTAAAATTTGTATTGTTTTTCATAAAACCACAAAAATTAAAATCCAAAACCTAGTAAAAAAACTCCATTGTTATTGATTTTCACAATACCGAAAAATAAAATGAATTGAGGTGTAATTCATGGTAAAAAAATATTATTTTGTTATTTTTACCAAACCGCAAAATAAGAAGTCTTATAGATGGAAAAAACACAAATTTGTATTGTTTTTCACAAAACAACAACAAATAAAATCTAATAGATGGAAAAAAACTCCTTTGTTATTGATTTTCACAATACAAAAAAAAAAGAATTGAGGTGTAATACATGGAAAACAATAATCTTTTGTTATATCCACGAGACCACAAAAATTGAAATCAAATACATGGAAAAAACAAAGTTTGTATAGTTTTTCATAAAACCACAGAAAGTAAAATCCAATACCTAGTAAAAAAACTCCATTGTTATTTATTTTCACAATACTGAAAAAATAAAAAAACAAATTGATGTGTAATTCAAGGTAAAAAAATATTATTTTGTTATTTTCACCAAACCGCCAAATAAGAAGTCTTATAGATGAAAAAAAAAAAAATTTGTATTATTTTTCACAAAACTACAACAAATAAAATCTAATAGATGGACAAAAACTCCTTTGTTATTGATTTTCACAATACAAAAAAAAATCGAATTGAGGTGTAATACATGGAAAAAAATAATATTTTGTTATTTCTACAAGACCTCAAAAATTGAAGTCAAATACATGGAAAAAGTAAAATTTGTATTGTTTTTCATAAAACCACAAAAATTAAAATCCAAAACCTAGTAAAAAAACTCCATTGTTATTGATTTTCACAATACCGAAAAATAAAATGAATTGAGGTGTAATTCATGGTAAAAAAATATTATTTTGTTATTTTTACCAAACCGCAAAATAAGAAGTCTTATAGATGGAAAAAACACAAATTTGTATTGTTTTTCACAAAACAACAACAAATAAAATCTAATAGATGGAAAAAAACTCCTTTGTTATTGATTTTCACAATACAAAAAAAAATCGAATTGAGGTGTAATACATGGAAAACAATAATCTTTTGTTATATCCACGAGACCACAAAAATTGAAATCAAATACATGGAAAAAACAAAGTTTGTATAGTTTTTCATAAAACCACAGAAAGTAAAATCCAATACCTAGTAAAAAAAACTCCATTGTTATTTATTTTCACAATACTGAAAAATAAAACGAATTGATGTGTAATTCAAGGTAAAAAAATATTATTTTGTTATTTTCACCAAACCGCCAAATAAGAAGTCTTATAGATGAAAAAAAAAACTAATTTGTATTATTTTTCACAAAACTACAACAAATAAAATCTAATAGATGGACAAAAACTCCTTTGTTATTGATTTTCACAATACAAAAAAAAAAAAAATTGAGGTGTAATACATGGAAAAAAATAATATTTTGTTATTTCTACAAGACCTCAAAAATTGAAGTCAAATACATGGAAAAAGTAAAATTTGTATTGTTTTTCATAAAACCACAAAAATTAAAATCCAAAACCTAGTAAAAAAACTCCATTGTTATTGATTTTCACAATACCGAAAAATAAAATGAATTGAGGTGTAATTCATGGTAAAAAAATATTATTTTGTTATTTTTACCAAACCGCAAAATAAGAAGTCTTATAGATGGAAAAATCACAAATTTGTATTGTTTTTCACAAAACAACAACAAATAAAATCTAATAGATGGAAAAAAACTCCTTTGTTATTGATTTTCACAATACAAAAAAAAAAAAATTGAGGTGTAATACATGGAAAACAATAATCTTTTGTTATATCCACGAGACCACAAAAATTGAAATCAAATACATGGAAAAAACAAAGTTTGTATAGTTTTTCATAAAACCACAAAAAGTAAAATCCAATACCTAGTAAAAAAACTCCATTGTTATTTATTTTCACAATACTGAAAAATAAAACGAATTGATGTGTAATTCAAGGTAAAAAAATATTATTTTGTTATTTTCACCAAACCGCCAAATAAGAAGTCTTATAGATGAAAAAAAAAACTAATTTGTATTATTTTTCACAAAACTACAACAAATAAAATCTAATAGATGGACAAAAACTCCTTTGTTATTGATTTTCACAATACAAAAAAAAATCGAATTGAGGTGTAATACATGGAAAAAAATAATATTTTGTTATTTCTACAAGACCTCAAAAATTGAAGTCAAATACATGGAAAAAGTAAAATTTGTATTGTTTTTCATAAAACCACAAAAATTAAAATCCAAAACCTAGTAAAAAAACTCCATTGTTATTGATTTTCACAATACCGAAAAAAAAAAATGAATTGAGGTGTAATTCATGGTAAAAAAAAATTATTTTGTTATTTTTACCAAACCGCAAAATAAGAAGTCTTATAGATGGAAAAAACAAAAATTTGTATTGTTTTTCACAAAACAACAACAAATAAAATCTAATAGATGGAAAAAAACTCCTTTGTTATTGATTTTCACAATACAAAAAAAATCGAATTGAGGTGTAATACATGGAAAAAAAATAATCTTTTGTTATATCCACGAGACCACAAAAATTGAAATCAAATACATGGTTGAGGATTATCGTGAGGAAGTAAGGAAGGAAGCCTGAGTCACCGTTTTGGATTTCGTTGTGTGAAATGCGAGAAAAAGATCGATTTGCACACTCTGGTCAGCAATGGCGGAACAGCAACCGATGAGACTCAAAACGGCAAAAACTCGAGATTTACTCAACGGTTTTCAACCATTCAAAGCCCTGTGGATTCGTGAGAAGATGGAGAAGAGATCTGAGTTGATAAATCACAGCGAAATGTACGGAATCACGAGCTCTAATCAATGGTTGTGAGAAACGGGTAAACGGGTCTGAAATCCAAGAGAAAAATCGATCCAAAATCCAAATTCGCAACTTACACGACTGTCAGAGAATTGTTGTAGGACAAGCACACGCCCGCAAGACACAGAAGATCGAGAAGAGAAATTCAGCGCCAATTCTGAAGAAGAAGATGACTCGTTTCATCAGTCATGACTCGTTTCACGCGATTCAAACCGGTTCGCCACACCAGATCAACAGAACGAGTTATAACGAGTCAGTATCAGCTCACACAAAAGTGACTCGTTTCAAGCGAGCTGCAGCTCGTTTCGTCGCACGAAATCCGGAAATTTAATTCAAAACTCAGCGCAAATGGTGAATAAGAAGACGACTCGTTTTGCATGTTTCGACCCGTCTCGCCACAGAAAATCAAAAAGACAGTTTAAAAACGCATAGTTTGATCACCGGAAAACACGACTCATTTCACATGATAACGACCCGTTTCACCACAACTTATTATGAAGGGGCCCACTATCAGTCTCAGCAATGCGATTCAAATCGCATCTGAACTGAATCCGCGCGAAATCACAGAACAGAGCGGAAATTCGATGATTCAAAACCGGTCAAATCTCAACCGAATTCAACGAAATTTCGTCCAGATCTTCAGTACACCCCACTTGATCTGCCTGAGCCAATGGAATCGCTCGGTTTGTCCCCCACTCTCCAGACCAACCCCTCTATAAATTCGACCGATCAACCCATTCATCAAGAATCATTCTTCCATTCTCCAAATTCTTTCAACACATTACTCTCCAATCATCTTCTTTAAGCTTCAGTAACTCCATTACTCTTTCAACACATTACTCTTTCAACACATTACTCTCCAATCATCTTCTTTTCGAGCTTCAATTTTCGAGTTTGAGTGAAATTCACCAATTCGGGCTGATTTTGATGAAAAAGGCAATTGATCGGTTCGACTGGAATCAAGCATCAATCGGAGGTTCAAATCGGTTAAAGGAAGCTTCTGGTTGATCTTCCACATCTCGGTTCGATCCAATTTTCATTTAATCTCTTGTATTCAATTTTAGATCACAAGATCCAATTTGTAAAAGAACATGATGAACACATGCCTAATTTCGGTTGATCTTATCATGTGTGAGTAGAATCTTGTAGGGATAGGCCTTTTGTGATAGAATTGTTTGAAATCTTGCTTTAATTTGAATTAAATTGACTGATTTGGTTACTGTTCATAATGTGCTGTTAAATCTGGATTTTTCTTGATTTAATCGATTTGGTTGAATTAATTAGGTCAATTAGAACTGAATTTTTCATGCATGTAAGTCCATTTTATCATCTTGAATCTTGGTTAAGGTTTTTGCTTGATTGAGTGAAGTTTTTAGTTCAAAAATTGAGATCAAACACTACTTGGTTGATTGGTGTTTGATCTAAAATTTTGATCTATTTGCTGAGTTTTTCTAGTTGGAAATAATTCAAACTTGTACCAAATCTGATAAACTGAATATTTAGTGATTAATGATACAATTCTTGATCAAATTGCCTTAAAAATCCGTACTTTGTTCCTATTAATTCAAAAATACATTTTTCTGCATTTTATTTCTGTCAGTTTCAGTAAAAAATTGTTTGACTTCAGATCTGATCAAAGAAAATTATACAAAATTTTTTTTTGTTTCTTAAGATATTTTAGAACAACTTTCATATAATATGTGCCCAATGGTTTTATGTTAAATTTGTAAGAAAAAAATCTGTGCAAAGTTTTGACTTTTAAATTTCATGTTCTTGATTTTTGATTCTGTTTGCTTTTCTACGATTTTTAGAAATTAGTAAAAAGATCCTATAAATATAAAATTTAGGTCTTGGTAAATCATATTGAAGTGTAGTTTCTAAATCTGAATTTTAATTGAATTGTTGTTTGGATAAAATTTGAATTCCACCCCTTTTTGGCAACATATACCATTCTCTGCCTAATTCTATCATATGTTCTGAGTTTTGACCATAACTATTGCAAGATCAATCTTTTTGATCTGAGATTTTTACCACATAATCTGAACTTGTTTTCCTAATTTCTGTTAATTTTTGGTGATTTGTGAAGCAATTTTCGATTTTCTGTGATTTATTTGAATAACTCTGTTGACTGGTTATGAAAAGTGTGGACTGAAACGAAAATTACATAAAAAATATGAACAAAAGTGATAATTGATTTACCTTACGTCGTGAAGATCTCATTCTCTGTTTTCCATTGACATATCATTTGCAACTTTTGGATATTTGGATATGAACAAAGGATTTGTGTACGAATTTACTTCAATTCCATCTAATATATCAATAACCTTCTAAAAATAGTCTGCAATCTCTGAACAAAAACAAGACCTACTTTTGAAAAGAATTATAATATCTCAAGGCCATTCTCCTTGTGTTCGACCCCTAAACTCATTACCACTCATACTCGTAATTGATTAATAGGGAAATATAAATTATTTTGTTAAATTGTGTAAAATTCAACGACGGTTTTATTGCGATTTACAAATGGCGCCGTTGCCGGGGAGACGGCTTTAATTGAGTTTATTACTAACCTCTCATCAATTGTCTAGTGTTTTTGTTTCATTTGAATTTTGAAGGTACATGAGAAAGACAAGATCGCAAGGCGAAGTGCACACACCTGTAAAAAAGGACATTAACAAATATCTAAGAAAGGTCAAGAAAGATAAGGCACAAAACAAGCAAGAAGAAACTTACTCAAGGCAAAAAGGACGTAACAAGGCTTCTCCTTCCATCCAAGGGCATCAAAAGGAAGAAGAACAAAATTGGGAGCAACAACGAGTGGAAGAGCCACAAGAAAGAGCTCCAATCTCTCCAATCGTTCACTCATTATCATCCAAGCTAAACTCTCAAACTCTTTTTAGTTCTAATTCTCATTCAATACCATCATCATCTCAAATTCATAAAATGGCTCAAGAAAGAACATTAGGGGAACTTTTAGACCATCAAATTCCTCGAAATCCTGGAAATATTGTTTTACCAACTGTGCCCAATTTTAAACTAAGTCCATCTATTTTAAATGTTTTACCCATATTTGAAGGACATAAAAATGAGAACCCATATGCACATTTAGATAACCTAGATCGTAAATGCACAACATTATATGGTAAATCTGATAACTTAGATAATATCAAATTGATCCTCTTCTCCCACACACTTGGGGAAGCACCAAGGGATTGGCTAACCCACTTGCAAGGAGGTCCCTTTACAACATTTCAGGAGGTAGGTACGCGTTTTCTCAAACGATACTACCCGAGCACACTGACGGCCAAAATCCGCAAGGAAATCACGGGGATCCAACAAGGAGGAGGGGAGACACTTCAAGAATATTACGAGCGATTTGTGCGATTATGTGCATCATGCCCCAACCATAACCTCGATGAGACCTCACTTATCGACCAATTTCTACAAGGAATGAACGATCTCGATGCGCGAATACTCCAATGCTCGGCTGGAGGATCGTTCAATAACATGACCCCATCAGAAGTGCGAGCTCTTATCGAAACCATGGCCGAAGAAAACCAAGGACGCGGGGGAAGAATGGGTCAAGTGAACATGACAAGTACGGTTGACCTCAAGGCAATGGAATCAAGAATCACACAAAACTTCGAGACAAGATTTAGTCAAATGCTCAAGGCTGTGGGCGCGAAGATCGAACCAAAGAAGTGCGAGTTTTGTGGGGATACAAATCATGCGACCGATGAATGCGATAGGCTACAAGAAGATGTCAATGCCATCGGAAGCTATTCAAACCAACGCCAACCTTTCTCGCAAACCTACAATGAATCAAGGAAGAAACACCCAAATTTCCGTTGGAAGAATGATGATGCGCCACCTCAGTTCTCACAATCTAATTACCAAAAAACCAAATGTGTATGTTCATCCAAATGCACAAGCGCCATAACAACCTCAAGCTCATCAACAACCTCCTCAACCGTCAACATCGAATCCCCAAACCTCTTCTCTTGACGAAAAGCTTGATAAAATGATGGCATTAATGGCGGGGAATTTCACAAACATCACAACTGAGTTGGGAGCCGTCAAGGGTGATGGTGCAACTCGCCGACCGTTTGACGGCCGCCGTCCTCGGTGTCGCGGAAGATGTACTCGTCAAGGTGAATGGCTTGGTTTTCCCAGCTGACTTCTACATTCTTGAAATGGGCGACAACGCCGATTCGTCCGCCATCCTCTTAGGAAGACCCTTTTTGAGGACCGCGCGAACATGCATAGACTGCCACTCAGGAACGTTGTCCATGGAATTCGACAACGAGAAAATCACCTTTAACATATTTGACACCATAAAATACCCTAACGACTACAATGTATCGAGCATAACCATTATTGACGAGATCGATGGGATGGTTGAAGAACACTTGGAAGAAGAGTACTCGAAGGAATACGATGCGATTTTTGAGGATGTTTGGGGAGAGATTGACCAAGCAAATGAGAAGCAAGAAATAGAGCAAGAACATAATGAAGAAATAAAATTCATTTCGGGTACCCCTCACGACGAACTCCAAATATCGCAAGAACGCGTCAAGCCATCAATCGAGGAAGCTCCTATTCTCGAACTCAAACCTCTTCCCGATCACCTTAAATACGCATACCTCGGGCCAAACAACACATTACCCGTCATCATCGCATCGAACCTAACTCTTGACCAGGAAACCCGATTGGTGGAAACTCTTGGAAAACACAAGAAGGCAATCGGATGGACATTGGCCGATATGCCAGGTATAAGCCCCTCGACATGTATGCACAAAATTGTTTTGGAGGAGGGATCAAAACCGTCAAGAGAAGCACAAAGAAGGTTAAATCCAGTCATGATGGAGGTGGTGAAAAAGGAGCTTCTCAAGCTTCTTGATGCGGGGATCATTTACGCGGTGGCCGATTCGGAATGGGTATCTCCAATCCATGTAGTTCCCAAGAAGACGGGAATCACGATTGTGGAAAATGCCGAAGGAGAGAAGGTGCCAACGCGAGTACAAAACGGATGGCGAGTTTGTATCGACTATCGGAAACTTAACGCGGCAACAAAGAAAGACCATTTCCCTCTTCCCTTCATCGATCAAATGCTTGAAAGATTAGCAGGGCGACCTTACTATTGCTTCTTGGATGGCTATTCGGGATATTTTCAAATGGCCATCGACCCCGACGACCAAAAGAAGACAACATTCACGTGTCCCTTTGGTACATTCGCCTATCGAAGGATGCCGTTCGGGTTGTGCAACGCACCTGGTACATTTCAAAGGTGTATGATCTCTATTTTTTCTGAATATATTTCTAAATTCATTGAGGTGTTTATGGATGACTTTTCCATTTATGGCAACTCTTTTGACGAGTGTCTCCATAATTTGGGCCTCATAATGGAAAAGTGTGTGGAAGCTAATCTTGTCTTGAATTTTGAGAAATGCCACTTTATGGTGAGCCAAGGAATTGTTTTAGGGCATTTGATATCAGAAAAAGGCCTGGAGGTCGACAAGGCAAAGATTGACGTAATAAAGACTCTTCCATATCCTCGCAATGTGAAAGACGTACGCTCCTTTCTCGGCCATGCGGGTTTCTATAGGCGATTCATTCGAGATTTCTCCAAGATTGCACAACCCATGTGTCGCCTCCTCCAAAAAGAAGTAAAATTCGAGTTCAATGACGCGTGCAAGGAGGCATTTAACATCTTAAAAGGGAAATTGTGCAAGGCTCCAATCATCAAGCCTCCCGACTGGAATCTTTCTTTCGAAATCATGTGTGACGCTAGCGACTTGTGCGTTGGTGCCGTCTTGGGCCAACGCGTTGGTAAGGATCCTCATGTAATTTACTATGCCTCTAGGACCCTAGACGAAGCCCAAAGAAATTACACCACAACTGAAAAAGAATTATTAGCAATTGTTTTTGCATTGGAAAAGTTCCGATCATACTTGGTCGGGACAAAAGTTGTTGTATTTTCAGATCATGCTGCGCTCAAGCACTTAATGAAAAAGAAGGAATGCAAGCCGCGCCTCCTCCGATGGATCCTTCTCCTTCAAGAGTTTAACGTGGAGATTCGTGATAAAAAAGGAGCCGAAAACTTGGTGGCCGATCATCTTAGCCGACTCCCAACAAACGAAGGCGATATCATTCCGATCAACGAACTCTTTCCCGATGAGCAACTCTATACTATCCATGGCATGGCACCTTGGTACGCCGACATCGTCAACTACCTCGAAACTCGCGAATTGCCAAACACTCTCTCTCGAGCTCAAAAGGACAAAATAAAAAATGACTCACGATATTACTTCTGGGAAGACCCCTACCTCTACAAGATTTGTTCCGATCAAATGGTGCGAAAATGCGTGCCCGACCACGAGATAAATTCGGTACTCTCTTTTTGTCACACTTTAGAATGTGGGGGGCATTTTGGAGGGCAACGCACAAGTCATAAGGTACTCCAAAGTGGATTATATTGGCCAACTCTTTATAAAGATGCTCATTCCTTTGTAAAGAGTTGTGAAAATTGCCAAAAAACGGGCAATCTAACCTGCAAAAACGAAATGCCTCTTAAAACTTTATTGTTTTTTGAGCTTTTCGATGTTTGGGGGATAGACTTCATGGGGCCCTTTCCTCAATCAAATGGGTATTGTTTCAAAATGGGTTGAGGCCATACCAACAAGGGATGCTAACTCCAAAACGGTGATTGAATTCCTTAAAAAGAATATCTTTCAGCGTTTTGGGGTGCCTAAAGCTATCATTAGCGATAGGGGTTCGCATTTCAATAATAAGTATCTCGAATCCCTTTTGAAAAATTATCATGTACAACACCGCATGTCAACCGCATCCCCAAACTAATGGGCAAGCCGAAATATCCAATCGGGAAATAAAATCAATCCTTGAGAAAGTGGTTAATCCCTCTCGCAAGGATTGGAGTCAGAGGCTTGGGGATGCTTTATGGGCCTATCGCACCGCATACAAAACACCGATAGGGATGACTCCCTTTAAACTCGTTTATGGGAAGAGTTGTCACCTACCGGTGGAAATTGAGCACAAAGCATTTTGGGCAATCAAAAAGGTAAATCAAGATTACCCAAAAGATGAAGGGTTGCGGAAATTGCAAATTCAAAAATTAGAAGAGCTTCGCATTGAAGCTTATGATAATTCTCGAATTTACAAAGAAAAACTAACCATCGCTCACGACAAACTTATTCGCAAAACGGAATTTAAAATTGGCGATAAGGTCTTGTTATTCAATTCTCGGTTGAGATTACATCCCGGGAAGTTGAAGAGCCGATGATCAGGTCCTTACATAATTACCCATATTTTGCCATTTGGAGTATTTGAAATTTCTAGAGGAGAAGACATCAAATTCAAGGTTAATGGTCATCGCTTGAAGGCTTTTTACGAGAATCATGATACAAGGTGGTTCGATGAGCATAATTTAGAAGCGGTGTCACAAAGTGAGGAAAGGAAAGAATGAAAATCATAATGCGTCGAGCTCAAGACGTTAAACAAGGGCGCTTGGCGAGAGGCAACTCATCGTGTCAGGTCGTATTTTTCCTTTCTTTATTTTATTTTTTCTTCTGTTTACAAAACTCTCTTTCACACTTAAACATTTGCTACGCAAAAGTTTAAGTGTGGTGGGGGAGGTTTTGCATAAAACCCCAACAATTTTTCCAAATTCCACAAATTTTCTCATTTTTGAACTTTTTGTTTGAGGACAAACAAAGGTTCAAGTGTGGTGGGGTGGTTTTGTGCAAAACCAAGTTTTGTTTTCTTGCAAAAATGTGAAAATTCATAAAACTTGATAAAATCGAAAAATTTCAAAAACAAGATCAAACTCATAAATACCATAAAAATTAAAAATTTTTTACTTTCCTTCTTTCATTTTGTTTGGTTTTGGAAGTAAAACTTTGTATGCAAGAAATTTAAAATGAAAAGCAAAGGTTTTTGAAATATTTTAAAACTAAGCCCTCTCAAGCAATTTTTGAAAACTACTTAGGGTTTTGGAAAATGATGAAAAGATTTGAAAAATTTCAAAAGGATTTGACCTTTGTCATGAATGCCATATTTTCCAACTCACTCCATTTATAATATCCATTTAAAATCCATTAAGCATTTTGAAAATTCATAAATATTTCACTTACCCCTTTAATGAAATTATAAATCATTTTCTTTAAAGTAATGCTGTGATTAAAACTTTTGAGAAATCAAACCTTATTTTTAATACCACTAGTTTCGTAAAAATTTTCTAACTCAACCTATCTTTCATGGCATAGTTAATAACTCGTATGTCCATCTCTAATTTTCGCACTAAGAGCAAGTGACCGAAATCGTAACCTGTTATCCCTTCACAAAAAGAATTCAAAAATGTGAAAATTATTTTTAAACCCTTGAAAAAGAAAAAAAAAATTTTACATTTCCACAATAGAAAATGAAGGATTTTTTGTACGTGCAAAGCACAACTTGTTTTTTGATAACATGAGTGGATAGCATACCAACCTTTACGTGTTTATAAAAGAGAAAGTTGAGTTAGTTGGAACTTTTGGGGTAATTTGTAAAAATTCACCATTTTAAATTTAGGGGGAGAAAGTATCAAAAACAAAATTAGGGCATTACTTTTTGGGAAAAGATTCGTATTTGAAGGATTGGGGAATTTTAAATAAATTTGAATTTGAAATTATTAATGGATAGTCATCAACCTTCGTGTATTATTATAATAATCGAATATTATATATAACATTCATGGCAATGACTAAATCTCTTTTCAAAGTGCTTTAAACTGATTCTAAAAACCCTAAACTTGATTTTAATTTACGCTTGAGGGCAAGCTTGGTTTAAGTGTGGTGGAATTTGTAATCTGTATTTTTATACACATTTTTAGGGTTTTTATCATCTCAAATTCAATCATAATTCACATTAAAGGTATGAAAAATGCTCACAATTCATAAAACATAATTTAAAACCTCTTAATACGTTTTTGTGTGATTTTACAGGCGAAAAGGCCATAAGATGAAGAATTGGGCCAAAGATGGCAAATTAAAAACCTCAAACACCCCACAAAGAAATTCCTCTAACTTCTACAACAAGTCAAAAACCTTTTTACAACCAAATCAAGCCAAGCCAAATGCCAAAAACGCTGAATTGACCAAAAGTCAACTTTTTCGAAATGGGTCAAACGGTATATCAAAACGATGGGCTCGACGAGACGAATCCAATGGTACAACCCTCGTGATCAGAAACCTTCTACAACTCTCTGAATCACTAATTGAAAATCAAATCAAACTGGTCAAAGTCAACGGTTGACTAGGTCAAACCCGTCTTCTTCAACATCCAAATTCCGAAATTTTGCTCGAAACTAAACAAACCGGCCAGCCATGGATTCAGCATGACGAGAGGAACATGCCGGTGCCATTCTCCGGTCTTGAAAATTCCGGCGATCGATGGAATTCGGCCAAAACAGGTGCCAAAAACGGACCGAAACCATGGTTGATCTGCCGTGCCATCCACCATCATCCATTCGAGCCAAAACCGATCTCATTCTCTTCTCCATCGTCTCCCTTTCTAACTGTATGAAGAACTCGTTGAATGATGCAAAATCGAGCGAGAAATCTGTGTTTGAGTAATCTGTTCGACAAAATCCTCAATGAACTTTTCAAACTGGATGATCCAACGGTCGAAATTTCGGCAGTGTGATGAATTCGATCGGTCTTCTCGCATTTTTCTCACACAGTGATGATGTTTGACAAGTTGAATAGCTTAAGTGGGGTCTCTTAATGGATTCCGAAGCCTCAATTCGATAGAAAAATAACTTGAAATCTCGTTTTGATTCACTCAACGGTTTTCAACCATTCAAAGCCCTATGGATTCGTGAGAAGATGGAGAAGAGATCTGAGTTGATAAATCACAGCGAAATGTACGGAATCACGAGCTCTAATCAATGGTTGTGAGAAACGGGTAAACGGGTCTGAAATCCAAGAGAAAAATCGATCCAAAATCCAAATTCGCAACTTACACGACTGTCAGAGAATTGTTTTAGGACAAGCACACGACCGCAAGACACAGAAGATCGAGAAGAGAAATTCAGCGCCAATTCTGAAGAAGAAGATGACTCGTTTCATCAGTCATGACTCGTTTCACGCGATTCAAACCGGTTCGCCACACCAGATCAACAGAACGAGTTATAACGAGTCAGTATCAGCTCACACAAAAGTGACTCGTTTCAAGCGAGCTGCAGCTCGTTTCGTCGCACGAAATCTGGAAATTTAATTCAAAACTCAGCGCCAATGGTGAATAAGAAGACGACTCGTTTCGCATGTTTCGACCCGTCTCGCCACAGAAAATCAAAAAGATTGTTTAAAAACGCAGAGTTTGATCACGGAAATAGCGACTCGTTTCACGCGATAACGACCCGTTTCACCACAACTTATTATGAAGGGGCCCATTGTCAGTCTCAGTAATGAGATTCAAATCGCATCTGAACTGAATCCGCGCGAAATCACAGAACAGAGCGGAAATTCGATGATTCAAAACCGGATCAAATCTCAACCGAATTCAACGAAATTTCGTCCAGATCTTCAATACACCCCACTGGATCTGCCTGATCCAATGGAATCGCTCGGTTTGTCCCCCACTCTCCAGACCAACCCCTCTATAAATTCGACCGATCAACCCATTCATCAAGAATCATTCTTCCATTCTCCAAATTCTTTCAACACATTACTCTCCAATCATCTTCTTTAAGCTTCAGTAACTCCATTACTGAATCTCAGAACTTTTCGAGCATCAATTTTCGAGTTTGAGTGAAATTCACCAATTCGGGCTGATTTTGGTGAAAAAGGCAATTGATCGGTTCGACTGGAATCAAGCATCAATCGGAGGTTCAAATCGGTTCGATCCAATTTTCATTTAATCTCTTGTATTCAATTTTAGATCACAAGATCCAATTTGTAAAAGAACATAACGAACACATGCCTAATTTCGGTTGATCTTATCATGTGTGAGTAGAATCTTGTAGGGATAGGCCTTTTGTGATAGAATTGTTTGAAATCTTGCTTTAATTTGAATTAAATTGACTGATTTGGTTACTGTTCATAATGTGCTGTTAAATCTGGATTTTTCTTGATTTAATCGATTTGGTTGAATTAATTAGGTCAATTAGAACTGAATTTTTCATGCATGTTAGTCCATTTTATCATCTTGAATCTTGATTAAGGTTTTTGCTTGATTGAGTGAAGTTTTTAGTTCAAAAATTGAGATCAAACACTAGTTGGTTGATTGGTGTTTGATCTAAAATTTTGATCTATTTGCTGAGTTTTTCTGGTTGGAAATAATTCAAACTTGTGCCAAATCTGATAAACTGAATATTTAGTGATTAATGATACAATTCTTGATCAAATTGCCTTAAAAATCCCTACTTTTATCCTATTAATTCATAAAATACATTTTTCTGCATTTTATTTTTGTCAGTTTCAGTAAAAAATTGTTTGACTTCAGATCTAATCAAAGAAAATTATACAAAAAATATTTTGTGTTTCTTTAGATATTTTAGAACAACTTTCATATAATATGTGCCCAATGGTTTTACGTTAAATTTGTAAGAAAAAAATCTGTGCAATGTTTTGACTTTTAAATTTCATGTTCTTGATTTTTGATTCTATTTGTTTTTCTACGATTTTTAGAAATTAGCAAAAAGATCCTATAAATATAAAATTTAGGTCTTGGTAAATTATATTGAAGTGTAGTTTCTAAATCTGAATTTTAATTGAATTGTTGTTTGGATAAAATTTGAATTCCACCCCTTTTTGGCAACATATACCATTCTCTGCTTAATTCCATCATATGTTCTGAGTTTTGACCATAATTGTTGAAAGATCAATCCTTTTGATCTGAGATTTTTACCACATAATCTGAACTTGTTTTCCTAATTTCTGTTAATATTTGGTGATTTTGGAAGCAAGTTTCGATTTTCTGTGATTTATTTGAATAATCTGTTGACTGGTTATGAAAAGTGTGGACTGAAACGAAAATTACATAAAAAATATGAACAAAAGTGATAATTGATTTACCTTACATCGTAAAGATCTCATTCTCTGTTTTCCATTGACATATCATTTGCAACTTTTGGATATTTGGAACTATTATTAAATAATTTTCAAAGGATTTGTGTACGAATTTACTTCAATTCCATCTAATATATCAATAACCTTCTAAAAATAGTCTGCAATCTCTGAACAAAAACAAGACCTACTTTTGAACAGAATTATAATATCTCAAGGCCATTCTCCTTGTGTTCGACCCCTAAACTCATTACCACTCATACTCGTAATTGATTAATAGGAAAATATAATTTGTTTTGTTAAATTCTGTGAAATTCAATGACGGTTTTACCGCGATTTACAACCGCAAAATAAGAAATCTTATAGATAAAAAAAAAACAAATTTGTATTGTTTTTCACAAAACAACAAGAAATAAAATCTAATAGATGGAAAAAACCTCCTTTGTTATTGATTTTCACAATACAAAAAAAAATCGAATTGAGGTGTAATAAATGGAAAAAAATAATATTTTGTTATTTCCACAAGACCGCAAAAATTGAAGTCAAATACATGGAAAAAGTAAAATTTGTATTATTTTTCATAAAACCACAAAAATTAAAATCCAATACCTAGTAAAAAAACTCCATTGTTATTGATTTTCACAATACCGAAAAATAAAACGAATTGAGGTGTAATTCAAGGTAAAAAAAATATTATTTTGTTATTTTTACCAAACCACAAAATAAGAAGTCTTATAGATGGAAAAAACACAAATTTTTATTATTTTTCACAAAACTAGAACAAATAAAATCTAATAGATGGAAAAAAACTCCTTCGTTATTGATTTTCACAATAGAAAAAAAATCGAATTGAGGTATAATACACGGAAGAAAAAAAATAATCTTTTGTTATATCCACGAGACCAGAAAAATTGAAATCAAATACACGGAAAAAAAAAAGTTTGAATAGTTTTTCACAAAACCTCAAAAATTAAAATCCAATACCTAGTAAAAAACTCCATTGTTATTGATTTTCACAATACCGAAAAATAAAACGAATTGAGGTGTAATTAAAGGTAAAAAAGTATTATTTTGTTATTTTTATCAAACCGCAAAATAAGAAGTCTTATAGATGGAAAAAACACAGATTTGTATTGTTTTTCACAAAACGAAAACAAATAAAATCTAATATGGTGAAAAAAACTCCTTTGTTATTGATTTTCCATCTATTAGATTTTGTTTGTTGTTGTTTTGTGAAAAACAATACGAATTTGTGTTTTTTCCATCTATAAGACTTCTTATTTTGTGGTTTGGTAAAAATAACAAAAAAATACTTTTTTATCTTGAATTACGCCTCCATTCGTTTTATTTTTCGGTATTGTGAAAATCCATAACAATGGAGTTTTTTTCCAAGTATTGGTTGTTAATTTTTGTTGTTTTGTGAAAAATAATACAAACTTTGTTTTTTCAAGGTATTTGATTTCAATTTTTGTGGTCTTGCGGAAATAAAAAAAGATTATTGTTTTCCATGTAATACACCTCAATTCAATTTTTTTTTGTATTGTGAAAATCAATAACAAAGGAATTTGTTTCCATCTATTAGATTTTATTTGTTGTTGTTTTGTGAAAAACAATACAAATCTGTGTCTTTTCCATCTATAAGACTTCTTATTTTGCGGTTTGGTAAAAATAACAAAATAATATTTTTTTACCATGAATTACACCTCAATTCGTTTTATTTTTCAGTATTGTGAAAATCAATAACAATTGAGTTTTTTACTAGGTATTGGATTTTAATTTTTGTGGTTTTATGAAAAACAATACAAATTTTAGTTTTTCCATGTATTTGACTTCAATTTTTGAGGTCTTGTGGAAATAACAAAATATTATTTTTTTCCATGTATTACACCTCAATTCTATTTTTTTTTGTATTGTGAAAATCAATAACAAAGGAGGTTTTTTCCATATATTAGATTTTATTTGTTGTTGTTTTGTGAAAAACAATACAAATTTGTGTTTTTTCCATCTATAGGACTTCTTATTTTGCGGTTTGGTAAAAATAAAAAAATAATATTTTTTTACCTTGAATTACAGCTCAATTCGTTTTATTTTTCGGTATTGTGAAAATCAATAACAATGGAGTTTTTTTACTAGGTATTGGATTTTAATTTTTGTGGTTTTATGAAAAACTATTCAAACTTTTTTTTTCCATGTATTTGATTTCAATTTTTGTGGTCTCGTGGATATAACAAAAGATTGTTTTTTTTCCATGTATTACACCTCAATTCAATTTTTTTTGTAATGTGAAAATCAATAACAAAGGAGTTTTTTTCCATCTATTCGATTTTATTTGTTGTTGTTTTGTGAAAAAAAATACAAATCTGTGTTTTTTCCATCTATAAGACTTCTTATTTTGCGGTTTGGTAAAAATTACAAAATAATACTTTTTTACCTTTAATTACACCTCAATTCGTTTTATTTTTCGGTATTGTGAAAATCAATAACAATGGAGTTTTTTTAATAGGTATTGGATTTTAAATTTTGTGGTCTTGTGAAAAAACTATACAAACTTTGTTTTTCCCATGTATTTGATTTCAATTTTTGTGGTCTTGTGGAAATAACAAAAGATTATTGTTTTCCATGTATTACACCTCAATTCGATTTTTTTTTGTATTGTGAAAATCAATAACAAAGGAGTTTTTTTCCATCTATTAGATTTTATTTGTTGTAGTTTTGTGAAAAATAATACAAATTAGTTTTTTTTTCATCTATAAGACTTGTTATTTGGCGGTTTGATGAAAATAACAAAATAATATTTTTTTTACCTTGAATTACACCTCAATTCGTTTTATTTTTCAGTATTGTGAAAATCAATAACAATGGAGTTTTTTTTACTAGGTATTGGATTTTAATTTTTGTGGTATTGTTAAAAACTATACAAACTTTGTTTTTTCCATGTATTTGATTTCAATTTTTGTGGTCTTGTGGAAATAACAAAAGATTATTGTTTTCCATGTATTACACCTCAATTCGATTTTTTTTTGTATTGTGAAAATCAATAACAAAGGAGGTTTTTTCCATCTATTAGATTTTATTTGTTGTTGTTTTGTGAAAAACTATACAAATTTTTTTTTTTTCCATCTATTAGATTCTACTCACACATGATAAGATCAACCGAAATTAGGCATGTGTTCATCATGTTCTTTTACAAATTGGATCTTGTGATCTAAAATTGAATACAAGAGGTTAAATGAAAATTGGATCGAACCGAGACGTAGAGGATCAACCAGAAACTTCCTTGAGCCGATTTGAACCTCCAACTGATGCTTGATTCCGACCGGAACCGATCAATTGCCTTTTTCACCAAAATCAGCCCGAATTGGTGAATTTCACTCAAACTCGAAAATTGAAGCTCGAAAAGCTCTGAGATTCAGTAATGGAGTTACTGAAGCTTAAAGAAGATGATTGGAGAGTAATGTGTTGAAAGAATTTGGAGAATGGAAGGATGATTCTCATGAATGGGTTGATCGGTTAAATTTATTGAGAGGCTGGTCTGGAGAGTGGGGAACAAACCGAGCGATTCCATTGGCTCAGGCAGATCAAGTGGGGTGTACTGAAGATCTGAACGAAATTTCATTGAATTTGGTTGAGAATTGAACGGTTTTGAATCATCGCAAATTTCATCTGTTTATTCGCGCGAATGAATTCAGTTCAGATACGATTTGAATCGCATTACTGAGACTGACAGTGGGTCCCTTCAGAATAAGTTGTGGTGAAACGGGTCATTATCGCGTGAAACGAGTCGCTATTTCTGTTATTAATCTCTGAGTTTTTAAACTGTCATTTTGATTTCCTGTGGCGAACCGGGTCATTATCGTGTGAAACGAGTCATCTTCTTATTCACACTTTTGGTGCTGAGTTTTGAATTAATTCTCCAGATTTCATGTGACGAAACGAGCTGCAGCTCGCTTGAAACGAGTCACTTTTGTGTGAGCTGGGTACTGACTCGTTTTAACTCGTTCCACTGATCTGGTGTGGCGAACCGGTTTGAATCGCGTGAAACGAGTCATAACTGATGAAACGAGTCATCTTATTCTTCAGAATTAGCGCTGAATTTCTTCTCTCGATCTCCTGTGGCTTGCGCTCGTGTGCTCGTCCTAAAACAATCTTCTGACAGCCGTGTAAGTTGCGAATTTGGATTTTGGATCGATTTTTCTCTTGGATTTCGGACCCGTTTACCCGTTTCTTACAACCATCGATTAGAACTTGTGATTCTCGTACATTTCGCTGTAATTCACCAACCCAGATCTCTTCTCCATCTTCTCACGAATCTACAGGGGCTTTGAATGGTTGAAAACCGTTGAGTAAAACTCGAGTTTTGCTTTGTTTTGCATATCATCGGTTCGCTTGTTCCGCCATTGCTAACCGGAGTGTGCAAATCGATCTTTTCTCACATTTCACACAATGAAATCCAAAACTGTGACTCGAGGCTTCATTCTCAACTTCCTCACGATGATCCACAACCATTATAGTTCCTCAATCCGCCTCGAATCCGAGAATTTCTCCATTAACCAACTCGGTGTCAGTTTCGCGAAAAATAACCAAAAACTGCTGAACTCGTGAATCAAACTATGATTTTGAGTTGTTTTTCCATCGAATTGAGGCTTCGGAATTCATTGTGAGCCTTTACTAAAGCTTTAAAACACAAAAAGAATCATCTTTGCTTGAGAAAAACTGAAATGGTTGATCGAATACATCTATTGTTCGAAACTTGACCGTTGGTTCATCAGTTCTTCAAAAGTTCATTGAGGATTTCGTCGAACAGTTGATTTAACTTCAGATTGCTCACTCGATTTTGCACCATTTGATGAGTTCTTCATACGGATAGAAAGGGCAGGAAGAGAGGAAGAGAATAGAGTTGGTTTTGGCTCGAATGGTGGACTGTAGAAAGCAAGGTTGCTCGAAGAAGCTTTTCGGTCGAAACATGGCTGGTTGCTTTTGGTCGGGCGGATTCCGGCGATCGCCGGCGTTCTCAGAGGTGGAGAATAATACCAGCCGATTCGTCTTGTCGTGCTGAATCCAAGGATATGCAGTTTGATCGATTTTGAGCTTGTTTGAAAATCGGTTATTTGGGTGAATTTGTGTAGGGTTTTGGTAGACTTGGTTGGCCATCTTTGGCCCATGATTTGCAATTTGGGTCGAAATCTTCATCTTATGGCCTTTTCGCCTGTAAAATAATATAAAAATGTATTAAGTGGTTCCAAATCATGTTTTATGAATTATAAGCATTTTTCATACATTTAGGTGAATTAAGAATGAATTTGAGATGATAAAAACCCTAAAAATGTGTATAAAAATACACATTACAAATTCCACCACACTTAAACCAAGCTTACCCTCAAGCGTACATTAAAATCAAGTCTTAGGGTTTTTAGAATCAGTTTAAAGTGTTTTGAAAAGAGATTTACTTATTGTCATGAATGTTATATACTAATATTTGATTATTATAATAATACACGAGGGTCGATGAATATTCATTAATAAGTTCAAATTCAAATTTATTTACAATTCCCCAATCCTTCAAATACGATACTTTTTCCAAAGAGCAATGCCCTAATTTTGTTTTCGATACTTTCTCCCCTTAAATTTAAAATGGTGAATTTATACAAATTACCCCAAAAGTTCCAACTAACTCAACTTTCTCTTTTATAAACACATAAAGGTTGGTATGCTATCCACTCATGTTATCAAAAGACAAGCTGTGCTTTGCACGTACAAAAAAAATCCTTCATTTTCTATTGCGGATATGTAAAATTTTTTTTTTTTTTCAAGGGTTTAAAAATAATTTTTCACATTTTTGAATTCTTTTTGTGAAGGGATAACAGGTTACGATTTCGGTCACTTGCTTTTAGTGCGAAAATTAGAAATGGACATACGAGTCATTAGCTATGCCATGAAAGATAGGTTGAGTTAGAAAATTTTGCGAAACTAGTGGTATTAAAAGTAAGGTTTGATTTCTCAAAAGTTTTAAACACAGCATTACTTTAAAGAAAATGATTTATAATTTCATTAAAGGGGCAAGTGAAATATATATGAATTTTCAAAATGCTTAATGGATTTTAAATGGATATTATAGATGGAATGAATTAGAAAATATGGCATTCATGACAAGGGTCAAATCCTTTTGAAATTTTTCAAATCTTTTCATCATTTTCCAAAACCCTAAAAATTGCTCGAGAGGGCTTACTTTTAAAATCTTTTCCATTTTTCAAAACCTTTTACTTTTTCATTAATAGTTCTCTTGCTTTTCTTTAAATCACACAAACTTTTATGTACAAAAATAACAAAACAAAATGAAAGAAAAACAAGTAAAAAGTTAAAATTTTTATTATATTTATGATCTTTTTTTGTTTTTGTTATTGAAAATTTTCAATTTTTATGAATTTTCACATTTTTACAAGAAAACAAAACTTGGTTTTGCACAAAACCACCCCACCACACTTAAACCTTTGTTTGTCCTCAAACAAAAAGTTCAAAAATGAGAAAATTTGTGGAAATTAGAAAAATTATTGGGGTTTTATGCAAAACCTCCCCCACCACACTTACACTTTTGCGTAGCAATTGTTTAAGTGTGAAAGAGAGTTTCGTAAAAAGAAGAAAAATAAAGGAAGGAAAAATACGACCTGACATGACGAGTTGCCTCTCGTCAAGCGCCCTTGTTTTACGTCTTGAGCTCGACGCATTTGTGCTTTCATTCTTTCCTTCCCTCGCTTTGTGGCACCGCTTCTAAATTATGCTCATCGAACCACCTTGTATCATGATTCTCGTAAAAAGCCTTCAAGCGATGACCATTAACCTTGAATTTGATGTCTTCTCCCCTAGAAATTTCAAATACTCCAAATGGCAAAATATGTGTAATTATGTAAGGGCCTGTCCATCGGCTCTTCAACTTCCCGGGATGTAATCTCAACCGAGAATTGAATAACAAGACCTTATCGCCAATTTTAAATTCCTTTTTGCGAATAAGTTTGTCGTGAGCGATGGTTAGTTTTTCTTTGTAAATTCGAGAATTATCACAAGCCTCAATGCGAAGCTCTTCTAATTCTTGAATTTGCAATTTCCGCAACCCCGCATCTTTTGGGTAATCTTGATTTACCTTTTTGATTGCCCAAAATGCTTTGTGCTCAATTTCCACCGGTAGGTGACAACTCTTCCCATAAACGAGTTTAAAAGGAGTCATCCCTATCGGTGTTTTGTATGCGGTGCGGTAGGCCCATAAAGCATCCCCAAGCCTCTTGACTCCAATCCTTGCGAGAGGGATTAACGACTTTCTCAAGGATTGATTTTATTTCCCGAGACGTGGAAGATCAACCAGAAGCTTCCTTGAGCCGATTTGAACCTCCGATTGATGCTTGATTCCAGTCGAACCGATCAATTGCCTTTTTCACCAAAATCAGCCCGAATTGGTGAATTTCACTCAAACTCGAAAATTGAAGCTCGAAAAGCTCTGAGATTCAGTAATGGAGTTACTGAAGCTTAAAGAAGATGATTGGAGAGTAATGTGTTGAAAGAATTTGGAGAATGGAAGAAGGATTCTTAATGAATGGGTTGATCGGTCGAATTTATAGAGGGGCTGATCTGGAGAGTGGGGGACAAACCGAGCGATTCCATTGGCTTAGTCAGATCAAGTGGGGTGTACGAAGATCTGGACGAAATTTCGTTGAATTCGGTTGAGAATTGAAAGGTTTTGAATGATCGAATTTTCGCTCTGTTTGCGATTTCGCGCGAGTTCAGTTCAGATGCGATTTGAATCGTATTACTGAGACTGATGTAAATCGGGTAAAATCGTCGTTTATATTCTACACAATTTAACAAAACAATTTATATTTCCCTATTAATCAATTACGAGTATGAGTGGTAATGAGTTTAGGGGTCGAACACAAGGAGGTGTGGCCTCAAGAATTAACTAGTTTCAATGATTATTCTTTAGTGTAAAATCTTTTATTTTAAGGTTTATTAGGTAAATTTCCAAGTTCAAATTTTCTTTTCAGCCTTATCGTGAAAATTCAGCACGTCACACTTTGGTGTTTTAATTCGTAACTAGACCAAATAAACTCCGAATCAAACTCACGAGATACCGTTGGAAACTAGAAAGAGAGATATATATTGTGGTTCTTTACTGTTATTATTATTTTACTAGAGATTTTCGAGTTATTTGCAATTCAGTCCAGAACTTATCTCAGATTCAAAATCGGTTCAGCAGTAACTTCAGAAAATTATAGAAAAATCACAAAAACTTGAAAAATCCCAAAATTCATACAGAAATTCAACTATCACGTTTTGGATTATCTGTTAAAATTTCATAAAATGATGTTTTGTAGTTTGAGATTTATAATGAAAATTCAGATCTGGATCAAGAAACTGGTTCTAACAGACCAGTACTCACAAAAATTATAATATCTCGTAATCTGTCTTAACAACTATTATTTTAAAATTCATATTTGGATTCTAAACTTCAAATTTCTTCAAAATGAAACACAAATTTTAGGTGTAAACAAAGATTGTGGAGAAATATTTTAAAATAAAAACATATTTTTGGTTTCCGTTTCAATAATTTGGTATATTCTTTACAAAGATCTAGCGAGAAAACGTAGGAAACATTAGTTTTAGGTGCAAACAGAGATTGAGGGAAAATATTTAAAAACGAAAACAAATATTGGTTTGAATCCGAATAATTTAGTATTTACTATCATTCTTTATGAAAAATCTAACAGAGTTTTTTTTGGACGAAACGAGCAAACAAACGCATGAAACATTAGTTTTAGGTGCAAACAAAAATTGTGGAGAAATTTTTGGAATTTTATATTTTTTTAAAATTCAGAAGAAAAGAAACAGTAAATTGGACAAAAGTTAAAAAAAAACAGAAAAACTACAATTTTGGAAACTTAATATCTCACAGATTATAGATCGGAATTGGGCAAAATTTGGGTTGAAAATTATCTACTAAATGCGAACTAAATTTTAAAAATATTTATTTAATTTTTCAGATCTGAATTAGACACGACATTAAGGGAAAAATACTGAAAAAACAGAGATGAAACAGCAGCAAACAGAAACTGATTAGGGTTTGATTTTTGGTTTAAAAGTAGAGATTTTTAAGAGTATTTGATCAAGAATACCATCCTTAATCACTGAATATTCAATCTTCAAGATTTGTATAACAAGTTTAAGTAAATTCAAGCTAGAAAAACTCAATTAATGGACCGAAAATTGGAACTAAACAAAAATCAGCCAACTCATGTTCAAATCATAAAATTCAATCCAAAACTTCAATTAATCAATCAAAATTCTCAGCCAAGACCTTGAATGACTAATTGGTCATAATACACACGCAATTATAGGTCTAATTGATCTAATAAATTCAGCCAAATCAATCAAATCAACGATTTTCATTTTTAATAGTGATATATGAACAATTACACAAATCGGTCAAATTGATTCAAAATAAAGCAAGATTTCAAGTGATTCCTTCACAAATATCTATCCCTACACAGATCTACTCAATCATGATTAAACAAACACGTTTCGATCTCAAATTCATCATTTTACACCAAAAATTCAGATTACTAAAATTAGGAGAAAAAGAAAGAATTTAAGGAGGATTTAATCAAACCACAATGAGAAATCCAAGCTAGGACCTTCCTTGAGTTGATTTGAAGCTCCAATTGCACCTCGATTCAAGCTAGAATCGACCGATTCGAATTTTCCCCAAATCAGCCCCAAATTGCATGATTTCACTCAAAAACGAAAATTAGAGCTCAAGAAAGCTTGAAACTCATTAATGGAGATTTTAGATGTTAGAGAAGATGAATGGAGAGTGGTGTATAATTTAAGGAGAGTGGGAGAATGAGTGATTTTAGAGAATGGATGAAAGAGTGTGTTTTGATGGATTGAAATACGGTTCTTTATATAGAGAGTTGAGGGATATTTTGGGGCTTGTGATTGGCTTAGGAGGATCAAGGAACTCTACTGAAGATCTGGATCGAATTTCGTTGTATTCCGTTGAAAAATGAGGGAGAATTTCGAATTTTAGTGTTTGGCGGTTATTTTGAAATCTGGAATTTCGTCGAACGGTTTAGTGGCATCATTTCAAACTCAAATATCTCTCTCATTTCTTCATCATTTTTGGTGTTCTTGGTATCCATGGAAAGAGGAAAGAGACAAGAAGAGAATGGAATTATTTTTACATGAAACGGAGTTCTGTGGAGTGAGTTATGGACTTGAGAAGTTTCAGCTCGAATTGAGTTATTTCAGCAAAAACAGAATTCAATTTCATCGAATACTTATTTCAAACTCGATTATCTCACTCAATTCTTCATCATTTTATGAGTTCTTTATATGGTTGGAAAGAGGGGATCAATAAGAAGAGAATGGTGTTGGAATTTTGTCAATTAGAGGTCTGTGGAGGGAATGGCAAGCTCGAGAATTCCTCAGCTCAAACGGTCTATTTTCATGGCTGACAGGAGGTTTTTCGCGTTTTCCGGCCAGCTCCTACGGTTGTGCTTGTCTTGTCAAGACGAGTCAAATGGTGGTGAGTTTGTTCAATTCCGAGCATTTCGGAAAATCAGCGCTTTGAGAGAGAAAGAGTTGACTTTGACTGCGACGGTTGACCAGAATTTTGATGCGTCATTTTTCTCTGTTCTTTTGCTGCTAGGTTTATGTTGAGGTGTAAAACGATGGTTAGGATCCATTTGATCGGAACGTCACATTCCGATATGAAACGTCACATTCCGATACGAAACGTCACATTCCGATACGAAACGTCATAAAAAACGTGGACGTTTCTTCTCTGTTTTGGGACCGAACGTGGTCGGTTCACGTATCGGTTTGGCTGAAGAACGTCATGAGACGTGGATGTTTTCATAACGTTTTGTGGTCGTTTCTTACTCGTTCCAATGTTTTCTCTTTTCCAACAACGTTTTCCATCGTTTAGGGTTAGGAAATTATATGTATGGGAAATGTGAGCGTTTTTAGGGAGAATTTGGCCATCATTGGCCCATTATTTACGTTTTTGTCCAATTCTTCATTTTATGGCCTTTTCGCCTGTAAAATAACACAAAAATGTATTAAGAGGTTTCAAATTATGTTTTATGAGTTATGAGTCTTTTTCATACGTTTTATGTGAAATTTGATTGAATTTGTGATGATTTAAACCCTAAAAATGTGTATAAAAATACACATTACAACTGACAGTGGGCCCCTTCGTAATACGTTGTGGTGAAATGGGTCGTTATCGCGTGAAACGAGTCGCGATTTCCGTTACCAAACTCTACGTTTTTAACTATCTTTCTGATTTTCTGTGGCGAGACGGGTCGAAACATGCGAAATGAGTCATCTTCTTATTCATCCTTTGGCGCTGAGTTTTGAATTAATTATCCGGATTTCGTGCGACGAAACAAGCTGCAGCTCGCTTGAAACGAGTCAGTTTTGTGTGAGCTGATACTGACTCGTTTTAACTCGTTCTGTTGATCTGGTGTGGCGAGCCGGGTTGAATCGCGTGAAACGAGTCATAACTGATGAAATGAGTCATCTTCTTCTTCAGAATTGGCGCTGAATTTCTCTTCCCGATCTTCTGTGGCTTGCGATCGTGTGCTCGTCCTAAAACAATCCTCTGACAGTCGTGTAAGTTGCGAATTTGGACTTTGGATCGATTTTTCTCTTGGATTTCGGACCCGTTTACCCGTTTCTCATAACCATTGATTAGAGCTCGTGATTCCGTACATTTCGCTGTAATTCATCAACCCAGATCTCTTCGCCATCTTCTCACGAATCCACAGAGCTTTGAATGGTCGAAAACTGTTGAGTAAATCTCGAGTTTTGCCGTTTTGAATATCATCAGTTTGCTGTTCCGCCATTGCTGACCAGAGTGTGCAAATCGATCTTCTTCTCGCATTTCACACAATGAAATCCAAAACGGTGACTCAGGCTTCTTTCCTCACTTCCTCACGATGCTCTGCGTTGCGTTTTATGCGTCAATTGTTCCCTTAATTCATGAATTTCCGCCATTAACCAAACTCAGCGAAAATAACCCATCAGAACACAAAATCGTGAATCAAAACGAGATTTCAAGTTGTTTTTC
Source organism: Juncus inflexus (assembly GCA_024447665.1). NCBI lineage: Eukaryota > Viridiplantae > Streptophyta > Magnoliopsida > Poales > Juncaceae > Juncus > Juncus inflexus. The sequence goes on from JAJHPC010000005.1 coordinate 6,432,936, forward strand.
TATCGAATTGAGGCTTCGGAATCCATTAAGAGACCCCACTTAAGCTATTCGACTCGTCAAACATCATCACTGTGTGAGAAAAATGCGAGAAGACCGATCGAATTCATCACACTGCCGAAATTTCGACCGTTGGATCATCCAGTTTGAAAAGTTCATTGAGGATTTCGTCGAACAGATTACTCAAACACAGATTTCTCGCTCGATTTTGCATCATTCAACGAGTTCTTCATACGGTTAGAAAGGGTAGACGATGGAGAAGAGAATGAGATCGGTTTTGGCTCGAATGGATGATGGTGGATGGCACGGCAGATCAACCATGGTTTCGGTCCTTTTTTGGCACCTGTTTTGGCCGAATTTCGGCGATCGCCGGAATTTTCAAGACCGGAGAATGGCACCGGCATATTCCTCTTGTCATGCTGAATCCATGGCTGGCCGGTTTGTTCAGTTTCGAGCAAAATTTCGGAATTTGGATGTTGAAGAAGACGGGTTTGACCTAGTCAACCGTTGACTTTGACCAGTTTGATTTGATTTTCAATTAGTGATTCTGAGAGTTGTAGAAGGTTTCTGATCACGAGGGTTGTACCATTGGATTCGTCTCGTCGAGCTCTTCGTTTTGATATACCGTTTGACCCATTTCGAAAAAGTTGACTTTTGGTCAATTCAACGTTTTTGGCATTTGGCTTGGTTTGATTTGGTTGTAAAAAGGTTTTGACTTGTTGTAGAAGTTAGAGTAATTTCTTTGTGGGGTGTTTGAGGTTTTTAATTTGCCATCTTTGGCCCATTATTCGCGTTTTGGTCCAATTCTTCATCTTATGGCCTTTTCGCCTGTAAAATCACACAAAAACGTATTAAGAGGTTTCAAATTATGTTTTATGAATTGTGAGCATTTTTCATACCTTTAATGTGAATTATGATTGAATTTGAGATGATAAAAACCCTAAAAATGTGTACAAAAATACAGATTAATTTTTGGTGATTTTTGAAGCAATTTTCGATTTTCTGTGATTTATTTGAATAACTCTGTTGACTGGTTATGAAAAGTGTGGACTGAAATGAAAATTACATAAAAAATATGAACAAAAGTGATAATTGATTTACCTTACATCGTGAAGATCTCATTCTCTATTTTCCATTGACATATCATTTGCAACTTTTGGATATTTGGAACTATTATTAAATAATTTTCAAAGGATTTGTGTACGAATTTACTTCAATTCCATCTAATATGTCAAATTATGTTTTATGAATTGTGAGTATTTTTCATACCTTTAATGTGAATTATGATTGAATTTGAGATGATAAAAACCCTAAAAATGTGTATAAAAATACACATTACAGTATAGTTTTTAACAATACCACAAAAATTAAAATCCAATACCTAATAAAAAAACTCCATTGTTATTGATTTTCACAATAATGAAAAATAAAACGAAATGAGGTGTAATTCAAGGTAAAAAAATATTATTTTGTTATTTTCACCAAACCGCAAAATAAGAAGTCTTATAGATGGATAAAAAAACTAATTTGTATTATTTTTCACAAAACTACAACAAATAAAATCTAATATATGGTAAAAAAACTCCGTTGTTATTGATTTTCACAATACAAAAAAAATCGAATTGAGGTGTAATACATGGAAAAAAACAATCTTTTGTTATATCCACGAGACCACAAAAATTGAAATCAAATACATGGAAAAAAAAAGTTTGAATAGTTTTTCATAAAACCACAAAAATTAAAATCCAATACCTAGTAAAAAAACTCCATTGTTATTGATTTTCACAATACCGAAAAATAAAACGAATTGAGGTGTAATTCAAGGTAAAAAAATATTACTTTTTTATTTTTGCCAAACCGCAAAATAAGAAGTCTTATAGATGGAAAAAACACAGATTTGTATTTTTTTTCACAAAACAACAACAAATAGAATCTATGTAATGTGTATTTTTTATACACATTTTTAGGGTTTTTATCATCTCAAATTCATTTTTAATTCACCTAAATGTATGAAAAAGGCTTATAATTCATAAAACATGATTTGGAACCTCTTAATACATTTTGTATATTATTTTACAAGCGAAAAGGCCGTAAGATGAAGATTTCGACCCAAATTGCAAATCATGGGCCAAAGATGGCCAACCAAGTCTACCAAAACCCTACACAAATTCACCCAAATAACCAATTTTCAAACAAGTTCAAAATCGATCAAACTGCATATCCTTGGATTCAGCACGACAAGACGAATCGGCTGGTATTATCCTCCACTTCTGAGAACGCCGGCGATCGCCGGAATCCGCCAACCAAAAGCTACCAGCCATGTTCTGACCTGAGGAAGCTTCTACGGGCAACCTTGATTTCTACAGTCCACCATTCGAGCCAAAACCAACTCTATTCTCTTCCTCTCTTTCTGCCCTTTCTATCCATAAGAAGAACTCATGAAATGCTGCAAAGTCGAGTGAGAAATCCGTGGATGAACAACCTGTTCGATGAAATCCTCAATGAACTTTTCAAACCTGATGATCCAACGGTCAAGTTTTTAAAACTGAATCGAATTCGATCGATCATTTCGATTTTTCCTTAAACAAGACGATTCTTTTTGCACCGAAAAGATTTAGTGGGGGCTCGTATTGAATTATGGAATCTCAATTCGATGGGAAAACAACTCGGCATCGCATTATGTTTTATGATTTGGTGATTTTTTCGGTTAGTCCGCTCGACCTCTGATCATTTAGGGGAGAATTGAAGCTTCAAATTCAGCATACAGCTTCGTGAGGAAGTAAGGGAGGAAGCCTGAGCTTTGGATTGAGCTGCCGCTGCTCAAAGAGCGAGCTTTAAGCTCGAACAGCCATCAATGGCGGAAACGAACTGAGACGGGAGAAAAATGAGGAAAACTCGATGAACTCTCAACCATTTCCTACGTTTCAAAGCTCTGTAGATTCGTGGCAATGAGAGGAAGCCATTGGAAGTAAGAACACGAGCAGAAGTGAAGAATCGTGCAAGCTCAACTCATGGATTGAAGAAGAAGCGAATACGGGTCTGAAAATCAATGCGAAATTGGATCCAAAATACATAATTGTTTCACACCCGAGCGTCAGAACTTCGTTTTAGGACGGAACACATGCTCGCACGCCACAGAAGATCGAAGAAATCTTTATTCAAACTCAGCGCTATTCTGAAGAACAAGATGACTCATTTCATCAGTTATGACTCGTCTCACGCATTCAAACCGGTTCGCCACACCAGATCAACGGAACGAGTTAAAACGAGTCAATACCAGCTCACACAAAAGTGACTCGTTTCAAGCAAGCTGCAGCTCGTTTCGTCGCACAAAATCCAGAAATTTAATTCAAAACTCAACGCCAAAGGTGAATAAGAAGACGACTCGTTTCGCATGTTTCGACCCGTCTCGCCACAGAAAATCAAAAAGACAGTTTAAAAACGCAGAGTTTGATAATGGAAATAGCGACTCGTTTCACGCGATAACAACCCGTTTCACCACAACTTATTATCAAGGGGCCCACTGTCAGTCTCAGTAATGCGATTCAAATCGCATCTGAACTGAGTTCGCGCGAAATCACAAAACAGAGCGAAAATTCGACCGCTCAAAACCGGATCAAATCTCAACCGAATTCAACGAAATTTCGTTCAGATCTTCAGTACACCCCACTTGATCTGCCTGAGCCAATGGAATCGCTCGGTTTGGTCCCCACTCTCCAGACCAGCCTCTCTATAAATTCAACCGCTCAACCCATTCATGAAGATCATCCTTCCGTTCTCCAAATTCTTTCAACACATTACTCTCCAATCATGTTTTTTAAGCTTCAACAACTCCATTACTGAATCTCAGAGCTTTTCGAGCTTCAATTTTCGAGTTTGAGTGCAATTCACCAATTCGGGCTGATTTTGGTGAAAAAGGCAATTGATCGGTTCCGGCTGGAATCAAGCATCAGTTGGAGGTTCAAATCGGCTCAAGGAAGTTTCTGGTTGATCTTCTACGTCTCGGTTCGATCCAATTTTCATTTAATCTCTTGAATTCAATTTTAGATCACAAGATCCAATTTGTAAAAGAACATGATGAACACATGCCTAATTTCGGTTGATCTTATCATGTGTGAGTAGAATCTTGTAGGGATAGGCCCTTTGTGATAGAATTGTTTGAAATCTTGTTTTAATTTGAATTAAATTGACTGATTTGGTTACTGTTCATAATGAGCTGTTAAATCTGGATTTTTCTTGATTTAATCGATTTGGTTGAATTAATTAGGTCATTTAGAACTGAATTTTTCATGCATGTTAGTCCATTTTATCAACTTGAATCTTGGTTAACGTTTTTGCTTGATTTAGTGAAGTTTTTAGTTCAAAAATTGAGATTAAACACTAGTTGGTTGATTGGTGTTTGATCTGAAATTTTGATCTATTTGCTGAGTTTTTCTGGTTGGAAATAATTCAAACTTGTGCCAAATCTGATAAACTGAATATTTAGTGATTAATGATACAATTCTTGATCAAATTGCCTTAAAAATCCCTACTTTTATCCTATTAATTCAAAAATACATTTTTTTTCGCATTTTATTTTTATCGCCCCAGTAAAAAATTGTTTGACTTCAGATCTGATCAAAAAAAAATTATAAAAAAAATATTTTGTGTTTCTTTAGATATTTTAGAACAACTTTCATATAATATGTGCCCAATGGTTTTATGTTAAATTTGTAAGAAAAAAAATCTGTGCAAAGGTTTGACTTTTTAATTTCATGTTCTTGATTTTTGATTCTGTCTGTTTTTCTACGATTTTTAGAAATTAGTAAAAAAATCCTATAAATATAAAATTTAGGTCTCAGTGAATCATGTTGAAGTGTAGCTTCTATATATGAATTTTAATTGAATTGTTATATGGATAAAATTTGAATTCTACCCCTTTTCGGCAACATATACCATTCTCTGTCTAATTCCATCATATGTTCTGAGTTTTGACCATAACTGTTGAAAGATCAATCTTTTTGATCTGAGATTTTTACCACATAATCTAACTTTTCCTAATTTCTGTTAATTTTTGGTGATTTTTGAAGTAATTTTCGATTTTCTGTGATTTTTTGAATAACTCTGTTGACTGTTGTGAAAAGTGTGGACTAAAATGAAAATTACATAAAAAAATATGAACAAAAGTGATAATTGATTCACCTTGCATTGTGAAGATCTCATTCTCTATTTTCCATTGACATATCATTTGTAACTTTTGGATATTTGGAATTATTATTAAAGAATTTTCAAAGGATTTGTGTACGAATTTACTTCAATATATCAAATACATGGAAAATATCTCAAGGCCATTCTCCTTGTGTTCGACCCCTAAACTCATTACCACTCATACTCGTAATTGATTAATAGGGAAATATAAATTGTTTTGGTAAATTGTGTAAAATTCAACGACGGTTTTACCGCGATTTACAAATGGCGCCGTTGCCAGGGAGACGGCTTTAATTGAGTTATTACTAACCTCTAATCAATTGTCTAGTGTTTTTGTTTCATTTAAATTTTGAAGGTGCATGAGAAAGACAAGATCGCAAGGCGAAGTGCACACACCTGTAAAGAAGGACATTAACAAACATCTAAGAAAGGTCAAGAAAGATAAGGCACAAAGCAAGCAAGAAGAAACTTACTCAAGGCAAAAAGGACGTAACGAGGCTTCTCCTTTCATTCAAGGGCCACAAGAGGAAGAAGAGCAAAATTGGGAGCAACAACAAGTGGAAGGGCCACAAGGAAGAGCTCCAACCTCTCCAATCGTTCACTCATTATCATCCAGGCTAAACTCTCAAACTCTTTTTAGTTCTAATTCTCATTCAATACCATCATCATCTCAAATTCATAAAATGGCTCAAGAAATAACATTAGGAGAACTTTTAGACCATCAAATCCCTCGAAATCCTGGAAATATTGTTATACCAACTGTGCCCAATTTTAAACTAAGTCCATCTATATTAAATGTATTACCCATATTTGAAGGACATAAAAATGAGAACCCATATGCACATTTAGATAACCTAGATCGTAAATGCACAGCATTGTTTGGTAAATCTGATAACTTAGATAATATCAAATTGATCCTCTTCTCCCACACACTTGGGGAAGCACCAAGGGATTGGCTAACCCACTTGCAAGGAGGTCCTTTTACAACATTTCAGGAGGTAGGTACGCGTTTTCTCAAACGATACTACCCGAGCACATTGACGGCCAAAATCCGCAAGGAAATCACAGGGATCAAGCAAGGAGGAGGGGAAAATAAGAAGTCTTATAGATGGAAAAAACACAAATTTGTTTTGTTTTTCACAAAACAACAACAAATAAAATCTAATAGATGGAAAAAAACTCCTTTGTTATTGATTTTCACAATACAAAAAAAAAATGAATTGAGGTGTAATACATGGAAAACAATAATCTTTTGTTATTTCCACAAGACCACAAAAATTGAAATCAAATACATGGAAAAAACAAAGTTTGTATTGTTTTTCACAAAACCACAAAAATTAACAACCAATACTTGGTAAAAAAACTCCATTGTTATTGATTTTCACAATACCGAAAAATAAAACGAATGGAGGTGTAATTCAAGATAAAAAAATATTTTTTTGTTATTTTTACCAAACCACAAAATAAGAAGTCTTATAGATGGAAAAAACACAAATTTGTATTGTTTTTCACAAAACAACAACAAATAAAATCTAATAGATGGAAAAAAACTCCTTTGTTATTGATTTTCACAATACAAAAAAAAATCGAATTGAGGTGTAATACATGGAAAAAAATAATCTTTTGTTATATCCACGAGACCACAAAAATTGAAATCAAATACATGGAAAAAACAAAGTTTGTATAGTTTTTAACAAAACCACAAAAATTAAAATCCAATACCTAGTAAAAAAACTCCATTGTTATTGATTTTCACAATACCGAAAAATAAAACGAATTGAGGTGTAATTCAAGGTAAAAAAATATTATTTTGTTATTTTTACCAAACCGCAAAATAAGAAGTCTTATAGATGGAAAAAACACAGATTTGTATTGTTTTTCACAAAACAACAACAAATAAAATCTAATAGATGGAAAAAAACTCCTTTGTTATTGATTTTCACAATACAAAAAAAAATGAATTGAGGTGTAATACATGGAAAACAATAATCTTTTGTTATTTCCGCAAGACCACAAAAATTGAAATCAAATACCTTGAAAAAACAAAGTTTGTATTGTTTTTCACAAAACAACAAAAATTAACAACCAATACTTGGAAAAAAACTCCATTGTTATGGATTTTCACAATACCGAAAAATAAAACGAATGGAGGTGTAATTCAAGATAAAAAAAATATTTTTTTTTTATTTTTACCAAACCACAAAATAAGAAGTCTTATAGATGGAAAAAACACAAATTCGTATTGTTTTTCACAAAACAACAACAAATAAAATCTAATAGATGGAAAAAAACTCCATTGTTATTGATTTTCACAATACAAAAAAAAATCGAATTGAGGTGTAATACATGGAAAAAAATAATCTTTTGTTATTTCCACGAGACCACAAAAATTGAAATCAAATACATGGAAAAAAAAAGTTTGAATAGTTTTTCATAAAACCACAAAAATTAAAATCCAATACCTAGTAAAAAAACTCCATTGTTATTGATTTTCACAATACCGAAAAATAAAACGAATTGAGGTGTAATTCAAGGTAAAAAAATATTATTTTGTTATTTTTACCAAACCGCAAAATAAGAAGTCTTATAGATGGAAAAAACACAAATTTGTATTGTTTTTCACAAAACAACAACAAATAAAATCTAATAGATGGAAAAAAACTCCTTTGTTATTGATTTTCACAATACAAAAAAAAATCGAATTGAGGTGTAATACATGGAAAAAAATAATCTTTTGTTATTTCCACAAGACCACAAAAATTGAAATCAAATACATGGAAAAAACAAAGTTTGTATAGTTTTTCACAAAACCACAAAAATTAAAATGCAATACCTAGTAAAAAAACTCCATTGTTATTGATTTTCACAATACCGAAAAAAAAAAACGAATTGAGGTGTAATTCAAGGTAAAAAAATATTATTTTGTTATTTTTACCAAACCGCAAAATAAGAAGTCTTATAGATGGAAAAAACACAAATTTGTATTGTTTTTCACAAAACAACAACAAATAAAATCTAATAGATGGAAAAAAACTCCTTTGTTATTGATTTTCACAATACAAAAAAAAATCGAATTGAGGTGTAATACATGGAAAACAATAATCTTTCGTTATTTCCACAAGACCACAAAAATTGAAATCAAATACATGGAAAAAACAAAGTTTGTATAGTTTTTAACAAAACCACAAAAATTAAAATCCAATACCTAGTAAAAAAACTCCATTGTTATTGATTTTCACAATACCGAAAAATAAAACGAATTGAGGTGTAATTCAAGGTAAAAAAAATATTATTTTGTTATTTTTACCAAACCGCAAAATAAGAAGTCTTATAGATGGAAAAAAAACAAATTTGTATTGTTTTTCACAAAACAACAACAAATAAAATCTAATAGATGGAAAAAAACTCCTTTGTTATTGATTTTCACAATACAAAAAAAAAATGAATTGAGGTGTAATACATGGAAAACAATAATCTTTTGTTATTTCCGCAAGACCACAAAAATTGAAATCAAATACCTTGAAAAAACAAAGTTTGTATTGTTTTTCACAAAACCACAAAAATTAAAATCCAATACCTAGTAAAAAAACTCCATTGTTATTGATTTTCACAATACCGAAAAATAAAACGAATGGAGGTGTAATTCAAGATAAAAAAAATATTTTTTTGTTATTTTTACCAAACCACAAAATAAGAAGTCTTATAGATGGAAAAAACACAAATTTGTATTGTTTTTCACAAAACAACAACAAATAAAATCTAATAGATGGAAAAAAACTCCTTTGTTATTGATTTTCACAATACAAAAAAAAATCGAATTGAGGTGTAATACATGGAAAAAAATAATCTTTTGTTATTTCCACGAGACCACAAAAATTGAAATCAAATACATGGAAAAAACAAAGTTTGTATAGTTTTTAACAAAACCACAAAAATTAAAATCCAATACCTATTAAAATAACTCCATTGTTATTGATTTTCACAATACCAAAAAAATAAAACGAATTGAGGTGTAATTCGAGGTAAAAAAATATTATTTTGTTATTTTTACCAAACCGCAAAATAAGAAGTCTTATAGATGGAAAAAAAAAAATTTGTATTGTTTTTCACAAAACAACAACAAATAAAATCTAATAGATGGAAAAAAACTCCTTTGTTATTGATTTTCACAATACAAAAAAAAATGAATTGAGGTGTAATACATGGAAAACAATAATCTTTTGTTATTTCCACGAGACCACAAAAATTGAAATCAAATACATGGAAAAAACAAAGTTTGTATAGTTTTTCACAAAACCACAAAAATTAAAAAGCAATACCTTGTAAAAAAACGTCATTGTTATTGATTTGCACAATACCGAAAAATAAAAACGAATGGAGGTGTAATTCAAGGTAAAAAAATTTTTTTGTTATTTTTACCAAACCACAAAATAAGAAGTCTTATAGATGGAAAAAACACAAATTTGTATTGTTTTTCACAAAACAACAACAAATAAAATCTAATAGATGGAAAAAAACTCCTTTGTTATTGATTTTCACAATACAAAAAAAAAATCGAATTGAGGTGTAATACATGGAAAAAAATAATCTTTTGTTATTTCCACAAGACCACAAAAATTGAAATCAAATACATGGAAAAAACAAAGTTTGTATAGTTTTTAACAAAACCACAAAAATTAAAATCCAATACCTAGTAAAAAAACTCCATTGTTATTGATTTTCACAATACCGAAAAATAAAACGAATTGAGGTGTAATTCAAGGTAAAAAAATATTATTTTGTTATTTTTACCAAACCGCAAAATAAGAAGTCTTATAGATGGAAAAAAAACAAATTTGTATTGTTTTTCACAAAACAACAACAAATAAAATCTAATATATGGAAAAAAACTCCTTTGTTATTGATTTTCACAATACAAAAAAAAATCGAATTGAGGTGTAATACATGGAAAACAATAATCTTTCGTTATTTCCACAAGACCACAAAAATTGAAATCAAATACATGGAAAAAACAAAGTTTGTATAGTTTTTCACAAAACCACAAAAATTAAAATGCAATACCTAGTAAAAAAAACTCCATTGTTATTGATTTTCACAACACCGAAAAATAAAACGAATTGAGGTGTAATTAAAGGTAAAAAAATATTATTTTGTTATTTTTACCAAACCACAAAATAAGAAGTCTTATAGATGGAAAAAACACAAATTTGTATTGTTTTTCACAAAACAACAACAAATAAAATCTAATAGATGGAAAAAAACTCCTTTGTTATTGATTTTCACAATACAAAAAAAAATCGAATTGAGGTGTAATACATGGAAAAAAATAATCTTTTGTTATTTCCACAAGACCACAAAAATTGAAATCAAATACATGGAAAAAACAAAGTTTGTATAGTTTTTCAACAAAACCACAAAAATTAAAATCCAATACCTAGTAAAAAAACTCCATTGTTATTGATTTTCACAATACCGAAAAATAAAACGAATTGAGGTGTAATTCAAGGTAAAAAAATATTATTTTGTTATTTTTACCAAACCGCAAAATAAGAAGTCTTATAGATGGAAAAAAAAACAATTTGTATTGTTTTTCACAAAACAACAACAAATAAAATCTAATATATGGAAAAAAACTCCTTTGTTATTGATTTTCACAATACAAAAAAAAATCGAATTGAGGTGTAATACATGGAAAACAATAATCTTTCGTTATTTCCACAAGACCACAAAAATTGAAATCAAATACATGGAAAAAACAAAGTTTGTATAGTTTTTAACAAAACCACAAAAATTAAAATCCAATACCTAGTAAAAAAACTCCATTGTTATTGATTTTCACAATACCGAAAAATAAAACGAATTGAGGTGTAATTCAAGGTAAAAAAATATTATTTTGTTATTTTTACCAAACCGCAAAATAAGAAGTCTTATAGATGGAAAAAACACAAATTTGTATTGTTTTTCACAAAACAACAACAAATAAAATCTAATAGATGGAAAAAAACTCCTTTGTTATTGATTTTCACAATACAAAAAAAAATCGAATTGAGGTGTAATACATGGAAAACAATAATCTTTTGTTATTTCCACAAGACCACAAAAATTGAAATCAAATACATGGAAAAAACAAAGTTTGTATAGTTTTTAACAAAACCACAAAAATTAAAATCCAATACCTAGTAAAAAAACTCCATTGTTATTGATTTTCACAATACCGAAAAATAAAACGAATTGAGGTGTAATTCAAGGTAAAAAAATATTATTTTGTTATTTTTACCAAACCGCAAAATAAGAAGTCTTATAGATGGAAAAAACACAAATTTGTATTGTTTTTCACAAAACAACAACAAATAAAATCTAATAGATGGAAAAAAACTCCTTTGTTATTGATTTTCACAATACAAAAAAAAAAAAATTGAGGTGTAATACATGGAAAACAATAATCTTTTGTTATTTCCGCAAGACCACAAAAATTGAAATCAAATACCTTGAAAAAACAAAGTTTGTATTGTTTTTCACAAAACAACAAAAATTAACAACCAATACTTGGAAAAAAACTCCATTGTTATGGATTTTCACAATACCGAAAAATAAAACGAATGGAGGTGTAATTCAAGATAAAAAAATATTTTTTTGTTATTTTTACCAAACCACAAAATAAGAAGTCTTATAGATGGAAAAAACACAAATTCGTATTGTTTTTCACAAAACAACAACAAATAAAATCTAATAGATGGAAAAAAACTCCATTGTTATTGATTTTCACAATACAAAAAAAAATCGAATTGAGGTGTAATACATGGAAAAAAAACAATCTTTTGTTATATCCACGAGACCACAAAAATTGAAATCAAATACATGGAAAAAACAAAGTTTGTATAGTTTTTAACAATACCACAAAAATTAAAATCCAATACCTAGTAAAAAAACTCCATTGTTATTGATTTTCACAATACCGAAAAATAAAACGAATTGAGGTGTAATTCAAGGTAAAAAAATATTATTTTGTTATTTTTACCAAACCGCAAAATAAGAAGTCTTATAGATGGAAAAAACACAAATTTGTATTGTTTTTCACAAAACAACAACAAATAAAATCTAATAGATGGAAAAAAACTCCTTTGTTATTGATTTTCACAATACAAAAAAAAATGAATTGAGGTGTAATACATGG